>QEPC01009702.1:2466067-2515841 GCA_003113815.1 Sphenodon punctatus
GCTCCACGACCAAGCTCCCCCTTACCTCTCGGACCTAATCTCCCTACGCACTCCTGCATGCGCTCTCCGCTCTTCTTTTGTCCCCTCCCTCACTCTCCCTCATTTCTCCTGCTCACCTAACCGCCTTCGTCCCTTCTCCCTCGCTGCCCCCCATGGCTGGAACTCCCTCCCTGCCCACATTCGCCTTGCCTCCTCCCGCCGTGCCTTCAAATCCCTCCTCAAAACCCACCTTTTCCTTGCTGCCTTTCCCAATGCCTGCTAGTCTTTCCCCGTACACTTACTGTCTGCCCTCCTCTGCAGACTGCTGCTACCAACCTGATTGTAACCAAGCCAAGCACACGCACCTGAGACTTCGCATCCGCTTGAATGTTTGTTTGTCTTCTCCCCTGTCTCTCCCACTGTCCCCTTTCCCTGTCTCCCTCCCTTTGTCTTTTAGATTGTAAGCCACCGGCAGGGACTGCGTCTAATTCTATGTTCTGTACAGCACCAGGTCACATGACTGGCACTATATAAATGTTTATAATAATAATAATAATAATAATAATAATAATAATAATAATACCCCAAAGGGCTTACTATAGATTTCTTTCTGGAGAACCTAGGAAAACTGTTCTTTTACAACCCTCAAGGATCCCAGTTGAGGTCTCACTGATGCAACAGGGAGTAGGGAGGATTATTTGGCAAGGTTTAGAGCTAGAGTTAAAAAGAGGCCCTGGTGTGGTACCAAGAAGTAACACCAGCATTTCCAGATACAGTTTCCAGTATCCAAATCGGTACCTAGTGAATACCGATCGAGTACTCGGAAACCTGAAATCTGGTTACCATTTTTTGAGTACCTGAAATTACCCCCCAAAAAATAAAATAATAAACAATGAATCCCAAAATCCAGGACAGAGTCGAGATGAAAACTGGGATGAAAACCTGCATTTCTTTCAATATAACGCTTGTCAGTATTGCAGAATTTCAGGTGCTGAAGAGTACCTGAAATATCCAGTTTGATTCAGGTCCCCAAAATCTGACGCGTATTATACCCATTTTACGGATCCTAGTTTCAGCTTCATTTAGCACTGAAAGGAGTATCTGCAAAAATAGGTAAACTTGTCGACACTGGGGTGCTCAACTTGTTGCAGTAATACCGAGTACTAAATCAGTACTCAATTAATACCCAATGAGTTACCCAATGTACTGAATTTTCCAACTTCTGGTACCGATGTTTTGCCTTTCTATCCCAATTGGTAACTCAGTAATTTAGTACCTTGGTAATGAAAATACCAGGTATTTGGAGTAATCAGGTACTTGGGTAGTCCGTTAAAAACCTACAATGGTTCTCAGAATTTCAGGTATTACCCGCGGGCCAAACAAACTACTTCTTTCCGTTCTAGGTCTGATCCAGCATCTGGGCAGAAATGTGTGCCCCCAAAAGTGAGTTAAGTAAAGCAGCCAAAACCTTAGATGACCCTTTGACTTACCTAGATGTCACGACTCTCCAAAATTCATGTTCTCCCACAGGATTCATGCCACTGTCCAGTGTCCACCCTAGTCTGAAACAGCGGAGGAAAGCCATCTCACCAAATTTCCTAGCTTGGTTGCATGATTCCATTTTGAAGGTAATTCCATGACCCCCAAACTTCCAACAATATCCTACGTCGATAGTAGAGCTGAACCGAATACCCACAAAAATGGGCATACACATTGAATTTCTGGTACCCAAATTAACCCACAATGTTAGACTACAAATCAGTACCTGGTTAGTGCTCAGTTTGACTACTCAGTGTCCTGGAATGCTGACTTCCAGTCCCAGAATATCAACTTCCAGTCATGATTTTTTGAGATCTGTGACAGACCCCACAGCTGAGAGCCCCGATCCCCAGACAGTACCTGGGAGAGCCGAGAGGCCCCGGCAGCAGCGGCAGCACTGGTACAGAGTGCAACGAACTGGGAGGCATGGAGACTGGTGGCAGTGCTGTCAGCAGGAGGCGACGGGCCCAGGGCGGGGCGCACATGCCGCAGCCGGAACAGGAGGCCGCCACTAGAAAAGCCGGAAGAACTGGAGAGACAGGGAGGAGGACTCGAGGAGGTGGGAACTGTCACAGGGAAGTACCCGCACTCTCCTGACTGGGGATGGGAATTGTAGGAACGCCCGTGCTGTAACGGGGCGTCCACTGGAGGAGGAACTTGACTGTGGAAGCCGGGGAGGGGGAGGGTAGGCACAGGCTTCGGTCTGCGGAGGGTATCCCGTCAGAAGGGCAGGGTGCAGCCCCAGTCCATCGCAGGGAGCCTCCGGAGAAAAAGGGGGTCTCCCTACCCCACCGGCCCCGACTCTGGAAGTTGGTGGAGCACAAACCTAGGGGACCCACCACAAGATCCCACCCCAGTTCTTTGGTTTTCCATTCCAAATGACCAATTGGTAACAGGAAAAAAAATCGGTAAATCAGTAAGAGAAATTACAGATTTTTTGGATGATCAGGTAACCCGTTGGGTACCCAACACAATGCTCAAAAATGTGGGTATTACTCACAGGTACTAAATTAGGCACCTGTTGGCTCTTGATTGGTATTGGGAACCATCAGCAAATGGAATTGAGCCCACAGTTTGATGGTCTGGACGCCAATTGCAAGCTCTCACAAATCAGCTGCCACTGTTGTAAACAATTTGATGCTACCACACGTGCATTGCTTAAACAGGACACATATGGAATTTGACCCCATACATATACCTCAGTTATACAGTCCTCTCAAGGACGCCTAGTGTATCTGGAGTACCTCTCCCCTGCCTTCCAAGTTTTATGGAACTATAGACCGTAATGGTCTCACTTGTTTCCAAGTTACAACTTATTGGCTGGGTAGTCAATCCTTGGACTGTCATTATTGTATGTGATGTTTCCGAGGGCTTTGCATGGAAAGTTTCCCTCCTACTGGACAGCCAGGCTCTGCTCTGTCTCAACTGAAACAAGGCTCCTCGCAGTAGACAGTACATCATAAGAAAATGAAACATGCTTTTATCAAGCTGTCTCTAATCACAGCAGAGCAAGTTCACCAGTAGAGTCAGCTAAACTACTCAGCGTAACAACTCTCTTTCCAAGACACCATGGGGACGATCCCATGCCCCACATATGTGCTGCAGGCCAGGTACTGGGGGTGCACGTGGCTTAGATGCACATACACACACACATGCGACTGCACGCGCTCAACACAGCAGTCGCGGGACATGGAATCAACCCCACGTCTTGACTAGATGTAGAGAGAATGATCTGGTTATTCCTTGGCAAAATTCCTTTCTAGGCACATATTTTCAAGTTCATTGTCAATCGCCTGAAGATAAACAAGGAGTAGTTGCTACTAGTGTGTGCAATTCAGCTTCTTCTTCTTTTAATTACTAAACGAACAAAGCCCCGTTCATTTTAGTAATTAAAATACAAAAATGATAGGCAAGGATAAAAAAAACAGACAAAAACAAAGAAAAAAGTGTCCGTTTTCATCATAAAAAATAAATTTAAAAACTGCGCATGGGCAATTTAAAAAATATATATATATATTTTTAATTTTAAAAATATTTTTTTTTTAAATTACTGCACTGAGCACTAATTGGGTACTGATTTGTACTCTAACATTGTGGGTTGATTTGGGTACCAGAAATGTCTGCCGGACCATCTGCACATGCATGCCCTTTCCCTCAGCCCAAAGTCCAAAGATTATTGACTGACTCATTTTACATATGTCTGTCTGCTCTGTTACTCATTCAAAGGAAACTGCTCATCCTAACTGAAAGTCACAGACAGGGCATTTGCACAAGGTGATTTCTCCAAACAAAGGTGCTTGGTCAATAGGAACCAAGGCCTCTTGTTTATAAAAGATACAATTTTAAGCTTAGGTTAGGTGACAGATTGAATTCAACTCATACCAACACCACCCCACCTGCCTGCTGGTATCTGTCTCCAACAGAGACCATAGCTCATGATGCCGAGATCCACGGCTTTAGTTCAGTCCACCATAAAAAAGAAGAGAAAGATTTTCAAAAATGACTTAGAGCTGAAAGAACAAAACCGGGTATACCCATTGAATTTTCGGTATTCTAATCGATGGTCAGGTACTAATCAGTACCCAAATAGTGCCTAATTTGGGTACCCCATGTTCCGGAATTTTGTCTTCCGTTCCAAGAATATCGACTTCCAGTACTGATTTTACAGTTTTCCATCCCAATTTTTTTTAGGTTTTCCATCTCAATTTACGATCAGTAACTAGAAAAATTGGTAAATCAGTGCCAGAAATGACAGATTTTTGTTTTAATATCAAGGTACCCAATTGGTGATCAGGTAGCCCATCAAACACCCAACATCCTCCTCAAAAATGCAGGTATTACTTGCGGGTATCAAATTAGGGACCTGTTTCAGTTCAGTTGAGGAGTCCAAATTCCATTTTCAAAGCTGGTCTAGGACCCCAAGACCCTTTTGAAAAATGGCTTAGGAACACTAGGGCATTGGGCCTTTTGATTTTCAGTGAGATGTGGGTTCTGAGAGGTAGATTTTGAAAGTCAAGAATTACATTTAAGTGGCTAACCCCCTACTGATTTTCAGTCGGGATTAGGCACATACATGACATTTTTAAAAGTCTACTCATAGCATGCCTAAATCCCTTTTGAATATGGAAGTTTGGTGCTTGAGAAGGCAGGGTTTCAATGCCAAACGTCTGCTTGGGAAGGAGGCATTGGAAGCAAGAATAAAGCCGTCCTGTTAAAGCTAGCCCACGTCAGCAATAAAAGGAGCAACACACTTCACAAACCGTGTCCTACAAGAGGGCAATAAAAAGCAGAGGCTGTAAGTCAATCAGAGCGGTGCCAGCTTTTAATGGGGGTAATAATCACTTGATCAATACTAGCCTCATGCTCCGATGGAAGTCAACATCAGACACGACTGAATTATGAGACACCAGGATTTCAGCTGCCACAGGCGCAGGACAAGACATGGCTGGGCTCTACAAAGACGCAGGTGCCCAGAAATTCAGAGCTTATTATTGTGAAAGGCGGGGGGGGGAGGGTGTGATTTTAAAATGTCAAGACTAATATTTCATTGCGAAAGTACACAGATGTAAGACTGCTGGAATTTACAAAATTCCACTTCAATTTCAAGCGCAGGATTTAAAATTTTCCCACAAACCTCAAATCTCCAACCCGGTGTAGCTGCAATCAGCCGCTCTTGTACAAGGAAAGGCCTGGGACACAATAACTAACCATTCAGGGAAATTGCCGTATCCTTCTTTGTTCTCACCCATGAATTCTCACCCACCCATGAATTCTCACCCACTGTGCACACGGACTGTGCACACAGTGATAGGCAGAAACCAGGGCGTCATTGCAATCAACCCTCCCTTTCTAGAGGCAAAACCAATAATAAGCTCCGAGTCGGCGGTTGCTCATTGTCATCTCGGGACCTCCCCTGTGGGGTCGCACAGGGTCCTATTCTGTCTCCCCTCTTATTCATCGTGTGTATGAGGCCACTGCATGAGGACGTTCAGAGCTTTGAGGTGAAATGCCATCAGTACGCTGATGACACCCAGCTCTACCTCTCCTTTTCATCCTACCCAGCCCCTGCAGTCTTGGTCCTTAGCTGATGCATGGCTGCTGTTGGGGACCAGATGTGGATGAGCCAATTGAGTCTTAATCCAGACAAGAGGTGATGATGGTTGGCCGGCCGGCCGGCCTTGTGACCTGGAGGGGATTGGGACTCCTATTATTGACAGCTTCCTCTGGTCGATCAGGTTCACAGGCTTGAAGAAAGTCTGGTGCCTGGATTGTCAGGTTGCGGTGGTGGCCAGGACCCCTTTTCACCAATTCCATCTGGTGAGAAGGCTGCAACCTTTACTCAAATTTACCCAAATTCGTGTTCATAACACAATTCGTATTAAAACGATTAAAAATAAAAAATTAAATAAATCGTTGTGCATGCGCAAATGGTCGCCGGACCATTCTGCTCACGCATGCCCTTTTCAAAAATGCCTTTTTTAAAAACAGCCAGTCTGCAAATGCGCAGTGGCCGATTGTACATGTGAAGACCAGATTCCCTTTTCCAAAATAGCAGTGACACTGCCGCCATTTTGGAAAAGAGTCCACAATCGCCGAAGGGTCTGACAGCCATTGTGGTGCGCGCACAATGATTTTTTTATAATTATTTTTTATTTTTAAATTGATTTAAGTATGAAAAAAGGAATGAAAGAAAATGAATGTAGTTTGCTTATTCATTTGTTTTCATTGCTATCATTTTCATTATTCTTTTTGGTTTCGTTATTAAAATTTAATTCGTGTTCATATATATTTTCATAACTATCTACATTGGTTTCAAAGGGAAACGCATTTTCAGCTCTAACATCTTTATAGTCCACCCAATTTGGATAACCTTTGGTTAGATTGTACCCCTCACCGAAGGGATCATACCTGCCAAAATCCAAAAGGATTGGATAAAGGGTCCCTATTTTATAAGCAATCTAAGTGTGTGTTCATTTCTGTCTGTAGCACCTTTGTCTGCAATCTGATTTGAATAAGATTTGGACAGATTGTACTAATCCCCGAAGGTATTATCCCTGCCAATTATCAGAAAGATTGGATAAATGGTCCCAATTTTACAAGTCTGACTGCAGTTCTTCCTAGCCAGAATAACGGAAGAGAAAGCCTGATATCATTATTATATTATTATTTTCTTTTGTTTTCATGTTTGGATAATGAAAACAAAAGAAGGCTTATTCATTTTCAATATTCTAATAACGAAAATGAAAGGCACATGCCTAGTACATTGTGGATATTATCCATGGGTTGACAATGAACTATCCATTTCAGCATTTAGCTTCGGAACTTCCGTCAACACACAATGGAAACTGAAGTGCCTCGTTTTCCCATTGGGAAACCTTCCCCATCTATGCCACGGTGACGGCCCCAGAGAAAATCCCAAGACGGAGGAAAGATCAAGTCAGCATCAGCCTCGTCCCTTGCTGAAAGGTCGTCTTTCATTAGCCTATTTGTGTGGCCTTGGCTAACTTTAGCTTGAAACACACCGAGATGCCAAAGGAAGATGAAAGGAAACAAGAGGTTTTCTCTGGAGAGCTTGTTACTATTACACGTGTGTTCCCAGCTGCCTCCTCTGGGGCTGTTGCCTGAATCGGTTGCTCAATACAAACACACAATGGTTTTTTTTTCTTTTTCCGTTCTCCCTGAAGCATCACAGTTGTCTATTAGAGAGTGGGGCTGATGGGGTATTCGGATGCCTGGGTGCTCAAATTTTACATCAGGTGCCTGTCTGCTGGCACAAATGCTCAGGGTCTAACAGATCACCATAGTTAGGTTTGGGAAGGAATTGTCCATCAGAGGAGATTAGTAGTTGACTTTTTTTTGCCTTCCTTTGCAGTGTAGGCGTAGTTCACCTGAATGACACTGTCACAGGGCCCTATTTTTTACTGTGAGCAAGTGTTGTCAGGATCAGTACCCAAGAAGGTGGCTACTCAGGGGGTCATGCTCAATCACGGTTTATTTGCACCCCCATAGTCCATAGGCCAGGCACCAGGCCTCTGGCCATAGTCCAACCAATAGAGCCTAGCCACAACCACAGCCTCTGGTTAGCAGTTTGGCAATTCACACAGTCTCTTCAGGTTTAGACCTCCTCTCTTTCCAGGCATCCAGATCAGCCAGACTTTCCAGGAGATGTGTTCTCCTCACTAGTCAGGAGCAGACTGCCTCTTCTTCCTGGGCTGTCCTCCTTTTATACTCCAGGCCACACCCCCAACTTAGCTACTTCCTGTGGTGGCCAATTTGGGTCCCTGTAGAGGCACCATTTTGTGGCTCAGCCCTGCCATAGACACACCTGGATTTTTCTTTATAAGGTTTTTCGTTATAAGAAAGAAAAAAAATGAAAGAATCACTCAGCACACAATTAACTTGTGGAATTTACTGCCAGAGGATCTTGTCAAGGTCAGTCGTGGAGCTGGGTTTAAACAAGGATTGGATAAGTTCTGGGAGGATAGGCCCATTAATGGCTATTAGTCGAGTAGTTTGGGGGACGTAACATCTGACTGTCTTGTCTCTTATACACATCTAGATGTGTATAAGAGACAGATCTTATTCTTTGTACAGTGCCAGGTACATTGCTGGCACTATATAAATGCTCATAAAATAAAACAACAACAACAGATCACACCATTATGGTCTGTTGGGTTCCATTCACGGAATGGATCACCCCATTATGATCTGTTGGGTTCTTCTCCAAACCGACTGATATTTACCACTGTCGGAGACAGGATGCTGGGCTTGATGGACCATTGGTCTGACCCAATATGGCACTTCTGATGTTCCCTATTTTTGTGCTCAGATAGGTTCCCTCTCTCTACTTGTGGCAGATTATTGTTACAGGATCTGTTTCTCGTTTGATGGAGTTTTTTATGCAGATGGTTTGGGTCTGGTGAATCCTGTATTGATACTGGGGGCTCGACTAGATGATCCTCTAGGTCCCTTCAAGTTCTATGACTCTGTAATTCAGCAATCACTGTATGCAAGACATTTAGCTCAGATGTTAAATACAACTTGAAAAATTCAAGACCATTCAGACATGCGGCTAGTTTGCTGCGGAGTGGGCCTTGCGATTTAGAAACAGGTGGGTACGTTACGTGCTATAGAACAGCTGCCTTTGGCCCCAGAGTTTCTGCTCCATGGTCTTCAAATTTGCAGGAGGAACACTGGAGGTGGGGAGGAGGTAGAGAAAACAATTGTTTTAGAACAACAGTTTTCCGGGGTGCAAAAGAAACCCCAGATAGCACGGGATAGCAAGATGCTGAGCTGGAGGATAAAGCAGCAACTGAGGTCCTGAAGATAAAGGCACCACCGACAAATTGGGGGTGTCTGAACTGACCGAGCCCTGTTTGGGCACCATCGATGCCCAAACAGGACCCAACAGGTTACTGGATTGCGCCAGCCGGCCTTTCACCGAAGCTGGCTCAGCTACAGCGACCCTAACCGAGTCCTGTCGGTTTGAAAAGCCGCTTCTCCCCCCAGTCACACTCCAGTGCCTCATGGCTGGGGGGCGGGGGCCTGTCACATTGAAAGGCCGCTTCCCCACCCCCGCCCCTCCGCCCCTCCCAGCTGTGAGGGGGGGAAAGCCCTAGTGCTCCGGAACCAGGCTCTGCAACTCTACTGACTGGGGTTGTCAGTTTGGGGCATCAGGCCCCCGGTTGGTCTTTGGGTAGCCCATCCTGTGGGTTCATCCAGTGCCTGATGCCCCCCCCCCGAAAATGTGGGTATTATCCATGGGTACTAATTTTAGTACCAGGTGCAATTCTACTTTGGACCCAGGGAGCAAATCCAGACTATCATTGGCCTTAGTTTGCGTCTTCCGAATTCCTGGCTCTCGCTCATAGATCTATGGAGCAGAGAGGAGGGTATGCACACAAGGATAGGAGATGAATTCATGATCTAGGCTCTCATCCTCAGTGCATCCCCCCTGAGCACCCTCACTCCCAATGCCTATATGTGGAACATATTGTCAGGACCTGGGTCTCAAACCCGCACCCCCAGGGACCCTTATGAGCCAGGGTTCCTGGAGATGTGGCTGGATCTACAGAGTCACTGCTTCACCGTGCCTCAAGCCCGGCCATTCCTCTCAAGAGACCTACCTACCCTGCCCTGGCCGTGCCCATTCTGGTCTGTTCCTGTCCCTGCCGTGCCTCCCAGCTCCTTGACTGCCTACCACATCTACGGCAGGCCGGCAGCCACAGCAAGATGGGTGGATATTGTGACCTATCAAAGCCTCAGCATGGCTTAGAGTCATAAAGTCATGGAGGCGGAAGATACCCCAAAGGTAATCTAGCCCAGCCCCCTGCACCATCACAGGAATCCTGTGGCTCTGATTACCCCACAGGGCAAATTCCATCCAACAAGAAACTGAACCGATAGCAAAAAGAAATCTCTGCCACAAGCAGAGTTGAGGAGTGAGCGGAACACACCGATCTTTTGCAATAATAAATCCCTAAATGATCTGGGCCCCGAGCTGCTTGCAGGAGGGGCGGGGTATAAATGTATTGAATAAATAAAATAAATAAATACCTGAAATACCGCCTGTCCTTCCACGCCCCGCTGTGGCCCCTGAAATCAGCCAGCGGCGCCTCCCTGTGGGGACCGTTGATTCGATTTTGTACGACAAGGGCTCGCGGGGCGTCCTCAGTTGCTGCCCCGACGCTTTGGAATTCTTTTCCCCCTGGAGGTTTGTTTGAGTTCGAGCCTGGGCGTCTTCCGGAGGCAGCGTAAGACTCTTTTTTTTATTTGAAAAGACATTTGGTGGGTGGGGATAAATTAGGGATTGGCATGGTTTGTGGGGCTCGGGAATCGGGGGGTGATTTGTGGGGGAGTTGTGGTAGGATTAGGGGGTCTTAGAGTTGGGTATTTTAATGTTTTTTTATTATTTGTAAGCCTTTCTGAGCCTCTGGGAAGGGCGGCAAATAAATAAATAAGTAAAAATAAATAAACAGGAAGGAAACATTCTGCCGTGCCACTCTGCTCCCTGCTGGAATGTGAATTTCCTAGATTCTGGATATATGGCTGGAGTCACCACCATTTATTTTGGGGGAGAGGAGTCAGTAAGCAGATTCTGGGGGCATCAAGGGGGGGGAGGAGCTGCCCCCTCTCTTTTTTGGCCTAATTCCCCCCACCCCCCGCGCTGCTTGCTCTCTCTCTCCCTCATTTTCAAGGGAAACAGGGACTCTGTTGACATCGAGCTCTGCCTCTGAACACCGGGATTAATCTATTTAAATTGCTGAAACAACTCATGGGGGCGGATGGCCCCATCCCAGCCGGGCGCCTGCTCTTCTGATGTTAAGTGGGTCCATTCGGAATTGTTTTTAAGAGCCTGGGCTTTAATGGATGAGAAATGGAAGGAGAGCCTGTGGTCCTGTACCGTAGGTGAGCACCGTGTACCAGCACACGACATCCCTCCATAAATCAGGCCAGAGCCTCAGGGACGGACTGTACCGTTCCGATCGGAGGGAGCGTTGGCAATGGCTTAGAGCTCAGAAGCCAGGAATTCCAGGCCTGGCTCTTCTCTGCGCCTGTAACCTTGAGCCTGTCCCTCCTGACATCTCCCCACTTGTCAAAAGCCAGCTTTAATGCTGGGCTGGGGGGTGGGGGAGGGTGCCATGAAGACATCAGTAATGTCGGCAAAGTAGAGCTGACACAGGTACCTAATTTGGCACCCGTGGGTAAAACCCGCATTTTTAAGTACCGTGTTGGGTATCTGTTAGGGCTGAAACTCAAGCTCCTATTTCCCCCCTCGATTCTCATCGAGAATCAACTTTCTCAATGAGAACCGAGGGGGGGGGGGCAAGAATCAAGAGAAACCCCAATCTAGACAATTTCTGAGATTTTTTTCTCGATTTAAAAACGAAACAAAAGAACTACGCTCGCGGAAAACGGCTGCCACGGCCATTCTGCGCCTGGCTGCGCGGCCCTTTTCCAAAATGTGCGCCGGCAGGGTCACTGCCATTTTGGAAAAGGGCAGCTGTTCTGCACGTGCGCGGTGGCCATTTGCGCACAGGAAGAACGGGCCCAGCTGCCACTTTTTGAAAAGGCCGCACATGTGCAGAACGGCCCGTTGACAATTTTCACATGCTCAGGTTGGGGGGTTTGTGAGTGAGAATCTCAGAACATTAGTGAGATTCTGGTGAGATCTCACTAATGTTTCTCAATGCTCGTGAGATTCTCGTTTCAGCCCTAGCTCCTTTGGACTCCCCAATCAACCGTCAACCCAAAAAACCCAATCATTTCCATTACCATTTTTATAGTTGCCAATTAAAAAAATCAGGATGGAAAACGGAGACATCGGAAATGGTAGTTGATATCCCGGGACCAGAAATCCATAATCTGGGAAATTCCAGGATATTACGTACCCAAATTGGGTTGTACCTGATATCACATAGATTTGGGTTCCAGAAAACCGGTGGATATACCTGTTTTTGTGGGTGTTCATTTCATCTCTACTGCAAAGCCTTTGAGTTGCTTGGGAGACCCACCATGGGCACAGAGTGCGACAGAAAATGGATACCAACAACCCTGAAATTCAAAACATGGAGAAGATTAGTCAAGACGGTCAATCCCTTGCTGCTTACCAAGGGAGTATCCGCCGGACGCTGGTCTTGAACCGGCAGCACTGGTGTCCCAGAGTCACCTGCTGACTCTGATGCGCGCATGCAACTTGGGTCTTGGATATAGAATCGTAGAGTTTGAAGTAATATCAGAGGCCATCTAGTCCAACCTCCTGCTCAGTGCAGGAAAAGACCCTCAAGGCTCCCTGTGCTGGTTGGATAGACATCTAGTCACTTTCTTTGTTCCAGATCCTGCCTGCTGGCCGGTCTGAAGCCAAAGAAAGCTTGATGGACTATTTCTTTCCCCCTTCCTGATACTGTCTCCCCTGGAGCTACGTTCCTCTTCCTAGGCCCAAAATGAGGAATCTGGGTAAGCGCTGCTGCTTCCATCAGAAGCCTGGCATTTGCCAAGTTTCACATGACATGGAAACTTACTGACTTTCCTGCTGGTTTTGCCATTTCCCATTATTTTTTTGCAAGTTGAATGGGGCTGATATGGGCCGGTTCCAAGCCCGGGGCTGTGGAGATGAAAACATGCCAGCTTAAGTGCCAGGGAAGGGCTGGGAAATTGCTACAAAACTGTAAAACTGTCATAAACTTCCAAGAAAGTGACAACGTCCCAGAAAATGATGAAAAGTAACAAAAAAGTTCTGGAAAGTGATGAAAATGGCAGGAGCAGAATCACTGGAAACTGACAAAGTACCGACGGGCGCTCACAAGCACTCCGGAAAGGTCAGTATTTCCCTTCAGAACGGGAACACTGGCTCTCATTTCAGCCCTAGGGCCTACCCCTTCCTAACCCTGGTTTCTTTGCCCCCTGGACTGATTCTGCTCTAAACCCTGAATCTGACGCTGCTCTGGCCTGTGTCCCCAAATTTGTTCTGCCTTACTCCCTGAATTTGCATTAATTCTAGGGACATATTATCATTAAACTCACATAGGCTGTCATTCCATTATACCTGAATCAGTCATGCCTGCCCATCCCAGGAACCATCAACAAGATTCTGGGACCATCATTCCAGACACTGGGGGCTGCATTCCATTCCACTGCATCCGGAAGCCCAGTGCCCGCACGCCAGCCTGCCCCCCCCAAACAGCCTACTCCTCCTCTCCCACCCGCGGATGCCCGCTGAAGCTGCTGGAAATAAAAGCCCCTCCAAGCACCAGCTCCCACCGCCTGCTGCCCACTGCCAAGGAGCCTGTCTCTCTTTCTCTCTGGCACACCCACCCACACAGACACAAGCCCTGCCCCTCCTGGGGGGCTGTCTGCAAGTTGAGACCCTGCAGCTGCCTGGCACATCTTTGGGTTAATATCTTAACTACGCTACATGTGGAGCCAGCCAGATGGTGCTGGTAGGGATTGACAAGCTGTATAAGATTCTGCCACCTGCCAGTCAGAACTTCAGCACACAGGGATAAAAAATTGGACAGTTCAAACGAAGCTCGTAACAACAAATATAACAACTTTTATTAAAACTATTTAATCAACAACATTGGGGCGCAGCACAGGGCTAAGGGGCGGCCACCCGGTCCTCTTCAATCTCATAGTCGTGGAAGACGGCAAACTCCATGGCCCCTTCCACGTCCCGATGCCACCTGGAGACCGCCTGGTGGTACCGTTCCAGGCATTCCATCTCGGCAGAGACGTAGTGGGCGTACGCCTCCACCTTCTTTTTCTCCACCTCGACCACCTGGAACTGTTCCACCAGGCGGTTCTCCATGGTGGCTGCTGTCTACTGCAGGCCGGCCACAAAGTCCCGGGTGGGCCTCTTCACCTCAGCCCAAAAGGCCTTGGCCTCAGCAGATTCCAGGGGCCTGGAGGACTCCACATTGGGGCTGGAGGAAGGGGAAGGGCTTACATGCCGGCGCTTCCGTGTTGCCTTCCCCCTTTCTTCCGGTGCTGAGGCTCCATGGCCCCACTGTCAGGCCGTGGCGCTTCTCAATATGGGCGATCAGCCCCGATGTGGTCCCCTCTCTCTGCCTCCTGATTCTTTTGCCGCAGATCTAAAGAGCATAAAAAGATAGGAACATAAGAAGTGCCATACTGTGTCAGACCAATGGTCTGTCAAGCCCTGCCTGCATTCTGACTCCACAAGTGGGTGGACTGGGTGGCCAATCTCTCTCTGCAGGGGACTTCCATTCCAACAGGTCATAGGGCAATCCATTCCCTGTTGTGCCAGTCCCTGTGCCTTACCTTGCATATGGCGATTCCGTCGCCCATCTCATAAAACCTCCAGGCATCCGACCTTCTCCACCGAATGTCTGGGGGTGTCACTGCCAACCTCCGCCTAGGGATGCATGCGTAAAATGGCTACCAGACCATTCTGTGCATGCCGGCGCCATTTTGAGAAAGGCAGCACATGCACAGAATGCCCCTGGTGACCATTTTGCACATATACAGGTTTTGTTTATAAAAACGGACACTTTCCCCCTTCGTTTTCATCCGTTTTCGGCATCCTGGCCTGTCATTTCCATATTTTATTTACAAAAACCAAAGAGGACTTGATTCATTTTAGTAATTAAAGTAATGAAAACGAATTGCACACAGCTCTTATTCTCCATGGTCACAGAAGACAGAACAAGGAGAAATGGGTTTCAATTTTTGCAGCAAGGTTTGTTTGTTAGGTAAAAAGTTCTTAGTGGTAAGAACTGTTGAGCAATGGAATATGCTGGCCGGGGAAGAGGCTGTGGAATTTCCCTCCTTAGATGTTTTCAAAGCCTGGATGGACGAGCATCTCTCTGTGACACTGTAGACAGGGATATCCTACCATGGAGCAGGGGGTTTGACTAGACCTTTGTGGTCTCCTCTGACCCAACAGTTTTAGGGCTACCAGTCTAAGTAGCACCTAAGGATAGGTGTGACATCCATTTCCAACCTGATTGTTTCAGTGGATCCAGTCAGTTCAATGGGTCCAAATGAACCGAATGTTCAATTTTTTGTTGTTCTCCTGAACCCTTTAAAAAAATTCAGCTATTTGTCACATGTACAAAATGGCGGCAGCTATATGCAGAATGGTAGCACGCTCCATTGGAGGTTTTTTTTTTCAGAACTGTTCCGTGAAAATGGAAGCGCTGTTTCAGTTTAGTTCTACCGGAATCCAGCCATACAGGAGATCTGTGAAATAAATTAAATAAATACTCGGCCCAATGACTGAGCTATGGGCGGGAGTCAGGATGACGTCCACTGATGTGGGTGCTTCCACTGACAGAGTTCAGCAACCTTTTGTAGGAAGAAGCCACTGAAAAGCCGATCTTCTACAAGGTACTGGACTGGGTGGTCCATGAGCAGTGTCCTCTGGAAGCATGATGAGGGCAGTAAAGACTTGGTCCACCATGTTCCAAGGCAGAAGCCAGACCTTTATGACTGTTTAGGCCAGTGATGGATGAAATTCAGCCCTGTGTCCACCCACAAAGGTCAGAGAATGAGTCCATGGGCACCCCTTTCTACCTACCTGCATGATAATGTTTCCTTTTGGTCTGAGAGAGTTGGGATAATACCAGGCGGCCCCAGGCCCTCTGGCCTTCCAGCTGGGGTAATCTGTTGAGCTATTCTTTTTAGACGGAGCAGCTTTAGGCCTCACTTGGAGGAATTCCTGGTGAGGAGCTTGGTGTTTACTGTTCCGTACAAGGGCCTTATTCCCCGGCGCTCCAAAATATTTTCTAAGCAAACAGTGGACGATAAGCAATGCCGTCCGGGTGGCTGAGTGTAGCGAGGCCCATGGATGACATCAAGTTGGGCAGAGGTGCTATCAGATCCAGTCATTCATCAGAGGGGGGGTGCCAGTTCCAGGAAGTTGGGCCCATGTGTGAAACGGTGGAGTGGGCAGAGTTAACAAAGAAATGGTTGAGGAAAGTGCTACTGGGATTAATTTTTGACATTCACTTAAACATAGCATCCCCTCCGGGGGCTGGAGTTCCTGGCATTGCATGTCCTCATATGTTATGCGTAGGTTATTTATGCTCTACTCATAGGCCCCATTAGTTGGGAGACTCTCATGAATTGCTGCATTCCTTCCATATCCCGCGCTGGGATGCTCCATGTTTGAGATTCCATAGACCTGTATGTTATGCCAGTGCCTCACACTCTCACTGTTGCACTTCAAGTTTATTTGCAACGGGTGATGATTGGAGCTGAAATAGGTAGGAAAAAATGTATCTGCGGTTAATATCCAGTATTCTGGATAGTTTGGTGGTTATTCAGTAATGATCCATTAACCGGCAAACTGCAACACCGTATGTTACGATTTACCGATTACCAAAATACTGTGTTATAGTCCTCGAGCCAGGCCCGAAACCCTCGCCATTTGCGATGAGTAATTCTGATAGTGATTTCTGGCAAGGTCTACACCCCAAGAGATGAGAAATAGGTGGCAGACTTGTAACACTTACCTGGTTTTGTGTGTAAACACCATTTATATAAACCCTACCCCCATCTTCTTGGTATTATACTGCAGTAGCAGCTGTCCGTCTGTGTAGAGAAATCCACCCTTTGTTCACAAATCTAGCCTGGGACAACATAGACAGGCTTGAAGAGAGTCTCAGACAGAGGGACATCTCATAGGGGGAATGGAATTGAGGTACAGAGGAAAATCTATGGATCATTTCTACCCAAAGCTGCTCTACCATGCATCTTGAAACGTAAGCAACGAACTGTTTCCACTGAAGACGAACAGCTTCTACCATATGTTACTGGTGAACGGGTTGGACCACACCCATTGGTAGCCAAAGGAGAACACTGAAAGAGCAGAGGTTGCACTGGACAAGAACCTGCTTCCAGAAACGGACAAGTTTCTGGAAGATAGGTCCATTAGCAGCTATTAGGCAGACAGGATCAGGAAACATGACGGGAGCTGGGGGTCGGGAAAACAACAGGGAATGGATCCCTCATTGTGACCTGTTGGGTCCTTCTCCCAAGCTACCATGATTGACCACTGCCGGAGACAGGATGCTGGGCTAGATGGACCGTTGGTCTGACCCAGTATGGCACTTCTTATGTTCTTACAACGGCAAGGTATTGTGGGAGTCTTGGAGCAAGCTCTGTATGCAAAAGTCACAGAAATAGCCTAGAAAAAGACAGTACATCAATGTTATCCTAAGAATGGGGACATTCCACACCGTCTGCAATGCCCTGTCCATCCTAGGAAAGCGCTTTCAGGATGCTGGTCTCAAGGACTTATGCATAGAATCAGGTATTCTTGTGGAAGGTTCTGTCAGCTGGGTCTTTGATGGCAAGTGTACAACTGTGGTGTCAGAGTGCACAAGTATATGAAGCTCTTATGAGACTGGCGTAGACAGAGTTCATTCCTTGGGTGCAAGGAAATTCCAACATTGACACAGGTTTGAAGGAAGTAGGCAGCATGGCTGGGGACTTGTGCCAAAACAACTTTGACAGCCTACTGCACAGACAAGACTTTTCTGAGTTGAGAAACCTGTGGAAAGAATTCTTTCAACGTCTTAATGAAGGGAACTGAGAGCTGTCGGCATTTTGGATGTCATATGTGGACATGGTGGAAGATGTCTTGCTTGCCCGTCTGCGTGCTTCTCATGAGGGGAACTGGGAATTGCACCTCCCTGCCATTAGGCAATGATCCCATGGTGCTTTGCCTATGACAAACTGAATTACGCAAGATACTATTGCACAAATAAGGAAGTGAGGTCCAAAGGGAGGGAATTCGTTTTGAAAGCTGACGGGTCACTATTTGGTCGCATCATTGTGATGACACAAGAACATAAGAAATGCCATATTGGGTCAGACCAATAGTCCATCCAGCCCAGCATCCTGTCTCTGACAGTGGCCAGTCACGGTGGCTTGGGAGAAGCCCCCAATAGGTCACAATGGGGGATCCATTACCTGTTGTTTCTCCCCAGCTCCCGTCATGTTCCCTGATCCTGTCTGCCTAATAGCTGCTAATGGACCTATCTTCCAGAAACTTGTCCAAACCTCTTTTAAACTCAGCTATAGTACTGGCCCTTACCACAGCCTCTGGCAGTAGATTCCACAACCCAATTATACACTGAGTGAAAAAATATTTTCTTTTATTTGTTTTAAACTTGCCACCCATGAGTTTCATGGAGTGTCCCCTAGTTCTAGTACTAGCTGAGAGGGTAAATAACTGCTCCTTGTTTATTAGTTCCACCCCACTCATGATTTTATAGACCTCTATCCTATCTCCTCTCAGTCGTCTCTTCTCCAAGCTGAAGAGCCCCAACCTACCAAGCCTCTCCTCATACGGGAGCCCTTCCATGCCCTTGATCATTTTTGTTGCCCTTCTCTGTACCTTTTCTAGTTCAGCTATGTCTTTTTTGAGATGGGGCAACCAGAACTGCACCAAATATTTAAGGTGCAGTCGCACCATTGGTTTGTATAGAGGCATTATGACATCCTCAGTTTTATTCTCTATCCCCTTCCGAATAATTTCTAACATTCTGCTTGCTTTTTTGACTACTGCTGTGCACTGCGCTGTGGATTTCATTGTATTGTCCACAACCACACACAGATCCTTTTCCTGAGTAGTAACTCCTAGCTTAGTACCCAGCATTGTGTAGTCTAGTCATAGTTTGGATTATTTTTCCCCTACATGCATCACTTTGCACTTGTCCACATTAAATCTCATTTGCCATTTAGATGCTCAGGCACCCAGTGTTGTAAGATCCCATTGCAGTTCCTCACAGTCTGCTCGTGTTTTAACTACTTTGATTAACTTGGTGTCATCTGCAAATTTGTTCACTTCACAAGTTTACACCCTTTTCCAAATCATTAACAAATACAGTAAACAGAACCGGTTCCAATACAGATCCCTGGGGCACACCACTTTATACATCTTTTCATTGTGAAAACTGCCCATTTAGTCCAACTCTTTGCTTTCTATCTTTCAACCAGTTTCTGATCCATAGTAAGACACTACCTCCTGTCCCATGACTTTTTAATTTTCTCAAGAGTCTCTCATGAGGGATCTTATCAAATGCTTTCAGGAAATCCAGGTACACTATATCTACTGGGTCTCCCTTGTCCACATGCTTATTTAGACCCTCAAAGAATTCCAACAGATTAGTGAGGCATGGCTTACCTTTACTAAATCCGTGTTGACTCTTCCCCATTAAGCCATGTTTGTCAACATGCCCTGTAATTCTGCCAGCACCTGAGACCGTGCTTGATTTACTTGTCTGCAACTGCACCAAGAAGTGCAACCTGCCAAGATGTGTCTGCTTGAAAAATGGGCTCATTTGCACTGGTATGTGCAAACTCCCAAACTGTGGAAAGGAGGCCTCAACTTGAGAGAATGGTGAACATGTACCTGAGGAAGACTTGGATGATTATTTTGATGACTAATTTGAAGATGAACATGTAAGACCACATGTGCTCAGGACAAGGCAACTAAACATACCTTTCAACAACTGAAATTGACAGTTTTTTTGTGAAAGTGCTATACATGCTATTACTGTGTGCTTGCATAATTCCATCCTCAAAAAGTCCACCCTCTACCCCTCTGACCCCTCTAGCTACTGGCCGGTCTCCCTCCTTCCCTTCGCCTCTAAGCTTCTGGAACGTGTCGTCTACTCCCGCTGCCTTGAACTCCTCTCTGCCAACTCCTCCCTGGAATCTCTCCAGTCCGGCTTCCGTCCCCTTCACTCCACTGAAACTGCCCTGGCCAAGATCACCAACGATCTACTTGTTGCTAAATCTAAGCATCTCTACTCCATTCTTGTCCTCCTTGACCTTTCCACTGCCTTTGACACTGTCAACTACCCACTCCTACTGGACTCTCTTCGCTCTCTGGGCTTCTGCGGCTCTGTCCTTGACTGGTTCTCCTCCTACCACTCTGACCACTTCTTCAATGTCTCTCTTCCCAATTCCACCTCCTCCTCCCTCCCCAGCTCAGTAGGGGTTCCCCAAGGCTCTATCCTGGGCCCGCTCCTCTTTTCTATCTACACCCTGTCCCTTGGCAAACTCATTGCCTCCCACGGCTTCCAATATCACCTCTACGCTGATGACACTCAACTCTATCTCTCCACTTCCTCTCTTTCCCCTTCTGTCCAAGTTCGCCTCATCAACTGTCTCTCTGATATCTCTGCCTAGATGTCCCAACATCAACTCAAGCTCAACATGGCCAAGACCGAACTCCTCATCTTTCCTCCCTTCCTTCCTCCCCCCCTTATCTGGCCATCCTCATTGATGGCGTCACCATCCGTCCTGTTCCGCAAGCCCGTAGCCTGGGCTTCGTCTTCGATACTCACCTTTCCTTTAAAACTTACATTGACTCTGTCACCAAGTCCTGTTGCTTTCCCCTCCATAACTTTGCTCGGATTCGCCCCTTTCTCTCTGTCTCCTCAGCCAAAACCCTTGTTCATGCCATGGTCATCTCCCGCCTTGACTACTACAACCTCCTCCTTACTGGCCTCCCCCTGAGGCAGCCTAAAGTAGTCGCAGCTGTAGATGTGAGGGGCTGCCATGGAAACCAAGTGACCACAGCTGCCTGGATTAAAGCATTTTACCAGGAGAACTTTTTACACACATAAGTTCTGGGAGAAGTTCTACTCAGAAGTTCAAAGATCCAGATGTTTAAGATCTGGGTGTGTGATTTAGACACACAGAAAGTTCAGGATGTAACAGCAAACATGCAGGAGAAATGTGTGTAAAAACACCCATTGTCTAACTATAATATGTATCCACTTTTTTAAGAATTCAAGGGTATAAGTAGTAAGATTGCAGGAAGGTATAGTCAATTACACATAGTCATTGGTTCATGCTGAAAAAAACAGTCATAGGGAAGATTTCAATGTAAAGAACTGTAGTGAAGTAGATTCGATATTGTTTTAAAAATCTCCAAGTCTTGCAAGTAGTTCTTATTTACAGAAAGGCTAAAAGATGCCGTTAACCCTTACTAAGTTTAATAAGTTCTCGTTCTGTCTATTGCAGAGTCAAGTGTGCACCTCTGGATAGGTTACCTTTTGACAAAATTTCACCTCCAAAGCTTTGTAAAATATTTATGAACAAGCATTTCATATACAGAAGCCTTGACAAAACAACACAAATAGGGGCATGGGTGGTGGTATGGTTAAAATTGGGATTACACCCAAAACCAGTTGCGTGATGCAAGTCTCCCACCTATTTCTCATCTCTTGGGGTATAGACCTTCCCAGAAATCACTATCAGCATTATTCATCGCCGATGGCGAGAATTCACCCTTACAGACAGTGTGGCTCAAGGAGTATTGCTGCTTACCACATTACTGCCTTGCCAGACCAGTCCGGACAGAGGGATGGAGTAAAAGGGGAAAAGAAGTCAAACGGTAATTAAAAGGTAACCATTTAACTACGAGATACTAAGCCAGAAACCAAAGGGTATCTGACGAGATTTCGGATACCAGGGATACCACGATATCCAGCTGGATACAGGATTGGGGGGGTTTGCAGAAAGGATCCCTGGTATTTTCAGTTTAGTTTTTGTTTCCAGAGAAGCCTTCATTTTTATTTCAAGGGGTTCTGTAAGTGACCCTAACAGCCCGCTCCCCGTTTTGCAATGCTTCATATCTTTATAATGGGCCAAGCCCCCCCAAAAAACACACCCTTCCCTGCCCACTCCCCAGATCTGAAATCATGTCCAAAATACCAAGTCGTTTAAACTGCTGACTCAGATTTAAGTCTCTCATCAAGAGTCCAGCTTTTAAAACGAAATCCAAATGACTCGGAAAAGGCTGCCTTAGTGACTCAGAGCCTGTTCAGGCAGAAAAGCGGGTCTTTTTTTTTTTTTAATAGGTTACTTTTTTGTACAAAAAATAAAAATAAATCAAATACAAACAAGGGACTGCAAAACCATAAAAACAGAGGGCGAAAAAAAAATGATTTGCAGTGCAACAAGGTTGGAGGGAGGAAAGTTGATTTTCTGTCAACCTCTGCCCACCTACTGTCTGATGCCTTCTCTGTTGGGGATGGGGAGATTATTATTTTTTTTAAATAAAAAATAAAATGCTTTGCAAGAGGGACCGGACAGGAGACTTGCTTTATTAAAGTTTTTTTTTTTTAAAAGTAGCTTCATTTGGGCCACCAGAGGGCACTCCAGTCAGGTCCAAAATTGCAGCTGGAACATATGATTCCTATTGAAGCATTAACAGGCGCGCAGACTCTCCTTGCCGAACGGTGTCGATGGTTGACAACAGAGCATGCAATGAGCACTTTCACCTCACTGAGCTTTCCAGTTCCTAACCCTAATAAATTCTCCTGTCTTGACTCTTTCGCCTATGCCGTTGGCCATTTATCATCTCCAATCTGGCAGGCTTCTCCCTCGGCTCGCCTGGCTGACTATTAATACACGGCTGCCTTACGTGACCTCATGACCTACTTTTTTGTCTCCCGGCGAGGCGCAGCGGAGAAGTGAAGCTCCGCAGCGGCTCCCTGCAAAAGGAAGAGGAGGGGGAGAGGGGAGTTAAAAAGTGTTGGCAGCACGAACGAGGGGACTGATCAAAAATTCATGGCTCTTTGCGAGAGGTTACGCAAGGTAACGCCGGCGCAGCAGAGCAGCCAGAGAAAGCAAAGGCGGGCTTTGTGTTTTTCAGTGTCAAACCACCAGCAAGGCAGTAAACAGAAATGACCAGGAATGGACCAGCTTTGGCTTAGCCCAGTGCGGCCTAGCGAGCCCAGAAGCCTGCCTTGAGTTAGAGCAGTCAGGTCAACATTTCCAAAACAAGGGACATTACAGAGTTGCAGGGTGTCTCCTCTGAAGAGTGTCTGTTCTTGGGGGGGGGGGGGGGGCAGGTTAGGGAGCTGTGGGGTTGTAGAATGAGGCAGGGGCCCTGGTACAGAAATGGAATGGGGCCCAACTGTCCCCGAGCAGCATCAGGGGACGCAGCTGCATCGAGAAGCTTGCCCCTCCTAGACTTCATCATCATCATCATCATCACCACCTTTTATTTGTATCCCGCAACTCTCTCGCCCATGGTGACTCGAGGCGGCTAACAGACAAAAGGAAAAATATCCAACCATAACAACATAGACATCAACATAATGCAACAAATCAATCCTGCCAACAAAATCACCCATCCATATTCTACCCTGCTGCCACCAGGGGAGAATCCATAACCTGACCCTACCCCCCCGCTACCTCCCTAATAATACAAAAACACTTAATACACATATCCATCAACATAATACATTGCAATATTCAAACCCCAAAAGCAAATATACATTCATCTCAACATCACCCTTCTTCCTCCCCCTACTCTCAGCAAACAACCATCTAACAACCTCCTCTTCCTCCCCATCTTATAACAATAAAAATGAATCGCACATTAATATAATATACTAAATACAATCCCCCATAACATACAATACGAAGATATCATCCCCCCACACTAAACATCCACCAATTTCAACTCCCCACTCCTCCCCCCCTTACTATAAGGCGGGGGGGAGCATCCTCCTCCTCCACTTGTGAGCTCCAATTCACCTACATTCCCCGATCCCACTATAATAAGGGGAATTGCCTTGCAATCCCTCTGTCAGCGCCCAGTAGTTCAAAGGAATGTGAAATAGATTGTATAGGAATTATATAAACAATGGGGGGAATTGGTTTCTAAGCCCAAACAGCAAGCAGCTGGCTTGATCCCCAAAGCAGAAGGGGCCATACTAGGGCTGAAAAATGCAATCACGATTTTTTTTTTCTTGAATCCTGTGCCGACTCGCCTCATGCCCCCACATCTGTCTGTCTGGAGCTGTTTGGGACTTCTCTCAAGTGACCACGGTTGGAGACAGGATGTTGGACTCAATGGACCATTGGTCTGATCCAGTGTGGAACTGACTATGTTCTTATATGAGACATAGGCAGATTATTTTTTATTATTATTTTATGTATTTATTTATTTATTTATTTCAGTGCCTTCAGGGTGTAGTGCAAAACAGTATTATTTGCTAGGGCGTTTGGTAGTGGGGGATAGGGTTGGGTGGAGGAGCTGTGTGGGATAAGGGGGAGTTCGGAGGCTGGAATTGGGGTGGAGAGGGGTTGGGGTGATGGTTTTTGTATTGATGGGTTATGTTTTATCTTGTACTCTATTTTTATATTGTAAACCGCCCTGAGCTGCCTTTGAGGGCAGGGTAGGAAATTTAAATAAAATAAATAATAATACATGATGATTATTATTTATTTATTATTATTATTAGAATGGGGAATTAAGTTTGGAGCTCCTTGCTAAATAAAGGGTATCTCCAGAATGCCTCAACTATGTCTGGAATCATGCAGGCCTTTGAATCCAGCAGTGCCTCGTGCCAATTGTTCCCTGAATGCCACAAATTTCTTGGTCTCTGTGATATCTTGTGGCAGTGAGTTCCACAGTTCACTTGGGCCTCCCTCCCTCCCCCAACACCTTGATGGTAACGGCAACCCATGTCTTGCCACCAAAACATCATTAGGTTGAATGCAGAAAGCAGATGGAAACATATGTCCTCTAGAAGTTATTTTCACAGTATAAAGATGAAGCATTTTGGTGAGAACAGAATAGGGGGAGGCAGTATTATTATTATTATTATTACAGGCATTTATATCCCGCACCCTCCTGCACACTGGCAGGCCCCATCTGAGTAAGAGACCTTGGGCTCCAGGGCTGGCCTTAAAAATTAGTCATAAAATAAAAAACATCCTGAGATTTCACCACGAAATGCAGGCGACGCTGTTCTCTGCCTAGAATATCCACAACGTCCCAGAAATACCCGAAAAGCGGTTATTTTGGACTGCTGCTGTGGGCAGTCATGTGATTACACAAGCGGCCTATCAGAAGGCTGTTTTCAGAGCGTCCTCCCATCCAGCTAACGGAGGAGCTGTTTACCTTGGTTTCGAGTGGTTTGGCTGCTCGTGGAGAGCTCAGTAAAACACGGCGGTTTGTTTCCTCGTCTGTGTCACGGTGACCTAGAGGAAAGCTGGGCTGTTTATACAGTAACACGGAGAACGCCTCTGCATCCAGCATATGAGCCAGGAATGCACAGGCACAGCTGAATTGCTTGAAGCTCTGTGTTTAAATCACAGAGGGCAAGAGACTCCAAGAAATGCCTCCCAGAAAACCAGCCCGGCAAGATTTTATAGCTCACCCCGCCATAAAAGCAAAACCGTTACTTGCAGCCAACTTGTATCTAAAAGGCAAACAGACAGAGAGAAGATGATCAGGGGCCCAGCCTGACACGGTATAATCTGCTGCAACACCAGCAAAGCGCACTGTGGTAATCCCACCACAGAGTCACTGCGTGACAACCCCGGGGCAACTCTGTGGTGATGCTCTATGATTCTCCCAAAATATCAAAGGAACCTGCGGATCATGATGGATTTACCACACGGCAGAAGTGTTTACGTGTCATTAAAAACAGCCCCACGTGGTAATTCATCATGGATATTCCACCACTTTTGGGTGGGGTTTGGCTGCTGGTTCCTCTTGAAATGGTGACATCTGAATGTCCCCTAGAAGAATACCCAAAGATGTGAGACTGGCTCTGAACAATGGTCCATCTTCAACCAGTATCCTGTCTCTGACAGTAGCCAACACTGGATACTTCAGAAGGAAATATCCTGAACACGCAGGTGAGGACATTCTTTGTCGGTCATTACAGGCTTAGGACCACCCTGAATATGAGGTTTTACAGGCTGAGCACCCTTGCTAAGATGGTCCATTGATGGTCCATCATCCAGAATTTCTCAGTCCTTTTATAAACCGAGTTATATTAACAGCCTTCGCAGCATCATGTGGCAATGAGTTCCCACAGGTCAATCATGTGCATCAAAGTCCACTTTGTACAAGGCTCCACAGTCACATGACACTGATTGTGTGTTACTATAGCTGCACCAGTCACAACTGTCTGGCTGCCGCCTTGTGCCCTCTTCACTCCCCGCAGGAAAGTCATTGCAGAATTGGGGCCAAAAGAGGTCACTGACTGAAAACACAGGTGGAGATTAGAACCTATGAGCTAAATCTGGCCTGTGCCTGGGATTTGGGGCTCTATTTCAATTCTTGGATGCAACTCTTAACTGGAAGCATGGAAGGAGTAAGCTCAGCGGAAGGGAGTGGAGAATAGATTTCTGGCATAGTGCCAGGATCTAGACCCTCCTTCTTTACCCCATCCTGAGCAACCCCCCCCCCCCCCCCTGAGCATCTCTGCCCCAGTTTCTATGTGAAGCTTATACTCACTTTCAAAATGGCCCCATGGGAGAGAAAAGAGTCTGAAACGAGTACTAAATTTAATATCTGTGGGTAATGCCGCTTTTTCAGGTACCATATCAGGTATCCGATGGGTTGCCTGGGCACCCATCAGGTACCTGAAAACCCCCCAAAACTGGGTACTTTCGGTACGGACTTTCAATTTAACGATTCAATCAGTATATTGGTATACCAATTGGTATACTGAGTTCATAAAGGAAAAAACTGGCATGAAAAATGTAAACAGTGTCTGGAAGTAGCTTCCTGGGACCACAAGTTGACTTTCCAGACAGGAAAGTTCAGTTTCTGGGATGGAAAACTAGGGATGGCGAATAGAACCGAGTTCGGAAATTCGATTCGATTCAGTTCAGTTCGAAAATCAAGTTTGGTTCAGAAGTTCGGTTCGGTTGGCCGAACTATTCGAGTTTGGTCTGAACTCCGAACATCCAAACAGAGTTCGGAAATTCAAACCCCATTGAACTAAATGGAATATTATCTTATAGGGATTGGCTAACACAACCGAGTTCAAAAATTCGGTTCGGTTCGAAAATCGAGTTTGGTTCGGAACTGGTCGAGTTCAGTCCGAACTCCGAACATCCGAACCGCGTTCGCCCATCCCTAAGGAAAACTCATAAATAAGTGTTTTAAGAAGAAACATTGGAACTGGAAGTAGTTTTCCACGACTGGAAGTTGCCAAAAATTGTTGTAACTTCACCAAAACCCAATAAATCAATGTCAGGTGTCAGTATATCAACAAAAACATAAAAATAAAATTAAAATAAATCAATGCCAGAAGTCAAGATTTTGGGACATTGGGTACCCAATCGGGTCATAACTGGGTACCTAAAATTACTGTTTGCATACGAAATTACCATTCTATTATGAAATTGCCATAATTGGGTACCAGAAATTACTGGTCAAAATTACCAGTCATTACCGGATCAAATTGGATAAAGGAAATTAGATGGGTTATCTGATTTTGCCAGTACCCTCATTCAGCTCCAGATGCCATCCTTGGCTTAAAAATATGCTTATGCTTTGCTTGGAAAGACCAATTTTGCCATCCCAAGTATCAAATCATGAGTCAGCCGTAGTCCCCCAAAATGTTAGGTGTAGGGACCTGTCCATAACTTTTGATTGTACAATGCCAGGTACATCACTGATGCTATAATAATAATAATAATAAAATAATAAAGAAGAAAATCAAGATAATTTTAAAATACCCCTCCCCCCACCCTTCTGATTCCTGAACCTTTCACTCACATGCTGGGAGATCACATTTGCAGGTGTTATTGTGCACATTCAAGCAGTCTAAGAGGCTTACATGAAAGAAACCAGAAATAGGCACATGCTCAACACACAACCCCAGGGTAGGAATGGGTGAACAGAACCGAGTTCGGAAATTCAGTTCAGTTTGGTTCAGTTCGGAAATTCAGTTCGGAAGTTCGGTTCGGTCAACCGAACTATTCGAGTTCGGTCTGAACTCCGGACTTCCGAACAAAGTTCGGAAATTCAAACCCCATTGAACTAAATGGAATATTATATTTTAGGGATGGGTGAACAGATCCAAGTTTGGAAATTCTGTTCGGTTCGGTTCGAAAATCGAGTTCGGTTCAGAAGTTCAGTTCGGTTGACCGAACTTGTCGAGTTCGTTCCGAACTCTGAACTTCCGAACCGCGTTCGCCCATCTCTACCCCAGGGGCCTATGAAGAGAAAACACCAAAGAAGGGTTGAAACGGGTACCAGACAAATTGACATACCCATCTGAATTCGCAGTACTCAATTCAACTTGAAAAATTGGGATACTTTTCGGTGTCCAAAATGGTGTCCGATTGGGATAGTGAGTCAGTGACATACCGAAATACCAATTTTGTCCTGATTTTTCAACTTCCGGTCGCGGATTTCAGAATTTGGAGGTTATTTTCCCCCCGGGTTTTCAAGTAACGTCAGGTACTCAAAAATCAGAAAAGAAATGCTGCTTTTTCGAGTACTCAAATAGTATTTGGGTACCAATGCAGATATCTGAAATGGTACCCGAAAATGCAGGTAGTCCCTGTGGGTACCAACATGGGTATTGGTTTCAGTGCTACTCGAAAGCCTACAGACTCATTGCCAAAATCACAAGATGCAAACCTGCTTCCCATGTAATCAGTAAACAAACAAATGGCATCAAAGTATTTTGCTTCTTAGTCCAGTCGTCGTAGCACCGATTTTTCCTGTAAGCTGAGACCTTCTCCTCTGCTCACCAAAGGGACAATAATGTGACACACTCATTTAGTTGATCATGATGGCTCTTCCATCTCCTCCATCATTTTGTGAAGATTTGTTTTCTTTTCTTTAAGCAGCTTTAGGCCTCGCCTTCTGTCGCGAAAACCGCTCACCCATTAATTAATCTGAAACCTGGGGCTGTCCCGAACCCCCCTGTTCCAAGCCCATTGTCTTTGCTACAATGAGCTACAGTCGGCGCTAATTGCCTTATGAAAGACTATTCAGATTTTCCGATGTTAGCTTCCTTTATTTCCTGCTGTTGTGCAGACAGCAACATCATTTGCATTGTCTGAGAGAATTCACCCTGTCCTCATGCTCTACGCTGCTTTTCAGACATGCTGCACTCCAAGCTGACAAGGGGGAAGAATTGGCAAGAGGGAGATTTTCATCACCCACCATAAGGGGCATCATTTGCATTAAATTTGCATAGTTTGATTTGCATATATTTATGCAAATTTAAAATACTCCATTACCTAACTTTAAGGATGGGTTGGGAAAAAAATTATTATTATTTTTTTAAGCTAGCTATACTCTAGAAGGAATCACACATTTGAATAACAACGTGGGAGTGGGGAACTTCTGGTCCAGAGTCCAAATGCAGTTTTTATTAAGCTAGTGTTTGTGTGGCCCCTTTCCAGTTCCTGGACCTGGTCTCTAGATCCAACTCCTACCCCCAAGCACTGAAAGAGTGGGCTCAGAGACAGGGAGCAGAAATGAGGGCATGCCCACACAGCTAGAGAGTACAGATCCATAATCCTTCTCCTGAGTGCATGCCTTAAGCTCTCCCATCCCCAACTTCTATGTGGCCCTCAGAGCTTTTAATAATTTTCAAAGTGGCCCCCTCATCATGAAAACGTTTCCCATCCCTGTAATAAGCTCTTCCATAAGCTAGACTTGAACCCATGTCTTTCCAATCTTTGGCCCTTTTCAAATGGGCCACGGTGGGTGGGGATGTGCTGGCAGTGGGTAGAGGTGGGTGTGCGTCCGTTCCCACGGGTGCATACTAGGGGTGGGACACCAGGAAGAATACTGGATACCGGATTTACCGGTATAAGATCTCCCTGGTACCGCATTTACCGGTATCGGCATACCGGATTTTTAACATTGGCCGTGGTACTGGATTTTTTTACATTGCGGCTATTGACTTCAATGGCCGCAATGTAAAAAAATCCAGTACCGCGGCCAATGTTAAAAATCCAGTATGCCAGTACAGGTAAATATTGGATTAAGCCGATACACCCAAATACAGACAATATCGGATCTCAGGAGAACCGGAATTCCCACCCCTAGTGCACACCCATCTCCACACATGGAGCAACCGGCATTGGAGTCCATTGCTCCGTGCATGGGCGATGGATGGAGATGGGTGGAAAGCAGGAGTGCCACGCACCCCCACCCCCTGCGGGCAGGAGATAATTTCTTGCACAGCAGGAGAACTAAAATGTGTTACTTTTCTGCTCAGACTACCCGCTGTTTGGGGATCCCGCTATTGTGTCTTAAGTTGTCAGGCAATCGGGTCTTTGCTGTGGTGGACTCCTCAGTGTGGAACTCACTCCCTCTTAGTTCTTCCCTCCTCACCTTTATAAAGCACCTGAAAACTCTCTAGGTGCTTTTTAGGATCCACTGTTGGTTCCCCTGAATGTCCTTTCCTCTTGACCTTCTCCTTTTAAATTGTTTTTGTATTGTTTTATGGTTATATGTTTGTGATGAGGAGATACTGAGCTACATGTAGACTACAGGTCTAACAAATCGGTAACGGTTAAACATATGTAATGTGAACGCTGAGAACTGGAATGGAAACTGACTTCATGCAATGGAGAACTGCTAAGTTCAAGACCTTGAGCGATTGTGTAATCAGAAAAGGCCCTAACACTTCTGCAGACACTAGCAATAGGCCATTGAATTACAAATGGATTTCTTCCTGTGGACATGACTGAAAGGACAGAGTCACCTGGAGGGAAAATCAAACAAAGGACCCTGGGAAGACTTAAGGGGGAAGACTAGGGCTGTAGCGGAATATCGCAGCGGTAGCTATTTCCGGCGGAAACAGTGTTTCCACAATTAGTGGAACGGCATGGCAGAGGCTTTCATTCCGCGGTTTCATTCCGCGGTTCCGCGGTTCCGCTTATTTAATTCCGCAACTTAGTGGAATCGTGGAAACATGACATTTTCGCTATTTCTGCAATTCCGCCAGCGCCAAAAAATAGCGGAATAGCGGTTTTCCGCGATTTCCGCAATTTTTCCGCAATTCCGCAATTTGCAGAATTCCGGCGGAATTAGCGGAATATCTGCAGAAAAGTCGCGGTGTGGCGCGGGCAGTTCTGAAATGGCGGAACGGAATCGCGGCGCGGTAAAAGCTGCTGCCGCATCAGCCCTAGGGAAGACAAGACAAAAGCGAAAGCTTCTTGAGCTTCTTCTTCATCAGAGCTTCATCTTCATCATGACATCTTATCAGTCAGAGAAGGGCTGCACAAAAGAAATTATGAAGTAAGGACTCTTGGAAACTTTAAGACTTGTACCCAGCCAAGCTTTCCACCGCTGGCCGTGGCATGAACTGAAATATCCTTGTACCTTGATTAGGGTAAGCCTAAATCAGGAGAATCCAAGTACAGATAGGAATGCATTATCGGTTATGTTATGTTGATTTCTGCGCTCTTGAGTATAATCTTGTACTGCAGCTTATTCATGATTTATTCATTAAACTTCTTTTAACTGAACTTCGTATGGTCCAGTGGAATCGCTAATCCTAACATTGGCGGGAGGGACACAGTTTGGGGTTAATTCTGTGTTTACAAACACAGACGAACCTAGAGAGAAAGAGTCTGCGCTGGGAAACTCTGAGTCGGAAAATGTGCCAAGAAGGTTCCCCCGCTGCAGGCTCAATCAGTTCGAGAGAAAGAGCTGATCCAGTGGGAGCTGCAAGCCGGGGAAACTGAGTCACGGCAGCCTAGAGTGGGGGGTAGTGAGCCCCAATCCTATGACAGTTGCGCCCAACCAAAGGGAATAAATCCCAGAAATGTGTACCAATGTGTAGGAACTAAAGAGGGAGTTGCCAGCTGGTTTTGGAACTCAGTTCTTAGTTTTGGAAGCAAGAGAAGCAGACAAGAGTCTATACCAGAGGGCTGTGTGTGTTGTTTTGGTTTTCATTTTGGTTTTCTCAGGGCCAGTTATCAGAATAGATGTAATGCACTACGAGTGCCATTTGAATGCAGGGGAAAGCTATACAAATAAAAGGTATTTATTTTATTAATTATTTATTATTATTATTATTATTATTATTACTGTAGGAGAGTTTACAGGCCTGTACAGATCTCAAGAATGAGCTTTAGCCATGAAGAAAGGTCCTAATTCTGGACCTACACACTCTCATTCACTCCTGAAAGACAAGACTGTGAATGACTGTGTTCAGAGCCCAGTGAAAGACCCGTATCTGACTTCCCTTTCACGCAGTAAGCATAGCAGTACAGTAAACCCTGAGGGCCAAAACCACCACACTAAGATCCCATTGACACGAAGTTCTTTCACAACGGCTGAGCCTTGCCTGCTCTGTCTGACGATTCCAGTAAATGATGTGAGCAACCCTGTCATCATGCTGGGGGTCAGCTACACAGGGTGAAAACAGACATGACGCTACCACCCTTTTAACCACCCTTGGGGGTCATTTATGCATGTTTCAGGGCTGCATAGGGCACCAATACAGCCCTACAACATGCATAAATAACCACCAAGGGTGGTTAAAGGGTGGTTAGCGTCATGTCTCTTTTTCACCCACAGACAGCGGGGAACTGAACCCAAGTGTCCCATGCTCCTACCTGGCATATCTACAGCCAGGCCAAGTTTTTCTCTGTCTCTTCCATAGCCTCTCCATTTCTGTGGCTGCCCATTCAACTTGTTGCTTCCATGCCATATGCCACGGAAGGACCAATGGTTTTGCAGGGGTCCCTTGCCTTTCCTTGTTAGCAAGATAAGAGGGGCTCTCTCCTACACTACACTACAAGCCCTTTCCATTGGGACCACTTGGTTCGGACCCTATTGCCTGGGGTCTTACATTTCTGCAGTGTTTGCAAGACACATGGATTTCGGTCTCTTCATCACTAATTAGAGTTGACTAGGCTAAATATAGCCTAGTTCAGACATAGTCAAGCCCTCTTCCCCCCACCCCCTACAACCAGCCATAAACACCGCACTGAGATGTGTAAAAATGATGACTCCTATATGGCTAGATAAACATTGCGCTGTCTGTGTCGTATTTACATTCATGTTAACATGCGCTGAGTTACGGGGCCAGCCTGGGAACGTATGCCATGTTTACATTGCGGAACAAGGTTGAGAGCCCAGGAACGCATTCAAGTCTTGTTATACAATGGAACCACTCTGTTGAAAAATGAAGAGGTTCCTTCAGCATAATCCTGGCCCGCACTTCGATGTTGCGTGCCAGAAATCAAAACATTTGAATCTTGTGGTATCAAAATATTTAGGAGAGTCTTTAATTCCTACAGGGTCAAATACAGGAACAACTAGACCCGCTGGGCACCCGCAACATATGGCTCCTGTAAGGAAAGGGTGGGGGGGGCGGACTGAAGTAGGTCTCTAATCTACGAACCATGGATAATACCTGCATTTTTGAGTGCTGTAATGTGTACCCAATGGAGGCTCGACTGTGATTTGTTTTAAAATTTGTTGATTTGTTTTTAAATGTTTTATTGTTAAATCTTTTGTGTTGTTCGCCGCCCCGAGCTGCCTTTGGGCAGGAGGGGCAGGATACAAGTTTTAAATAAATAAAATAAAATAAATAAATTTTAAAAACCCTTAAAACTGGTAATTTCCATTACCGATTGACCAATTTTCCAGTTACCGATTGGTAAATGGGGATGGAAACCCGCCAAAATTGGGACCTGAAGTCAGTATTTTCAGGACATCAGGTAACCGGATTGGACCCGAATCAGGTGCTGAGTAGTACCCAAAGTTGTCAGGTCGATTCAGATAACGGAAATTTGATGAATATATCCATTTTTTGTGGGTACTTGTTTCAGTTCTAGTTGGGAAACCTTTTCCTGCAGGGGACCACTTTGGGTGAAAACAGACATGACGCTAACCACCCTTTAAGCACCCTTGGTGGTTATTTATGGATGTTGCAGGGCTGTATTGGTGCCCTATGCAGCCCTGAAACATGCATAAATTACCACCAAGGGTGGTTAAAGGGTGGTTAGCGTCATGTCTGTTTCCACCCTTTGAGATGTAGCACAAGCTCCGTGGGATTGGGGGTGCTTAAGGGACTGCTCAGGGCGTGGGAAGGAAGGGGAGGGTGTGGATCCTGGATCCACCCTCTATCCTTAAGTATATGCCATCATCTCCTTTCCTTTCCCCCAAGCTCACTCTTTCGGAGCTTGAGGGTTAGGGCTGGATCCATGGACCAGATCAGAACCTGGAAAGAGCAGAGGTCAAATAAATAAAAGACATGGGACAGGTTTTTGGTGCAGGGGCCAGAGGTTTCCCCACTTCTTTTGCAAGGCTGTAGTTGATGAAAAATTAGACCTATTCTCTATGATTTTTGCTATCTTGGGGGGTTGGACTACAAAATCCTTGAAGTCCCATCCGTTCCTACACTTCCATGGATGCTCTTTCAACTGCACACACCCGTAAGATAGCAAGCATTGTGCACAAGCTGAGGCTCTAGCCTAGAACTGAAACAAGAATCGAAAACCGTCAGTGAGATCTCAAGATCTCGCGAGATTCTTGGAGAAAAAAATAATTAAACACCCTGCACATGAGAAAAATGGCTGCCACCGCCATTCTACACATCTGTCCTTTTCCAAGATGGCACAGGCTGTATCCATGCTATTTTTTAAAACTGTAGCTGGTCTGAACATGCTCAGAACCAGCTGCCCTTTTCCAAAATGGTGCCAAAGCAGCCTGTGTCATCTTGGGAAAGGACCGTGCATGCACAGAACGGCTACGATGGCCATTTGCAGAGCATTTTAAAAAAAAAAAAAATTGAGACTCTCGCACGAACAATTTCAAGAACAGCCAATTATCGACTCGTTCTCGATCTCAACAATCTCATCGAGATCCCCATTCTTGATGAGATTTGCAAGATTACTGAGATTGAGTTTCAGCCCTAATCTAGCCATAACTACTTAGATGTGCCATTGCCAGAATTTACCAGCCTATGTGTCGTGACGCTTAAGGATATTGCATTGTTTGAAAATGGGATGATGGTCCCGACTGATAGATCATAGAGCAAGAGGTGGGCAAGGTTCCCACCCTCAAGAGTTGTGTGTCTTCACAAGACACAGGTTCCTTTGAAGTAGGGATGAATGAACGTGTTTCGGAAGTTCGGAGTTTGGCACGAACTCGGCCTGTTCGGATGACCGAACCCGAACACAAACTGACCGAACCAAACTAGATCCGAACGTCAAAATGACCGAACAGTTTGGTCAGTTCGGATCGCATTCAGGTGAGTTCAGGTGGCAAAAACATGTCACTGGAAGGCAAAACATGACAGGGAGGGGGAGTCAGCTGAGGAGCTGACTTCAAAACTGATTGCCTCCCCCCTTCCCAACACCTTCTGAGCTAGTCACTGTTCCTGAACAGCAGGCATTTCACAAGGCTCCCCAGGGGTGTAGCTATCATAGGGACAGGAGGTACATTTGTCCCAGGGCCCACCGTGGCTGGGGGCCCACGGGCCTGGCCCGGCCCATCCCTATGCTAGCTAAGCCCAAGCCGCCCTATGCCGCAGCATCCCTGGCTCCCTCCTTGCCGGTTCGACTGCCTCCCGCCGCGCCTAATAAATGGGCCCCCTGCCCTTTCCCCTACTGGGCTTTGACATCATGCTTGACCCGCCCCCCATAGTCATGTATGAGCTATGGGGTGCGGGTCAAGTGTGTGAGCCCTCCACATGGTGGCAGAGACCCAGAGTTACTACTGGGTCTCTGCCACCACATGGAGGGCTCGCTCACTGCTTGCTAGCTCTTCTCCCGAGTCGCTGGTTTTCCCGCACCACCACCCACCACCGCCGCCTGACAAATGGGCTCCTGACCCTGACCCTCCCCCGCCTGGCTGACATCACGCTTGCAAGCACTCCACATGGTGGAAGAGACTGGGAAGTAACCCCGGGTCTCTGACACCACATGGAGGGCTCAGCTCAGAGGCTCGCGTCGTGCTCACTGCAGCATGGGGGGGCTCCGGGGCTGGCCTGGGTCTGGGGGCTGTAAGTACCGGCCGGTCGCTGCCTGGGCCTCACCGCACCTCCTCCTCTGGCCTGCGTGTGAGCGGCAAGCCCCTTAGCCCCCCAACCCCTGCAGCACTGCTTGTGGGGGCAAACAGAGGCTGCTGGGGGGGGGTTGGCGCCCCCGTGCAGGGCAGAGGAGGAGGAGTGGTGGTGGGGCCCAGGCTGGTACTTGCAGCCCCCAGGCTGACCCTCCAGCCCCGGAGCCCCCCCATACAGCGGCTGGAGTCACTCTGGAGTGAGTAGGAAGGAGCGGAGTCAAGGAGGAGTAGCACTGCAGCAGCCCATTCCAGCAGGTAAGGCTGCCCAGCGCTTGGCCCCCGTAGCCACCAGGCCCCCCCTCAAAATCCTGCAGTGCCCCAGCCTGTTCCCCTCCCCCCCAAATCCCACAGTGCCCCAGCCTGTTCCCCCCAAATCCCGCAGTGCCCCAGCCTGTTTCCCCCATTCCAGCCCCAAACCCAGTACTCCCAGCCTTACCCCCTAAACTTGGTGCCCCCTGTGATTTGTGATTTTTAGGTGTTTTGAAAATGTTGGAAATGTGATGCTTGTGATAAAATGCAATAAGGACATTGAGGTGAGGGAGAGGGAGGGGAGTCTATGGTGATGGGTGGGAGGGGGGGGCCCAAAGTCCATTTCTTGTCTCTGGGCCCATTCCAACCGAGCTACGCCCCTGAGGCTCCCTCTCTCGCAGCAGTTTTTGTTCCTTCCTATTCCTAATCCATTGCCGTCCTGCTCCTATTTCACCCATCCAACCCATTTACCTCCATATTATCATTTATTTAGATATTAGATAGATTTAGTGGTTATTTTTTGTTTTTACTCCTCCCTGTGCTCAAACTTATTCCATCCCTGATTCCCTTCCCCTGTTTTAAGTTTTGGTTTTATTTAGAGTAGGAATATTATTAGATTGATTTTCATTTCAGTTTTGTACCCCTCCCTGTGTTCTTTGTGTTTCCCCCTGTGTAATATTGTATATATAGATAGTTATTAGATAGATACTTACTAGATACTAGATATACATAGTAGTTCGCTTAGTTATAGAGATAGAGATACAGTGTGTTTGTAGGACAAGGCCTTTGTAGTTAATTATTAGGATATTCCATTTAGTTCAATAGTTTTTAGACTACTTAATAGCAGTTAGATTTAGTGTAGAGATAGATATATAAAAAAAGAAACAGCCACCCAGCCCCAGGACCCGCCGTCGGGGTTCTGGGGCCAAGTTACAGGCAGGGAGGGCTGTAGCCAGTATGTATCTAGAAGCTGCCACTCTAGCCCCAGGACCCACCGTCATGGGTCTGGGGCCATCATTCCTCGCACAGAGATGATGTAATTGCACTGGCACCACACAAAGAAACAGCCACTCCAGCCCCAGGACCCGCCATCAGGGTTCTGGGACCAAGTTACAGGCAGGGAGGGCTGTGGCCAATATGTATTTAGAAGCTGCCACTCTAGCCCCAGAACCCACCGTCATGGGTCTGGGGCCATCATTCTTCGCAAAGAGGCGTGTCTTTCCACCGCATCAAGAAACAGCCACTCCAGCCCCAGAACCCACCGTCAGGGTTCTGGGGCCAAGTTACCGGCAGGGAGGGCTGTGGCCAATATCTAGAAGCTGCCGCTCTAGCCCCAGGACCCACCGTCATGGGTCTGGGGCCATCATTCCTCGCACAGAGACGATGTCATTCCACCATATCAAGAAACAGCCACTCCATCCCCAGGACCCACCGTCAGGGTTCTGAGGTCAAGTTACAGGCAGGGAGGGCTGTGGCCAATACCTAGAAGCTGCCACTCTAGTCCCAGGACCCACCGTCATGGGCCTGCTGCCATCATTTCTTGCACAGAAAGCCTTTTTCCGAACGTGAACTGAACGGCCAAACCCGAACTGCGATCTGTTCGCCCATCCCTGCTTTGAAGAATCTCCCAGGTTGAGCCTCTCCGGCTTTGTGTGTGGCTGGCGGAACCAGTGCCGCTGAAATTCAGCTGATGAGACCTGTCTGCAATGAAGTAAGACACGGGACCATTAAGACAATGCAATCCCTGGACAAGAGCTGCAACCTGAACTGCCAGAGAGCCGTTCATGGCCTCTGAACAGCTTGCGTGTCCTTGCCATATACTTTGTGTGATGTTGTTACTGTCTGGGGGGATCACAAGGTTCGACACAAGACGTAAGATGGGTTTACGTAGGTAAAAAAATTGGCAACCACTTCCATAACCCATGGACAATTCCTGATTCCACCCTCATTTTTCTTTGGTCTGCATATCATTTCTCATTAATGTTGTTTACTTCTGTTGTAACTGAATTAGCCACCATCAGAGAAAATGTCCTGGCTGTGTGCTAGGGGTGAAATGAGAATCATTTTTTCTTTCATGACAATCCTTGTTGTGATCTCCGTACCATTTCAATAATGGTGTGAGATCTCAAAGAGATCTTGTCTAAAAAGAGAAAAGCAACTGGGCATGGCACAAAATGGTTACCTCGGCTGATCTGCACATGTGTAACCCTTTTCCCAAAATGGCACTGACATCATCGCCGCCATTTTGGGAAAGGGCAACCATCAGAAATATCCTCTCAAGTTTGATTTTACATTTTGGTCCTCCAATCACCAATTGGCTTCTGACTGGTGATCCCTCCAATCAGGAGTCCCCTTGACTACGTGAGGCTGGAACGTAAGTGCCGTTATGTCAGACAGTACCGGAGACAGTAGGTCGGCATGCGTATGAGACTCAGGATGATATGTGACACACACATGGCTCCAGTAAACAAATGGGGGGGGGGGGAGAATCTCAACCAATAAAGTGTAAAGAACAGAGGGGTTTTTTTCTCGACTCTCGGCAAGAATCAAGAGAAAATTGAGATCAAGATTCAGCCTACAGTTTGCTTATTTATTTATTTATATTAAAATTTGTATGCCGTCCCCTCCTGCCTCAGGTACCTCGGGGCGGCTCGCAGCATATTAAAAACTTTTAAAACATTAAAATAAACAATAATTCAATTAAAAAACAATATAAAATCCCATCCCTCCCTACCCTACCCTACCCCACCCCAACCCACCCACCCCATCTCCCTCAGGAAAGGCCTGGTGGAACAGCCAGGTCTTACATTGTTTGCAGAAAGAGGGGAGGCCGGCAGCCAAGCGGATCTCCAATGGGAGGGAGTTCCACAGCCACGACGCAGCCACAGAGAACACCCTCCTCATAGCGGACACCCGGGAAACCCAGGGGACCTCGATGAGGGCGCCCCCAGATGACCGCAGGGGCCGCTCCAGGACCCGGAGGGTGAGGCGGTCCTGCAGATAGGCGGATCCCAAGACGTTTAGGGCTTTAAAGGTCAGCACCAACACCTTGAATTGGGCCTGGAAGGCTACCAGCAGCCAGTGCAGAGAACGAAGCACCGGTGTGATATGCTCCCGTTGGCCCATCCCCGTCAAGAGACGGGCCGCCACATTCTGCACTAGCTGCAGCTTCAGAACCAGCACCAAGGGTAGCCCCACGTAGAGCGCATTGCAGTAATCCAGTCTTGAGGTAATAAAAGCATGGATGGCTGTGGCCGGATCCAAGTCCGAGACAGTCTGACCCAGACTCACCCAGTCTGGCACTCCTTATGTTCTTAACAGAGGATGAACCTCAAGGAGTCATCCATTGCAGAGCTCATTGGAAGAGCAGCCAGCTTGCTCTGATGTTTATAAATAAGGCTGGGAATCTCAAATTCAGTTCTACCCATAAGAAAAGGAAACCATGGAGTGATAGATTCAACCGGACCATCGGACCATCTAATTGTGCATCCTTTCTTCATCACCCAGCTAGCCTGTACGGGAGGCGTCAAAATGAACAGGCTAAAATATTAGGGTTGGAAACATTAAACCATCACATTAATCAATATGTGCATTGATCTAAGTCCATCAAAACAAGCGCTAACCAATGGCAATCACAAGCAGTCAGTCCTCCCAACATAAGCCTGGTTCATAACATGGAAGAAAGAATTCACGACTAATGAAGTCATTAATACATGAATACCAAACAACAAATGAGCTGGTAGCCATGGACAGCAACTGCTTCCCACCAGCTGGGGTTTTGTCTCAATAGAAAGACTAGAGGGGAATGGCTCTGTATGCCCTATTAGCCATCCAGTAACCTACTAATGCCACAGTTAATTATGCATGATTTGAACAGCACTTTGGTGGAAAGAGAAAGAGTGATGGATCCAGACAATATGGATATTCCCACAATGCATCACTGCTGCAGTCTTGTAGTACTGCATTAGCAACAATCAGAAACCCGTTCTTTGTTCTTCATGCTAATGCTCGTCTGCTGAGACCAGCCTGTCTAAGGAAGAGCCTGTTATCTTCCAGCAGGACCAGCACTTCCAAATCTTTATTATCACAGTTCCTCTTGTAAGTAGGTAGGGAGTAAACCCATTTTAAAGATGGGGGAAAGTGAGGCACAGAAACAAACGAAGGGTAAAAAATTTCAAAAGCAATTAGTTAGCGTAGAAGCTGCAATCCAGTTTCCAAAGGCAATTAGTAGCGGTGGGAATGCAGGCGAACTATCGGTTTTATCGGTATCGGATTAATCCGATATCGTATTTATCGGTATTGGTATATCAGTTTTGTAACATTGCCGATTTTTCGGCTCTTTAACATTGCGGCCATTGTTAAAATGACCGCAATGTTAAAGATCAAAAAAATCGGCAATGTTAAAAAAACGATATCGATATTATTGGTATTATCAGATTAATCCGATATCAGCAATTATCAGCATTATTGGATTAATCCGATACCGATAGTCCCATCCCTAGCAATTAGGTGTAACTATTGGGTATAGTCCTGAATAAAGCTGCAATGGGTAATTGTTTTGGTACCCACAGGTACCACACACATTTGGGGTACAGTTTAGAATATTCAAATCGGTACCCAAATACCATTCAAGTACCTGGAAAATGGACATTTCTGTTTTCTGGTTGTTGAGTACCCCAAATTACCAGAAAACCCACCAAATACCCCTACATTTTCTGAAATCCAGGACTGGAAGTAAAAAAACCAGGCCAAAAATGGTATTTTGGTATTTCACTATGTCAGTATTACAGTATTTCTGATATCCAATCAGGTACTAAAAAGGACCCAATATTTTGAATTTTCACGTCGAATCAGGTATCGTGAATTTGATGTGTGTACCCTTTTTTTCTTTCTTTCCAGGTATCAATTTCAGTTTTGGTCTGGCTGAAACCACCTGCTCTGGAATAGTCTTGGTAATTTCAGTGAAACTGCTCTGAGTAAGGTCCTACGTAGGGATGGGCGAACGCGGTTCGGAAGTTTGTCGTTCAGACTGAACTCGACCAGTTTGGTCGACCGAACCGAACTTCCGAACTGAACCGAACTTCCGAACCGAACCAAACTTCCGAACCGAATTTCTGAACTCAGTTCTGTTCGCCCATCCCTAGTAAAGCGTTCAGGATTGCAGCTTTTGGTTTTGAAGTGCTTTGGGGGGGAAATGACCCTTAAAAACTTGCCTAAGGCCATGCTGGGAGGTGTGGGGGGGGGGGCAGGTAGCTGAACCTAGTTCCTTACCACATTCTCATTAAATGACCTCATCGCTGAGCTACTGTTTGTGCCTTCGACTGGTTACGCCATTCCCCTACCGTACTCATATCTAAACTGCTACTTCACTTTCTAGGTATTCCTTACACACCCCGTTAAAAGCTTGCAGAGTCATCTAGACCAAGAGAAACTGATTGCGGGCCAAGAGAAGGAAACTATTTTGGGATTACTTGGTTTAGAAATTACATTGCTTGCTTCACATACATTCTCTTGGCAAGACGGGAACTTTTGAAGAACTCTTGCAGTCATTAGGAAAAAAAAGCTGTTTCCTCCACACAGGCGAGTTCACGCTCAAGAAACTTGGATGCAGCCAGACCGGGTGTTTTGTACTTGGGGGTTTCCTTGTTTTCATTCTCAGTGGTGTGGGTGACGTGCTGTCATGTTATCGGCTTGAGTACTAAGTGCCGAGCGAGCGCCCGGGTGAGCAGGGGGCCGGGGGATGGCATGGTCCCAGTTAAATTGTCTCAAACGTATAAAGAGCAGGGCTAGGAACTGGGCAGGCAGTCCACATCTGGCATGCCAGGAAACAGAGCCCACCCCAAGCCAAGCACATGGCTGCCTCGTGCTGTTTGGTTCGGTAAAGGGGAGTCGCCAGGGAAGGCATACCGTATTTTTTTGTTTTCTCTGTTTTCGAGATGGTCTGAACCACCGGAGGCCATTGCAAATGTGGTGTCTGAAACTGAATACAACCATCCTTTGGAATGACTTGCCGCTCATGGCCAGACTGTCCGGAGAGCTCGGCATCCAACGCTGGGACTAGATTTTCCAAAACAACTCAGCTCAAGTATACCTTGTGCAGACCTAATAAAGTTTAACTAACCCCATTATCCTGTCGGTCTGCTAGTCACCACAAGAGCGGAAATGAGTAACAGGGGTGATTTTTTTTCTCCCTCCGTCCAGTCTGTTTAAGTTACATGGTAATGTGCTAAATGCAGTAATTTGGTCATTGGTAAACACTAAATAGTAATATTTTGCTCATTTTCATTTCTGTTTTGTTTACAAACCCACCCATTGTTTTAGGAGGGTTTCAAAAAGGAAAACATTATTTTTCTTCTAGTTTTTGTTAATTTTTATTTTTTTTAAAGATATTTTAAAAAAACAACACTGCGTGTGTGTCAAATAGCCCCCAGCAATTCTCACAATAGTGAAGGGAGCATCGGCGCCATTTTGGAAAAGGGAAGCTGGTTTGCGCATTCAAAAAATGGCTGCCGTCCATGCACGGAACGGCTGCCCTTTTCCAAAATGGCACCGATGCTGCTGGCATCATTTTGTGAAAGGGCTGCACATGCACAGAACGTACCCGGGGGGCATTTTTCACATCCACGGGGGGGTGTTTCATTTTTAATTTATTTATTTTTTTTGTAACGAAAACACATTTTTTTCTTTCATTTTCATATTTTAATTATGAAAACAAACGGTTCCGTGATTGTTTTCGTTATTAAACAGAACGAAAATGAATGGCACACCCCTATCCAGACGAATATTGCAGTATCCGCAGGATCCGGTTGCATGTCGTATGGTGTCTAGTTCAGTATCCAGTGGGTAAACGGTTAAACGGATTACCGTTTACTGCATACCCTTTAACGAATAATGGTTTACCAACGACTGTTTACTGCATTTGTGTTTAATTACCATTTGATTTTTTTTTTTTTACTCCCTCCCTCCATCCAGTCTGTTTATGTTATGCGGTAATTCGGTAATCAGTAAGTAGCAATATCCAGTATTCCGGTTTGGTAGTTAAACTCCATGGCTACTGGTTAGTTACTGGATACTGCCAAACTATCCCAGAATACCAGATATTTACAGCAGATCATCTTTTTGCTGTCCGTTTCATCTCTTGTCCTCTACTTGGCTGTGGTAGGAAGGGCTCTGGATTTCTCCTCTGGACCTCAGGCAAATGAGCAGCTGCATCCAGGAGCACACATGGTTTGAGTGAGAAACAGTAGGGGAGGTTCAGAAGCTTAGGGGCCCCTTTCCATCCCTCCCTCTCTCACAACCTCCCACACTTTTAGGAAAGAAAAGTAGCAGGGTGTGGGGGAAAGAAAGAAAGGGGGAAAGAAAGATCTCAATAATAGAGGGAAATTTGGTCAGACCAATGGCCTATTGTGCCCAGTATCCTGTCTCTGACAACAGCAGCTTTGGTTGTCTGAACAGCATGTCCCTGCCCCGAGAGGCTTACAATCTAGGATGGACACGGGAGAGAGGAGCATAATGAGAGACAGGGAGACATTCATGAAATTGAGATGTCGCAGGTGCCCGTGCTTAGCTTAGTTAAAAGAGGAGGAGGAGGACAAAGATGAGGAGAGGAAAGGTGGGGAAAGATGACACCAATGCTCAAATTACAAGTCTTCTGGGAGAGAAATCTGAAGGTCATATGATATGAATTTCAGGCACCGTTTTTAAACCTGGAGCTAGAACAGAAATGGTAACATGTTCACTAACCTGCAGCTAATAACCATAAGTAGTCTGTCAAGTAGTCTATCAGTTGCCGGATCCGTACCCAAACTCTGGGCATTTTTACACACAATTTAAAGTGCTGGTCTTTCAATCTTCTGGGTTTACAAGTCCACAAGTAAGTTCCTGGTTGCATTCTTCACACAAAACACTGCCCTGAGGCAGCCTAAAGTAGCCGCAGCTGTAGTCTTGAGGGGCTGCCATGGAAACCAAGTGACCACAGCTGCCTGGAGCAAAGCAGTTTACCAGGAGAACATTTTACACACACAAGTTCTGGGAGACGCCCAGATGTTATAAGATCCAGATTTGTAAAAACACAGAGATCAAGGAATTCTTAAATCTGTGAGAATATGCAGAAGTTCAAAGAGGCAGATGTTTAAGATCTGGGTGAGTGCTTTAGACAAACCGAAAGTTCAGAATGTAACAGCAAACATGCAGGAGAAATGTGTGTGTAAAAAAACACCCGGTGAGTCAGGCACCTGGTTAACCAAGCAATTACCTGAATATATCGTGTATTAATGTCACTGGGTTACAGAGTCCTTTTTTTTTTTAATTGATCAGTAAGATGGCAAATCCATACAGGAACTTATTATTATTATTAGCAAGCATTTCTGTAGTGCCAGCAATGTACCTGGTGCTTTAAAAAGTAATGGAATAGACACGGTTGCTGCCCTAGGGCTTACAATCTGAGAGACAGAGGGTGGGGGGTAGATGAAGGAGGGGAGCAGAGGGAGAGACAAGGGGTCTAACATTCATGAAGATGTGAGGTCCTAGGTGTACGTGGTTGGCTTGGTTACATCGAGAATGTTGGCTGGCTGGTCCATGTGGTGAGGATATGAGTACACAGAGCTCTGGTAACAGAGTGTACTGGATGGAGGGTATCAGCAGGAGTTAGGTGAGGGGAGCGAGGAGTCGGGGAGGGCAGAGCAGAAGAGGTGGGTCTTGGGATGGAAAGTCAAAAGATTAGTACAAGAAGCCAGACAACCAGTAAACTGGTACGTTGGGGTAGCCTGTTGCTAGGAAGGGTTGAGTACCACAGTTATTATGACAGATATACTCCATTTTGCAGGTCCTTGTTTCAATTCTACCTGGAGCGCCAGTTCCTAGTTGTCCCTGTCTGCACTCTTCCCACTACTCCCACAAAGAAGGACAGCTCAGTTCTGAACCTCTGCCTGTGCTCTACCCAGCAGACTTAGCGCTGTGCTTCACTGCTAGGTGGAGCTAACTAGTAGCGCAAATCTAGCCCCACTTGAGTTGCCAGAAAGCCACGGCATGACTGCTCAGTGCAGAGGGGCAGTGGGAAAGGGGGAAAAGTCTGTCTCGGTTGTAGGGATGGGCGAATGTGGTTCAGAGGTTCGGACCGAACTCAACCAGTTCGGCTGACCGAACCAAACTTCCAAACCGAACTCGATTTTCGAACTGAACCGAACCGAATTTCCGAACTCAGCTCTGTTCGCCCATCCCTATTATTCCATTTAGTTCAATGGGGTTTGAATTTCTGAACTTTGTTCGCAAGTTCAGAGTTTGGACCGAACTCAAATAAGTTCGGTCGACCGAACCGAACTTCCGAACCGAATTTCCAAACTCAGTTCTGTTCGCCCATCCCTACTCAGTAGCTCATCCAGGGAATCAGGAATTGCTGGTGGGGTTGTGCCCCTGCTTAGCCCAGAGATGAGCCACCACTGGATGTAGCCCGCATGTGTTCACTCCTTGCTAGCGAGCTTTTGTTGGTGCTGGTGTTTTCCTTCGGAGAAATGTGCTCAGGGAGGGCAGGGCAGGCGATGTGATGTACAAGTATTCAGACAGTCTCTTAGCAATAAATGGCTCCCTGTCAGCTCTATTATCTGTCTGGCTCAGGTTTCTATTATCTGCTGTGAACTGCAGCAGCAGCACCCGTTGGAATCGCATTCCAGGCACCATTGCTAATAGCTTCCATGCCTTGCGAAGGCCACGCTCTAACAGGGCTTTGCCAGATAATGCTTGCCATTAAGCAGAAAAGAATACAGAAAAGTCTAATGGGATCAATGACTCCAGGTCATGGTTAGGCTCATTAACAGCTGCCTATCATCATGGAAATTCTAGAATCCAAACCCAGGGAACCAACATCTCTCCCTATTCAAATCATCTCATGAATCCAGCAAGAGACTGTCTCCCCACAGAGCTTGTCCCAGCACTATGGACCATTCACAAAGGGGTCCTGTTACAAGATGCTCCCCACAGCAAGGTGAGTAGGTGCGGGAGCCGGACCTTTGGGGGTCTTCATTGAATAGTCCTGCTGAGGAATGATTGTAGTAGTTAGTTACACAGGCTGTAAATGGGACTGTGAACCTGACCTAATCAAGAATCAGGATCAGGCCCAAGTACACACCCCAACTCACATAGGGCTAGAAGGAACCTCAGAGGTAATCTATTTCAGCGCCCTGCACCAATGCAGCTAGTGCGGAATCAAACAATTGCAGAGAAAGCTGTTAATGTCGGAAATAGATCATTCATCTTCTGCTCACGCGATGAAGAAACATTACTGACTTTTCACTATTTTTGCTAGATCTCTTCCCCTGGACGTTGGCCAAATCCCAACCTTCAGCATCTTCCAGGGGCAACGTAAAGCCTATCTGTGTGGCCGGACATTTGGCCACAATCCCAACCCCCCTCTGTTCGGGTTCCACACTGCACAACGGAGTCTCAATGGACACGTGTGCAAATTGTGCACACAATCACATGCATGCATGCGGGTTGCTCGCAGATCGGCCCCTTCGGCAAGCAGGGATACGGTTCAGGACATTGTTTGATGAGTGTAATAGATTGTATGAGTGTAATATTTTATATGCTTTTTTATTTTTTTTAACGTTGCTACCTTACCTGAGCATTCAGGAAAGTACAGGTAAAAAATTCAGATCAATAAATAGATGAAAACATAACTAACTTATAGCACCCAGGTAGCAGAACACCCAACCAGTCCTACCTTCAGTAGTGGGTCTAGCAGATGCCGCAGTCCTCCAACTCTCTCAGGCTACGGCCTACCCTTTTTAGATGAGATGAGTCCCAGTTGATAGCAAAACTACTATTAATTTCAGTTCCTGTTCTGCAGGCAGTGATTCATTCATTCATTCATTCTATTCTGTTCTCCATAATATCACAAGTCAGACCAAAAATCACATCGGGTCACAAGTAGTGTGGAAACAAGGCCTACAAAAATGGGTTTACTTGTTGAATTTCCAATACCCGAATCAACTGAAAATATTGGGTGGTGCTTGGTACTGGATTACGACTGATTGGAATACCCAACAACCTGAAATGGCAACTTGTCGTTCCAGAAGGTTGACTTCCGGTACCAATTTTTAAAAACTTTTTTATCGACTCCTGACATCAATTTCTTGGTTTTCTGTCAACTTCCATGATTTTTTTTTTCAACTTCCAGTCCCAGAAAACTATTTCTGATCCCATTTATTTTCTTTCTTTCTTTCTTATTCTGGAAAATTGACTTTAATTTAATTAAATTAATTAATTATTGCATTTATAGGCCACCCCCTCCTGCACAAGCAGCTTGGGGCAGCTAACAGCATGGTTATGGTCCTGGAAAGTCAGCGTTTGGGCCCATAAAACAACTTCTGGACACGGTTTTAATATGCATGCCTATTTTTGAGTTTTCCAACCCAATATACTGACTGGAAATGAGTAGATCGAAAGATTGATACCAGAAGTGCCTGATTTTGGGGGTACCTGAACAATTCCCAGGTAACCTGCTGGGTACCGGATAATGCAGGCATTACCCGCAGAGCCAGATACTAACTTTAGCACCTGCTTCAGCTTCCAGTCGCCTTTGCATAATCAATAATGCTATATACGTCGTCAAGGGTCTATGGCTTTTGTTCCCTCTAGCCTTGCCTGCTGGGTAACCTGCTCCAGAAGAATCCCTCTACAATGAAGGTCAATGGGCAAAGCTTCAAGCCTCCTCCACTTTGGAGCACCCTTTGAGGCAGGCTTTGACCACAAAAGGAAGCTTTTCCCTAAGATTCCTCCTTACTGAGCATTTAGGTCCACTTTACACAGCTTACTCCCCCGGCAGATCAGTGGCTTCCTCCTGCTCTTAGCTTGGGCCAATTTAGCCCTACCCAACTGGTGCCTCTAATGATGACTGATATGAGGGCTTCATCCTGCAGCAACCTATGAGGACTTAATTTCAGGGGGGGGCTTGCCAGAGCTCAGACCTGGTAATTAAATTCAAGGGTGGGGAGGGGTGAGCCCCAAGAAACTAGGAGAGTACATCCAGAAATGTAAAAAGCCAATACTGGACATTCCAGGGTTAAAAGTGAAAATCAGAAGAACCCTGCATGGTTTATTTGGTTTTCATTAATGACTTCTGTGCCCCATCCCTTCAGCTGGCCTTCCTATAGATTCAATCAGAATATCTGTTTGATATTAGGGATGTGTGAACATGGTTCGGAGGTTCGGGGTTTGGCCCAAACTCGGGGTGTTTGGACCATTCGTGAACACCCTGAATCTGAAGGCCTAGTAGGCCTAGTTGCAGCCTGAAGTGCTCCGGAGCACCGCCGCCTCTGGACCCGCCACCGGACCCACCGCCACTGGACCCGGGGCCCCGGCACCACCAGGTAGGACGATCCCTTGGGGTGGGTTAAAAAAAAAGTCTGGGCAGGGTGGGGTGGGGGAGGTGCTCCCCGGTGCCCCTTCCACCCACGCAGCCTGAAGGGGCCTGCACAGCCTGGAGGGGGGAGGGAAAACCTCCCCCCCAAACCTGATTGGGCTGAACAGGCTGAACCGAATGGTTTCGGGTTCGGCCGAACTCCGAATGGGCCAAACACCGAACCCCCCGGTGTTCGCACGTCCCTATTTTATATTCTTCTGTAGAGCAGCAGGTTAGTCTAGTGATTAGGTAACCAGCTAGAGACTAGGTGTAGCAGATCCCACCTTCACCGTGGGTGAGTGTTTGCAGGATCAGACCCCCGGGTTGCACAGCCAACACTTTGTTGGGGAATTAACAATCAGTTTATTTACAGGTCACAATCCATAGACGAGGCATTAACCTCTGGCCAATTTCCACAACATATAACCCATATCTTCTTAACTTAGCCCCACATAATCCAGGGGCTAGCTACCCAACTCACATCAGGTTCTTCTCCTCAAGGTTCAGGTCTCCTTCCTTCAGGCCAGCAAGCCTCTCCAGAGCTGTGTCCTCTTCTCTAGCCCAGAGCAAACTGTCCTCAGTCTCCTTTCAGCTCTTTTTATGCATCAGGCCACGCCCCAAACACAGCCACTTCCGGTTTGGTGGCCATGTTATGGAATCCACCTGGCAGGTGCCATCTTGTGGCACAGCCCGGCCACACTAGGATTCAACCCTGCTCTGTCAAGTTCTGGGGCGGGGTGTGTGGCTTATGAAACAGGGTGTGTGGCTTGCAAAGAGTGCTGTGGGTCGGAGGAGTCACGGGGAGAGCTTACCTGGTCTTAAAGATCCTGGGAGCTGTGACAGCAGTGATTGTCTCATCATCCCTGGACGTTTTGGGAGTCAGGCCAGTCTCTCTGGCATGTGCTGGGCTTCGGGGTGTGTGTGTGTGTGTTTATTGTGTGTACACATGCAGGTATGTGTGACCCTGAACACGAACTGGAAGTGATCCGGTTTCTTTTGGTCACTTTTGATTTGCAAACAGGGCCTGTTTTCGCCCTCCGTGAGAATCCGGTGCATGCCACATGGAAACCGGCCGGAGTTCCAATAGACCAAGTCCGGCTGGACAGCCGCTACTATCCCCAGTAATCCTTGCAGCCAGATAGGACACCCCTCCCCCTACCTTCATGACCATTCACACCCTCCCACCCTTCCTTCTTCCCCCCAGTCCTTCCCATAACAGCAGCTTCCCTATCTGGCGGTTAATCGGGCAGGCATTGGATAGCAGTTATCTGTGGGTAATCCGGTCCCTGTCAGATTATTATTATTATTATTATATT
>QEPC01009702.1:2516250-2548451 GCA_003113815.1 Sphenodon punctatus
TTGTGAAGGGCTTTGTAGGTGAAGACGAGGAGCTTGTGCAGAATACGCTCAGGAAGCGGGAGCCAGTGGAGAGAGGAGAGGAGAGGCTGCACATGGTCAAAGTGACGGGCAAGGTGGAACTACTATTCATTTGAGGTCTGTTCAGGGCCTATAAGGGGTGATTCAATCATTCATTCACTGTCTATCCTACCTCACATCTCAGACCAATAATGCTGATTTGTGGTCACAAGCCCTTGCATGGTCAGTAACGCTATATAAGTCATCCAAAGTCCATGGCTCTTCCAATAGGCAACATTGGAGCAGACGGGACATCGATTGTCCTTCAACACAGACACAGTTCATTTTCTGGGCCTGGTTAAGATAACCCCATCTTTCAAAAGTTTCCTTGCAGCAGCCAACATCTGTGCGGGGGCAATTTAAGCATCACCAAACCATCCATGGTTCTCCTGAACTTGGTCAAAGCATTTCAGCTGCTTATTGTCCTCTCTTGGCAGCTGTTGGCATCACTTGCAATTATGCCTGACCCAATTCGAGTCACATGTTCTCCAGAGGTGAACTATGAGCGGCTCAATGGCAATAAAACTCTTCTGTGATTTAAGCTGCCAGGCAACAGGTGCATGATGGTAGAGTGGGTACCTTGGATCCATACTCTGGCATATTCATTCCGCGCAACTGCCACGGAGGAAGTGCAATCATTGTGGATCCTGACATATTAACTGCAATTCTTCCAACACCATTGATACAAAAGAAGACTTGGGTTCCCTCTGCATTGTCAACCGAAACCAGGAGACTGAGCCCAAGAGCAGCTTTGCTTGGAAGATTGCCGTATGGAATGTGCTTCTATCCCAGTCGGAGCTGTGGCGGCGAAGAGGTACAGGGCACAGCGGAAATTAGTACCATAAAAATGGGTCTAATGTTGAAATGATGCTACTTGCCCTGACCCAGTAACATCAGGTACAGGGCACAGCGGAAATTAGTACCATAAAAATGGGTCTAATGTTGAAATGATGCTACTTGCCCTGACCCAGTAACATCAGGTACTAATTGGTACCCAATTAGTGCCTAACGGGCTGGCAGATTTACCGAGCCTGACATCTGGCACTGGTTTTCTGGCTTTCCATCCAGATTCCTGGAACAATTTACCATTTTACCAATTGGTACCAATAGGTTTGCCCAGAGAAAAAAAGTAAAGGGAGAAGAGACCTAGGAAATTGGTAACTCGATAACCGTAATACCCAGTATTTAGGGTTATTCGGAAGTCCAACTCGGTACTTGGGTTTCGATCTGTCACCCAAAAGACTACTACAAAAATGTGGGTATTCGCTGGGGATAGGAAATCCGCTATCCATTTAATCTCTTGTACAGGGATAGATGGTACCTACAGAGCTAAATGTATGGTGGGATTTGCCACAGTTCATCCTCTCAGCACCTCTCTCAGCCTCTCTCACTGCTGCTAAGCCGCAAGACTCCAATGATGGCGGGGTGCAGAAGTCCCAGTCTCTCCTTTAATTGTTGGGTTTGATCGGTGGTGCTGACAGCGGTGTCAGCCCTGGCCCAAATCCTGACTCCAGGCAAAGGATGGAAGACTAGAAGCAGGAACAGGCACTGGTGGAATGGTCAGAACAAGGCAGGGTAGCTCCACCAGCTCCTCTGACTCCCCTCCACAATTTGGGGGGTCAAGAGATGGGACTTCTGGAACAGGAATGAAATTATCATCAATCTTCCTCCTCTTCCTCCAAATTAAGCACAGGGTGGGTGGATGAGGTCGGTGGAGCCCTTAAGCAAAGGATATATTTGGGATGGTGCTAGCATGCTGCCATTCTTTGAGAAGGAAGGTGTCATCTAAATACAAGGTTATAAGATGGTTCTTATGATCATCATCATCATCATCTGGCCACCATGCCGAACCATTTTTGTGTGACATGCTGATTTAATGAAAATTATCTCCATTGGAAGAAAAAAAAAAAAAAGGAAGAAGGAGAAAAAAAATAAAGGTTGGGATACAGGATGATTTATAGTTTGGATACACAAAGACCCCGCTAATAGGATTTCCTGTGAACGGGAGCCAGGGCAGCATAGCTGGACACTCTGCTCTGCCGCAGTTAAAAGGAACATTTGCCAGGGAGAGGCCACGAATCACGATGTCACCACCTATATTTGCCCACAGAGAGAGGCTGGTTCAATCTGGCAGCCAGAGCGACTGCATTTTAATAGGTTTCTTGGCAAGAGTCTCTGCACATTTCGAGAGATGTTTTGGAAAAACACAGAGGACTGGATTTTTTTTTTTTAAAAGCACTAATAAAAGCCTGTGTTTGACTTGCACACAGAATTTATGTTCTTCATAAAAATGTTAATTGTCTCTACATAAAGTGACAAGGTGTGGTGAGCAGATTTTCTCATCCCTCCCATCTTATATAGTTTTAAAAGATGGCGTTCAGTACAGAGTCACAACTGCATCCACATCCAACTGTCTCACACTCCCTGTTCTTCCCACACATAAATTTGCAAATTATTACTGCCATTATTATGAGGGATAGGCAATACAGATTCAGATTAATCCGTAAAGGCCTGTAACTAGGGATGGGCGAACGCGGTTTGGAAGTTCAGACCGAACTCAACCAGTTCGGTCAACCGAACCGAACTCGATTTTCTAACCGAACCGAACTGAATTTCCGAACTCGGTTCTGTTCGCCCATCCCTATGAGATAATATTCCATTTAGTTCAATGGGGTTTCAATTTCCAACTCTGTTCGGAAGTTCAGAGTTTGGACCGAACTCGAATAGCTTGGTCGACCAAACCAAACTTCTGAACCAAACTCGATTTTCGAACTGAACTGAACTGAACCGAATTTCCGAACTCAGTTCTGTTCGCCCATCCCTACCTGTAACCGGCCCGTAATCTGTACCAACCACAACACATCCTGCCAGTTATGGATCCGGAATTACAGATCTAAATTTCCCCGAATCCCCGTACCCTCATTTCCCAGGGCCATGGAAGGCTTGATTGAAATGCCGCTGCTGCTGCGGGGGCTCCAGAAGGCTCCGTGAACCCAGCATGCTCTCTACTACGGATCGCGCACGCACAAAATGGCGGTGATGTAACCCAGCATTTTGGCCTCCAAAATTCTGGTTAAGAACCGCAGACATTGTGAGCATGTGCAAAACAGCCCCGGAGGCAATTTTGTGCATGTGCAGGGAGCGCACTACAGTGAGCCAGTCCCACCGCACAGTAGCGGCGGAGCTTCAATCAAGCCCTCCAAGACTGGTAAGTATCATCCTGGGGCCCTGGGGAATGGGGGCAGAGGTCTGTCAGACCCACTGTCCCAGGGATAGGGATGGGTGTATGGATCAGCTTCTCATTGACTTCAATGGGGAAAATTTCCCTGTGACTTCAATAGGTAAATCTAAATCCATAATTAATCCATTTTTGAACAATCCAAATTCTGAATTAATATGAATCCAAAAACCCAGCTGCACTCGCATTCCTAATTATTATTGTTATTTTGTGTTATTTAAATGGATTTTTTTTTAAAAAAAAAACACAACAAACCTCAACTTTTGAACACTAACTAACTAGAAACCGTCATCATCTATGTTTCTCTAAGTTCCCCTCAGACGTTTTTCCTAGCTGGCTATTGAAAAGAAAAGGATTATTGTGTCTAGAGACTAGCCAGGAACCCTGGGATGGGGGTTTGGGTGGGCTCCCTGTCCGCAGATGCCTCAGAGCAGGGATTAAGGAGGACTGGTGGTTTTTCATAGCTTTGTTTCTGTTTCTCTCTCTATTGAAGGAAGAAGAGGAAGATACAATGATGCGGGTTTTTCAGACGTGACAGAATCCCCCACTTTGGCACGGGGGCCACCGTCATGTTTGAAAGCATCCCAGGCACCAAATGTTGGCAGGGGATAGATTACGGCCGTTGTGGTGGCTAGTCCAAGCTGTGACTCAAGGAAATCCCTGAGTCACAACCTGGGCAAGCTGCCACCACGGTTGGGATCCGGCCACTGGACCCAGAGTAAAGCGGGCCTTCAACATCTGATTCTGAAAGCCCTCTTTTACTGACATGGTCAGGGGAGACCAAAAGAGGGGCACCATGGCGGCCGTGATTGACCACCATGGCTGCCGGGCAGGGGGTAGGGGCTCTGCATGCAGCATGGGGCAGGGTTGGGCAGATACACATCCATGCGTCTCCCTGCCCCCTCCCCGTCCCGTCCCAATCATGTTTGTTCGGTGACTGGGCTGATTCCCGACCGGAGTAACAACTCCCACCACCGCTCAGGTAAGTCCATGGGCATTTTGACACTCACCTTAAAGTTCCGGATTTTTCAATCTTCTGGGTTTACAAGTCCACAAGTAAGTTCCGGATGCATTCTTCACACTCACACACTGCCTTGAGGCAGTTCCTGGATGCATTCTTCACACAAGCACTGCCCTGAGGAAGCCTAAAGTAGCCGCAGCTGTAGACGTGAGGGGCTGCCATGGAAACCAAGTGACCACAGCTGCCTGGAGCTCCTGTACCAGGAGAACATTTTACACACACAAGTTCTGGGAGACGTTCTACGCAGAATTTCTGGGAAGATCCGGATGTTTGAGATCTGGGCGAGTGATTTAGACACACAGAAAGATCAGGATGTAACAGCAAACATCCACGAGAAATGTGTGTGTGAAAACACCCCACGGTGGTGGTGGAAGCCGTCATCCAATGAGTGACGTTTCATTCATCTGGCTGAGTGAGTCACCCTCCAGCAGTTTCCTACACACCGTTTTGGTATTTTTTCTGGAACACTTTTGAACAGCTCATACTCTCCCTGACCGAAGGGGGAAAAACCCTCCCGTCTTCCATAATTTATTCTGGGAACTTGTTTGAAGCCTGAAACATTGGGGGGGGGGGGGGCAGGGGGGGATGTTTGAAATACAATCAAAAAAAGAAAATTGCTTCTGTAACCTTTTCAAGAGGCTCCTTTTAGACCCTGCCAAACGTTTAAGGAAGGGAATACTGCCATTAAATCCCGCCCCCGCCCCCCAAATAGCATTCTGCGTCTCGGAGGGGTTTTATTGGTTGGAAACAGGTTCTCAGAAGGTGGCTCCAGATCTGGGCTTAATGCAGGGGCAAAGGGACACTTGAGAGAGGGGGGAGGTCTGGGATGGGGACAGGGTTATACCCCATCCCCTCTGGAATGGGGGAACTATAACCCATCCCTTCTGGGAGGGGGTCTGGAACGGGGAGTTATACCCCATCCGTTTGTGAGAGGAGGGCCTGGGGGGCTATGCCTCATCTCCTTTGTGAGAGGGCTGGGAGGCTGGGGTGGGGCAGGAAATGGGGGCGGGCTATGCTCTCACTCCTCTCTGTGTGAGCGAGATCTTAGCATATAGACCCATCAATGGCCAATATCCGCCCTGAGCCTTTGTCGGTTTACAAGTCCACAAGTAAGTTCGCCCCATGCCTGGAACTCCCTCCCTGTTCACATCCGCCTTGCCCCCTCCCTTCATACCTTCAAATCTCTCCTTAAAACTCACCTCTTTCGCTCTGCTCTGTCTGACTCTTTATCCTGCTGAGCCACTATTCCTATACCTACGATCGGTTTACCCTTATCCTTGCAACATGGACCTGCCTGCTGTCATTCTCATCGTAACCAAGCCAAGTACGTGCACTTGAGACCTCGCATCTTCATGAATGTTAGACCCCTTGTCTCTCCCTCTGTTCCCCTTCCTAAGTCTCTCCCCCAGCTCCTGTCTCTCAGATTGTAAGCCCTAGGGGCAGGGACCGTGTCTATTTTATTACTTTGTAAAGTGCCAGGTACACTGCTGGCGCTATATAAATGTTTGTTAATAATAATAATAATAACATTCTTCACACACACACTGCCCTGAGTCAGCTCCTGCCTGGATGCATTCTTCACACAAACACTGCCCTGAGGAAGCCTAAAGTAGCCGCAGCTGTAGATGTGAGGGGCTGCCATGGAAACCAAGTGACCACAGCTGCCTGGAGTAAAGCTGTTTACCAGGAGAACTTTTTACACACACAAGTTCTGGGAGACTAAAGTATGACTAAAGCTGAAACCAATAGGCAAAAATTGTCCCTGGCTAATATCCGGCTTCAGCAGCGATTCAAATAATAACCATGTCATTCAAAGAACGATCCATTAATGATGGAGGTCAACCACCAAATCAGAAGACCCGCTATTATCACGTACCCATTTAAATGCCATTTACCCATGACTGTTCACTGCATTTTACCATTTGCTGCGGTATTCCCGCACAACCAAACCTGTCTGGATAGAGGGAGGAGGTTTCTAAAATAAGAAAATGGTGATGAAATGGTAATCTGGATAAATGGTACATGGCCAATGGTAATCCGGTTAACAGGAAATCTTCTGGACACTAAACCGGATATATTTGGGTATTCAACCAGATGGCAGATAGCGTGATATCTGGCCAAATACCGGATAATAGTGGTTACTCATTTCAACCCCGCACTTCTCTCAACCAATCAAAGTTGGTCATTGTCAGAGACAGGATGCTAGGTGTCAAGGATACAGGATGAGGGGTATCCAGAATGTAGGCTGATGTGGGGAGGGGGACACAGAGTCAGGATCAGGGATGGAAGATGAGTGTAGGGAGTTAGGTTGGAAGAGGAACCATGGGACCAGAGCACAAGGCCGAGGGGAAAGTTACCAAGGAGCAAGAACAGGAACACAATTTGATGGAGGCAAGGCAGGAAGAAACAGCAGAGAGTTGGGCTGCAAAAGGACTGGCTAAGCGGAACCAGGCAGATGGGTGCACAGAAGCCAGACTGGAACAGCATTGGGTGTTCAGGGGTCTCAAAACTGGGTCCCTAGAACTTCCAAGCCGGCAGCTTACTCTCTACGCTACAGCGACCCAGGACAGTGTTCCAAGAACCGCCCCCATGAGGCACCCTCCACCTAACGCTGCTCTGATTGGAGAAAGTCACATGACTAGGGAGCCGCAGCCCATTGGCTCCCCATTCATTGCCTTCTCCTACTGTACCACCCTGTCTGAGTAACCCGCCACCGACTGCTGAACAGACCTGCTCCCTGGAGTACCTCTGCCCAGCCTACCTGCCCTGTCCTCCAACCCACTGTACTCCCTCCTCTTTGCCTCTGCTCCGACCTACTCTGCTCCTCACGTTTGGAAAGCTGTTGAAGAGGGGGTCGTTGGGGGTCTGTACACCAAAGCAAGAGAACAGGGGTCTAGCTAAAAAAAGAAAAAAAATAATAGTTGCTTGACATAAGTGGGAGCCATGATAGAAAAGCAAGCCGGTCCCCTTGAGGTGCTGACAGCAAGGAGGACACAGATACCCTTGAGGAGCTGATGAATGTAAAATCATGTACACTTCTGAGGTGCTGAGGAATGCGTATGTGCAAAAGAAGTTTGAAAACACATGCTAGTAGGCAGTCACGTATGCTTGAAAACAAAGAGGTATAAACTAAAGACAAGCCTGAAAAGAAGATGAAGAAGCAGTTCCCCAACCACCGTTGGACCATCAGCTTTCTTCCCAGAAGGATGAACCAGGTCTGGCCCCCTCCTGCTAGAACTTCCGCAAGCAGCTTTGTGCCCTACCTCCCTCGGGTGAAAATGAACTTGGGAGTACTTAGGAATCTTAGCATTGTTTTGTTTGTGAGGACTAACACGGACAAACATTGTAATAAACCTTTGCCGACCGTCGGCAAATCTGGCGTACTGTGTCTCTCCTTAGGATCCAGCTAAATCTTACTTACTAAATGATACATAGTCGTAGTAGCCCTCTTGATCCCAGTTGCCCCGGTGAGGCAACATGTGAATATTGCTCCTCGGGGTAACAGTCACTCTTCAGACCCACCCTCACCTACAGACGGATTCGCCAGTATCAACCCCAGCCGGGACCCCAGCGACGAGCTGCATACGCTGCTGGACCACCTGGGAGTTGCATGATCCGGCCCAGCCTCTCCTGACAAACAGGGAGACAAGACCAGAACGGAGGGGAAGCAAGGCTGAGACGAGGGGGACGCAAGCCAGGAGAAGTGGGGAGCAGAGAGCACAAGACAAAAAGGCGCAGTGCTTTGTCAAAGAGAAAGGTTTGACACTGCCTCCAGAATAGGTTCCGGCTCTGACAGACCTCCAGAGGAAGGGAGTTCCACAATACTGGGGCAGCAACCGAGAACGCCTCTCGGCAGTCCCCCATGGTACGGACAAGACTGGCAGGTGGTTCCCACAGGAGGGTGCTCCTGGCTGACTGCAGGGACCGCGCCGCCACAACGAATCATAGTAGGAACGGCGGTTGTTCTGATATGCGGGTCTCAGATTGTTAGGGCTTTAAAGGTCAAAACCAACTTCTTGAATTGTGCCTGGAAAGTTATCGGAAGCCAGTGCAGACGTGTGGGGGGGGAGTGGTTGAGTCTGAGGCCGTGGCACTGGAAGGCCAGCCAACACATCAGGAAGCCCAGGAGTGTGGATTTGAGGTTGGGAGGGTTGAGGGGGGGCAGATCTGACACTGGACTAGATTAATCATTGGTCTGACCTAATGCAGCACTTATGGTCTTAGGTCTTCCTATGGCTTGAACGAATGCCGTAGGCCATGTTTCAAATGGGCACACAAACGGAAAGTGGATAATCCAATAATGATATCCCCCGGATTTTGTCAGTTTCCTGATTGGGCACCTGATAAACTGCTTGAAATTGTGAGTCTTACTCTTGAGTAGCAAATCTACTCATCCTTTCAGCTTTGTACTGCCAGAGAGAGATGGGAGACAGACCGGAATCTCTTTCCTCTGGCACCTGATATTATTGCTTACCTGGAACGAAGCTAGAGTGTCTCCATCGAAAATGCACGCACAGACAGAGCGCTGTCCTCTGGTTGGGCACTGGCGCTAGCATGAGCCAGAGGATCACACCCAGAATTTCTTCCGTTTGTTTCTTTTCTGTTACTTGCAGAGATGAGTTCTCTCAAAGAGTGGTTCCTTTCATTTTTCAGCTTTTCCCCCATCTAACTTAGCTAACTATAAAGCCAAAGTCATTATTGGGGGCATCCATTATACAGTGTTTTACCAGCTGCTTCTCCTTGGCTTGCCATGTCTGGGAGTAAACCTTGGAACAAGTTCGTTTGCTGTTTGGAAACTGCAGCATCATGGGGTTGGGGTTTTTTCCTTTTATAATTGCAAGAGCAGCGATACAGTTCAAGACCATCTCCTGTATTCAGTGACACCTGCTTTTTCAGTTAATGGTAGAGGTGTGCAATTCATTATAGTTAAATTAGTAACCTCAACCATTTTCCCCCACGTTTGTTTTAGTTAGTAATTTGATGAAAACAAATGTTGTATATTCAAATGAAATTCATTTTAAAAATACATTTTCATTTTGTCTCCATTGGACTTAGACAAGATGCCTCCTATGAGGCTGAAAAGCACTCCAGGGAAGGAAGAGGGGGAGGGCAGGCAAGATACATGATTGGCATATCCCTGTCAGGCTCTCCGCTTGGTGAAGAGCTGTCCCGGTGAGATCGAGGAGGCCGGCTCGCTGATGCGTAGCTCCGGTTGCCAGGCAACCGGCGACACAACGCGCCAGGGCCCACGTGACACTGGGAATGCTGCGCCGCAAGCTCCCCCGGCTGCAGGGCAGCCACGGGCCCCAGCTGCGGCGCGGCACGCGGTTAATGAGCCGCAGGGAGGTGGGCCCTGGGGATGCAGGAACCCAGGACACCGGAGGCACAGGGAGGGTTCCTGTATAAAGGCCTGACAGAAGGACTCCTCCTTGCCGGTAATCATGAGAGAGGCTGGCCCTGTGCATTGGTTTGGATTGTAGTGGAGTGTTGACTTAGAGAACTGCGTGAGTGTGTGTGACTGACCGACTGAGAGTGAGTGTCTATGACTGAGAGAGCTAGTGTGCGTGGGTGCTTGTAACAAAGTGTTTGGGAGTCACTGTGAATGAGAACGCCCCTTCCCCCCCCCATGCCTCTGCACCCCGTCCAGTGAGCAAGGCAGTGGTGTGTGAATGTCTCCATTCCTTCCTCTCCCCCTTGCCCTCCTGCACAGCACGAACCTTTCCCCTGGACCTGGGACCACGTACACGAGCATTCCTTCCTGGTGGGCTTCTCTCATTGAAAGCGTGAGTAGCCCCTACCCTGTATCCCCCCCCACCCCCCCTCCTTACCTCGCCTCTCCTCGGTTTCCTGGATCCATGTCAGTCAGACTTTCAACCTGGTTATGGCACTGAGACTGTGCTTGTGGCCTTGGTTGACAATATCCGCTTGGAAATTGACATGAGAAATTTTAACCTGCTGATTTTGTTAGATCTTTCAACGGCTTTTGATACTGCTGACTATGTCAGCAGTGTTGACATGACTGCGGGACTAGGATGAGGTGCGCAGGACCACTTTNGGTTGCTCTCGGTTTCCAAGAGAAAGTCCCAACACGATCCTGAAGGGCACTTATTCCCCAAGCGTGCCCCGCCGAGACAGAAGCAAGAGCAGGGACCTGTTCCCTGTACCTTGAATCCCCTTTATCCCCTCCATCTGCCCTAACACCCCACTGGCCAATCAGCACTGGGCAATGGGAACACATCAGGCAGCACTGGGATGGACACAGAGAACCCCTGGGACAGGTCTTTGTTAGCTGTGGTCAGCAACTTGGTTGGCAGGGCCAATCTCGGGTGTCGAGGAAGGGCAGAGTGCCTGCTCCTCTTCTGCCCACCTGCCAGGCTCTCATATATTCTGCCCTCCTGGAGCACTCGCTGCAAGCTAAAGCTCTGTCATACTTGCCTTTTTAGGAAATGTTATTGAATGGGTTGAGTACCTCGCCTCTCCTCGGTTTCCTGGATCCATGTCAGTCAGACTTTCAACCTGGTTATGGCACTGAGACTGCAATTGTGGCCTTGGTTGACAATATCCGCTTGGAAATTGACAGGAGAGATTGTACCCTGTTGATTTTGTTAGATCTTTCAGCGGCCTTTGATACAGTTGATCATGGGGTGTTGTTGCAATGGCCATGGGTCCTGGCAGGGATGTGTGGGACCGCTCTTGAGTGGTTCTGCTCATTCCTGGATGACAGAACCCAAAGAGTGGTGATGGGCAGTGGCTTGTGATCCACTTAGGGGCTCCCTTGTGGGGTTCCTCAGAGTTCCATCTTGTCCACACTCCAGTTCAATGTGTATCTGACTGTGGCCCCTGGGTAAGCTCATTAGGAGGTTTATTTATTTATTTATTTATTTATTTATTTATAATAGCATGTGTATGCCATCCCCTCCTTGCTACAAGTATCTCGGGGCAGCAAACAACATGTTAAGACATATAATAAAATGTATTAAAAATCAACATTTCCCAGAATTATCCCCCCCCAAAAAAACAATAAAACCCCACCCTAACCCAACCCAACCATCCCATCTCCCTGGGCAAAGGCCTGGCGGAACAGCCAGCTCTTTTTACACTTTTTACAAAAAGAGGGGAGGTCATCGGTCAGGCAGACCTCCAATGGGAGGGAGTTCCACAGCCGTGGTGCAGCCACCGAGAACGCCCTCCTCATGGTCGACACCAGGGAAACCCAGGGGACCTCACGAAGGGCACCCCCGGCAGACCACAGAGGTCGATCCAGAATCCGGAGGGTGAGGCGGTAGGTGGGGCCCAGGCCATTTAGGGCTTTAAAGGTCAACACCAACACCTTGAATTGGACCCGGAAGACTATCGGCAGCCAGTGCAGAGATCGGAGCACTGGAGTAATGTGCTCACGTCAGCCCGTTCTCTTCAGGAGACGAGCCGCTGCGTTCTGCACCAGCTGCGGTCTCCGGACCGTCACCAAGGATAGCCCCACATAGAGCACATTACAGTAGTCTAATCTTGAGGGAATAAAAGCATGGATGATTGTGGCCAGGTCTGAGTCCGAGACATACGGCCTAATCCAATGTACCAGGTGTAATTGGAAAAATGCACCCTTCGCCACAGCTGCCACCTGGACATCCAGGCAGAGCTGCGGATCAAGGAACACCTCCAGACTATGGACCTAGGATACCAGGGGAGGACGGACCCCATCAATGACGGAGGCCACCACTCCCCCAGCTTTCCCCACAACCATCACCTCCATCTTGTCAGGATTTAATTTCAAGCAGCTCCCCCTCATCCAGTCCCCCACAGCTGACAAACACTGGGTAAGCACCGAGACTGCCGGACCTGGGTCTGATGAAAACGAGAGATATAGTTGGGTGTCATCAGCATATTGATGACACATTATGCCAAACTCTCTAACAACCTCCCCCAAAGGCTGCATATACACGTTGAACAGGAGAGGGGACAAGCTGAAACCCTGTGGGACTCTGCACATGAGGCCCCAGGGAGAAGATGAATAATCACCCAGCACCACACCTGGGTTCTCCTAGCCAGTAAAGAGAAGAACCATTCAAGAACAGCCCCGCTCATCCTTTCCTGGTCCCGCAACCGAGTCACCAACAATTCGTGATCAATGGTATCGAATGCAGTCGAGAGATCTAACAAAATCAACAGGGTTGATTAACCCTGGTCCAACTCTCGGGACAGGTTGTTGACCAAGGCCACAAGTGCAGTCTCCGTGCCATAACCCGGACGGAAGTCAGACTGTGAGGAATCAAGGAAGTTGACCCGGTCCAAATGCTCCTGAAACTGTAGCGCCACCACCCCATTCAATAACCTTCTCTAAAAAGGGAAGGTTAGAGCTGGTCAGGGCGTCAACATCCAATGATGGCTTCTTGAGCAGGGTCTGCACCACTGCCTCCTTGAGGTGATCCAGCACCTTGCCCTCCCTAAGGGAGGCACTGACTAGCCTGGCCAGCAACAGCTCTAATGTCTCCTGGCTGGCCTTAACCAGCCAGGATGGGCATGGATCTGATTCACAATAGGTGCCTCGAACAGTCCCAAGAGCATTACCCACATCTGAGGGTGACACGTCTTGAAATTTCATCCCATAAAACAGGACAAGATGGGGCTTCGACTACCTCTGGCTCACCCACTGTTGAAAGTCCTCCAATTTGTGTGGGGCTCAACAGTCTCTGAGACAGGTCCATGGTTGCCATGAACTCATGCTCTGCCCCTCCAAGACTGGCGTTGGCATGGATGTTGAAGTCCCCCAGGACTATCTCCCTGGGGGACTGCAAGATCATTAGGGGTGTGTGAACAGCCAGCGGTTCGGCCTGTTCAGGATTTGGGCCCCCCAAAACCATTCAGGTTTCGGAGGTTTGGCCCAAACCCATTCAGGGGGTGAACCTGTTCATGCAGGGGGTAGGGGGGGAACCGGTTTCCCCCCCTCCAGGCTGCATGGGTGGAAGGAGCACCAGAGCTCACCTCCCCCCTACCCTGAGCAGCCTACTAAATATATATTTTTTTAAAAAAACAACCCCACCCCAGGGACCCCCCTACCTAGTGGCACCGGGGAACTGGCTCCAGGTCTCATGGCGGCGGCAGTGGTGGTTCTGGTGGCGCTGCAGAGCGCTTCAGGACTCTACTAGGCCTTCCGGGTCAGGTGACCAGGAAGGCCTAGTAAAGGCCTGAAGCATTCCACTGTTGCTGCCGGCACTGGAGCCAGCTCCGCCGCCACCGCTGGACCCAAGGCTGGAGCCTGACCTACCTGGTGGTGCTGGGGCTCCAGCCCCGGGTCTGGAGGTGGCAGCGGGGCTGGGTCCGGCAGTGGCAGCGGAGCGCTTCAGGCCTCTACTAGGTCTTCCAGGTCACCTGACCCGGAAGGCCTAGTAGAGGCCTGAAGTGCTCCGCAGCGCCGCCAGAGCTGCTGTAGCTGCTGGAGTTGCTGTCGCCACCACGGGACCTGGGGCTAGAGCCCCAGTGCCACCAGGTAGGGGGGTCCGTGGGGTGGGGATTTAAAAAATAAATAAATTAGTAGACTGCACAGTGGGGGGGCGGGGGGGAGAGAGGTGAGCTCTGGCACCCCTTCCACCTGCGCAGCCTGGAGGGAGGGGAAACCGGGTTCCCACTGCTCCCAACCGAATGGGTTCAGAACCCGAACTTTGTTTAGACTGTTTGGGTGGGGGCAGTTCAGGTTCGTGGGGTTCGTGGACAGACCGAACACGCTGAGTTTGGCCTGAACCCCCAAACTGCATTTGCACATCCCTAAAGATCACCTCCGACACTAGTTCAATCAGAGCAGACAGGGAAGCTGTTGCCCAGTAAATCAGCAGTATCCCCCACTCTGTCTCCGGCCAAATCCAACACTAAATGAAGGCCCTCTATTCCCATGATAGGTTGCACAGGAAATCTTCTCAGAGACCAAGTCTCTTTAAAAATAATGGCTACCCCACCCCTCTCCAGCTGATGCTGAATGGAGTACCCAGCCAGAACAAGATCAGCCAACATAGACCCTGACTGAGTGTCCAGCTAGGTCTCTGTAATACATGCGAAGTCGGCTGCCTAGTCCAGGATCACCTCCCGGACAGTAGCTGACTTACTGGCAACGGACCTTGCATTCATCAGCATCAAACCAAGGCCAGGGGTCCTCTGATCAACCATCACCTCACCACTTGACCAGGGACTATTGATTGAGACAGAATACAAAACATCTGTCCCATCTCACTGATCTAATTTGCCTCCCGGAAGGACCATAATTCCCCCGGCCCATCACGACCCCTATGGCTGCAGACACACACTCCCAGTCTGTCCCCCAACCCCCCCCTGAGGTCATCCCACCAGCCCCCTGAGGGAGAAGCCCAAACTCCAATCCCCCCATCCTCCTCTGCCACCGGAGGATACCCCTCACTCTCACAAGGGTTGCACCCCTCCCTCACACCAAGGGGGTCAACCCTTCCCTCCCTAACCCAGTCCCATTGCCCCCCTTTCCCATAGGGCAAGCAATACATCCCCCACCCCCTCCAAACCACTCCTAACCCCTCCCCAGAAATTACCGTCCAACCACGTTATTGGCCTCCCATCCCTCCTGATCCTGCGAAGGGCTACGCCTAAGGGCCCTTAGGCCCAATGCCTGCAGCACATGCCTGCGGCTCCACCAAGCAGCAGACCTCTCATCTCCCTCCCTTGGCCCAAAAGTCCTGATGGCACTCAACTCTATATATCCTTTTCATCTGACCTGCGGTGTCTGTGCTTACCAGGTGCCTGGCTGCTGTTGGGGACTGGATATGGGTGAGCTGATGGAAGCCGAATCCAGACAAGACTGAGCTGATGATGGTTGGTCAGCAGCATGACCTGGGGGACATAGGGTGAAAAAAAATGTATATTCAAATGAAATTCATTTTATAAATACATAGTCATTTTGTCTCCATTGGACTCTATACAAGCTGCCTCCTCTGAGGCTGCAAAGCACTCCAGCAAAGGAACAGTGGGGGGGGGGAGCAAGCTAGATATTGTCAAGTTGAAGCTCTGCCATACGTTCCTTTTTAGGGGAGGTTATTGAACAGGGTCTTCACTCTTTTATTGACAGGGTCCAGTCTCCTTTGGTCACTCAGGTTCGCAATCTTAGGGTGCTGGAAGGGCAGGATAAACACTAAATACATAAATACTTGGGGCACCAATGCCAGTACCTGCTGCTTCTCTGCCTGCCTACCAGTGCCTGCTGCTTCTGTGCCCACCTGTTGCATGCCAGTCTCTCACATTTCATTGAGCGCCAATAATGAGAAGGGAAAGGGAGTGTTGATTAAAAAACAACAACAAAAACCAGCAAAGTCCAAGAAAGCAGTCCTGCCAGGACATAAACACCCGTGGGGATGCTCCAGATTTCAGGTCCACCACTGTCTATAGTACTGGTTTTCAACCTGTGGTCCGTGGACCCTTACCTGTGCCGGCTGCTCCTACGGCCACCTGCTGTGTGCCAGTCTCTCTCTGAGATTCTGCCACCCTGGGGCACTCTCTGAAAGTTTGGGGATGGGAAAGCATCAGGGACACAAAGTAAAACCACTATTTAAACCAATGCAAGACATGCAAAGTGATGCCCATTGAAAATAATGGGAAACAAATTTAATTACTAAAACAAAGTTAAATTACAAATGAAAACAAATACACAACTACATTTTAAAACCAAAAATGAATCCAAAATGAAAATGAAGCTGGTCCCCCTGCGCCCCCCCCCCCCCCCCAGTTAATGATATAGCTGCTAGCATCTTAGGTTGCTTTTAGACAAGCGGGTCACCGCTCGCGCAACCCGCTCACGCGATGTTTCAAAATCCGGCAACACAGGATTACACGAGACACCAGTCAGGGATCATGCACATAGAAGGCGGTCGCGCATTCTTTGCCGACCGCGAATTAAATACCTGACCATTGAGCTATTTAATTCTCAGTTGGCAAAGAATGTGCGACCACCTTCTATGCGCATGATCCCCGGCCGACATCTCGTGTAATCCCGCTTGCAGGATTTTGCAACATCGCATGAGCGGGTCATGCGATGGTGACCCGCTCATCTAAAAGCAGCCTTAGACTTCACATATATACCCAACATGGTTGTGGAGGAGAAGGAAACAAGCAAAGGACAAGGCTTACCCTTTGGTTATCCAGCCTGAAGTAGAAGGTAATACACCAAAATTGTAGCTATGCAGGATTTATGTCCTGAACAAAAGATGGTGGAATTTAGCCATTCTTATTTACACTTCAGTCAGCGTAAATTATGAGTGTCAGTTGGGCAGCACACATGCAAAACTCCAGCCTATGTGTGAAAACTGAGTCTGTTCTGTATCCAAGAAAAAAGTCAGGTATTCCTTTCCAAAATGTCTGATTGCCATTTTTCAAAGTAAAGTCTTTTGACTGGTTTTTTTTTTTTTTTTTTTTTTTTATGGCCCTGGCTATCCACAAACAATCTACATAGCAAATCAAAGCTGTTCCCAAAGTTTAAAATCTCTCTATCCCCAAACAAGCTTCATAGAAGATTAAAGCTGTTCCCCAAAGTTTAAAATACTTATCTCAGTGCAAAGTTCCAAAGTCATAAATGAACTGTGAGCTGCGTTGAGCCTCTACGGGAAGGGTGGCATTTAAAGTAAAATACAACAAACAAACAAATCTATCCCCATTTTAAACAGAAGTGTTGTCACAACCTTAATTTCAGTCTTCCATCTGCTCCAACATGTGGAGTTTGCAACAGGCAAAAAGCTACGTGGATCAAAGCTCAATGTTGAGCTTACACCTGGAAGGGACAGGACACTTGAGCCAAATCGGAAGCTAGGTATCGTCGAATCATAGGTTGTTTTTACACATACATTTCTCCGGCATGTTTGCTGCTGCAACCCCAACTTTCTGTGTGTCTAAATCACTTACCCAGATCTTAAACACTTTGAACTTCCAGGTATTCTCATGGATTTAAGAAGTCCTTGATCTTTGTGGTTTTACAAATCCAGATCCTGTAACATCCGGGTGTCTGTCTCCCAGGACTTTTGTGTGTACAAAGTTCGCCTGGTAAACTGCTTTGCTCCTGGCACCCATGGTCTGGTCCTTTCCATAGCGACCCCTCTTCTCTACAACTGAGCTCCCCAGCATCACGGCTGCAGACTGCTTCAGGGCAGCGTGTGTGTGTGAAGAATGCATCCAGGATCGGACTTGTGGACTTCTAAATCTGGAAGATTGAAAGACCAGCACTTTAAGGTCTATCCTCTAAGAATTTATCCAATTTCCATTTGAATCGACTTATGCTGCTGGCTTTCACAGCTTTCTCCGGCAATGAATGAGATCCACAACTCTATTGTTGGCAGCATGAAAAAGTACTTCGTTTTGTTCACTTTAATTCTGTTGCCATTTAACTTCAGAGAATGCTCCTTGATTTTATAAATTTCTATCGTATCCCCCTCCCTTAATTGTCTCTTCTCCAAGCGAAACTAGGGATGGGCAAACGCGGTTCGGAAGTTCTGACCGAACCCGGTCAGTTCGGTTGACCGAACCGAACTTCTGAACCGAACTCAATTCTCTAATAGTTCGGTCAACCGAACCGAATTTCCGAACTCAGTTCTGTTCACCCATCCCTAAGCGAAACAACTCCAAGATGTTGAGTCTTTCCTCATATGGAATTAGATCCATTACTTCTATCATCCTTGTTGCCCTTCTCTGAAACTTTTCCAGTTCTATTATATCTTTCTTGAGATGGGGCAACCAGAACCACACAAGATTCAAGGTGGGTTCATACAAAAGATTTGTACAGCGACATAATGATACTTTCCCTTTTATTTTCATTTTCTTTTGTAATAATGCCTAGCATTGGGTTTGCCTTTTTGACTGCTGCTACACACTGAGCTGAGGTCTTCAAGGAACTATTCACAATGAATCCCAAGATCCTGCTCCTGAGTGGTTACACCCAGATTAGAACCTAACATTGTGTATGTAGAGTGAGGATTATTTTTCCTTATACACATCACCTTGCACTTATCAACACTGAATTTTATTTTCCATTTTAATGCCCTTTCACCTAGTCATGCAAGATCCCTCTGTAGTTCCTCACAGTCTGCCTGGGTCTTAACTATCTTGGATAATTTGGTGTCATCTACGAATTTAGCCACCTCCCCTTTTTCCAGATCATTAATGAATATGTTAAACAGAACTGGTCCCAGTACTGAACCCTGAGGCACCCCACTGTCTTACCTCTCTCCAACTTGAAAAATACCCCGAGAAGCTGGTCTGGAGGCTGCAGCTGGTGCAGAATGCCGCGGCCCATCTCCTTACGGGGGTGGGTCGCAGGGAGTACATGACACTGGTGCTCTGGGCTCTGCACTGGCTGCCTATAAAGCACTTGAACCTGCCTATAAAGCACCGGGCCAGGTTCAAGGTGCTGGTTTTAACATTTAAAGCCCTTCACGGTCTGGTCCCTGCTCATCTGCGGGACCGCCTCACTCCCCATGTGTCCGTGTGACCCTTGGGATCATCCGTGGGAGCCTTTTTGGAGGTTCCCCGGGTGAGGCGGGTGGCCACCGATGTTAGATCTTTTTCGGTGGCTGCCCCTGTGCTGTGGAATTCGCTCCCGGAGGAGGCTCGGTTGGCTCCCACTCTCCTGCTATTTCGGCGTGTATGTAAGACCTGACTGTTCTGTCAGGCTTTTGGCAAGGGGGAGGGGGGGAGGAGTTTTCTTTTCCCCGCATATTGTATTTTTAAATTGTTTAAATTTTTTAAAATTATTTTATTGATTATTGTTGTTCGCCTCCCCGGGCTGCCCTGTGGGCAGGAGGGGCGGGATACACATTTTACTTAAATAAAATAAATAAATAAATAAAAATATTTCTGAGAGTAGTTCAAGGAATTTCAAATTTGAGTTATTTCAGTATCCTTTGATGAATACCATCTGGGCCAGGTGACTTGCTACTGTTTAAATTATCAATATGCAACAAAACCTCTTCTGGAGTGATGCTAATTTCAGATCATTCCTCAGATTCATCATCAACAAAAAATAGTTCTGGTGTAGGTATGCATCCTCCACAGTAAAAACTGATGCAAAGAACTGATTTTGTTTCTCAGCAATGGCCTTGTCATCTTTGAATGCCCCCTAACAAAGGGGGCATTCAAAGGGGACCAACTGCCTCTCTTGCAGGTTTCCTGCCTCTGATGTATTGGGGGTGGGAAATTGCTGTTCGATTTTGTATCCCTAGCAAGTTGTTCCTCGAATTCACTCTTGGCCTGTCTTAAATGATTTTACACTTTCTCTGCCAATGTTTATGCTCATTCCTATTTGGAATACTTTCCCTTTTTTTGAAGGACAGCATTTTGGCTCAGATAGCCTCCTTAATGTTACCATTGAGGGTGTTTTTACACACACACTTCTCCTGCATGTTTGCTGTTACATCCTGAACTTTCTGTGTGTCTAAATCACTCATCCAGATCTTAAACAGCCGGCTCTTTGAACTTCTGCATAGAACTTCTCCCAGAACTTTTGTGTGTAAAAACAAAAGTTCTCCTTGTAAACTGCTTTGCTCCAGGCAGTTGTGGTCACTTGGTTTCCATGGCAGCCTCTCACATCGACAGCTGTGGCTACTTTAGGCTGCCTCAGGGCTGTGTGTGTGTGTGTGTGTGTGTGTGTGTGTTTGAGAGAGAGAGAGAGAGAGAGAGAGAGATGAATCCGGAACTTCCTTGTGGACTTGTAAACTCAGAAGATTGAAAAATCCAGAACTTTAACATGTGTGTAAAAATGTCCTGACCCCTGTTTGGGTCTCTTCCTGCCTTTTTTTATTTGTGGTAGACATTTAATCTGGGCATCTGAAAGAGTCGTTTTCAAGAGTCTCCAAGCCTCTCACAGGCCTTTGACCTGAATGACTTCTCCTTAACTAACTCCCTCATCTTTGCATAGTTCCCTGTCTTGAAGTTAAGCACCCTCATGGCAGGCCTATTAGGTAAGCTCTCTCCAGTGACAGACATGCCAGCAGACACCGACCCCAGACTTTTCAGAAGTTGAACTCCTTCTTCCCTTTCTCATAATAATGCAGTAGCAATAAGTGCACAATGACAATATGAAAACTTTGTCCCATCACAGGCCCAGTTCAAGAGTTCAACACTGTTTCTGGCTCCGAGATTTCTGATCCCTTCTCGCCTCTCCACATTTTCCTCCAAAAAAAATCTACCAGGCAATAACAAAATCAATAACGACTGTTGTTATCGTTATTATTTTTGTTATTATTTATCTTCATTATCGATAATGAAAATGAATAATTTTGTTTTCGTTATCAATATAATGAAAAAGAAGTGCACACCCCTTATCTCATTATATTGTGATCACCACTGGCTAGTGGCTCTGCCACAGTTACACCTTCCACTAGACCATCTGCTCCGGTTATGACAAGATCTAAAATAGCTTCTCCTCTTGTGGGTTCCAAAACAAGCTGCTCCAGGAATCAGTCATTTATAGTGTCTAGGAACTTGGTTTCTGCAACACATCCCGAGGAGACATCTTCCCAGTCAGTGTGGGGGTAGTTAAAATTTACTATTTCTCCCTAATCTCCCGTAGCATTTCAAAATTGCTGTCAGCATCCTGCTTAGGTGGTCAATAATACAGTCCCACTATAGCCGCCTATGGTCGGCCAGATGTGCACTCCTGCATGTTCTGTCTGTTATCCTTGTCCGTGGGTGGAGGCGCACAAGAGAGCATTCTTGGTTGGTGCCCCCATGTTGTGGAACTCCCGCCCCCAGGAGGTTTGCTTGAACCCAAGCCTGGATGTCTTTCTGAAACGACGCAAAACTTTTTCATTTGGGAAAACATTTGGAAGGCCAGGATTGTGGGGGGGTGGGGGTGGGTGTAGGTTAGGGGAGGGGGCATTGTGTGGGTTTGGGGGTGAGTTAGGAGATTGGGGAACTGGGGTGGAGAGGGGTCATGGGTAGGGCTAATGTGGCAGCAGCTGTTACCGTGCCGCGATTCCATTCCGCCATTTCGGAATTGCCCGCACCACACCGTGGCTTTTCTGTTGACATTCCGCTAATTCCGCCAGCATTCTGAAAATTCAGAAACTATTGGAAAAATTGCGGAATTGTCGGAAAACCACTGTTCCACTATTTTGTGGCACTGGCGGAATGGCAGAAGTAGCGGAAATGTCATGTTTCTGCTATTTTGTGAAGCCTGTGGAAGTAGCGGAATGAAATTAGTGGAACTGCGGAAGTAGCGGAATGAAACTAGCGGAATGAAAGCCTCTGCCACACCGTACCACTAATTGCGGAAATGCTGTTTCTGGCGGAAATAACTACCCCTGCGACATTAAGCTACAGCCCTAGTCGTGAGATGGTGTAGGATTTGGGGGTATGTTGTGTTTTTACATTTCTGTGTCAGGCACCTCGTTAGGACTTTAAGGTGTGTCCCGCGTTACCTGGGTGGCAGTTGCTTTGGGAGGGCAGTGCTAGGACCTGGGCACCGCAAAGATTAATCACTCCGTGTCCCTTTGAGCTCCAGGCTTGCTCTACTCCCTCTCCTTAGACTATAGCAAAAGTTGTGTGCCTGCAAAGCCGGGCCACAGGATAGGTACCCTGGTGGGTCCCAGGCCGGTGGATCATCCAATGTGGCTCTTAGTAGGGGCCAAATAGCCAGGTGCTTTACTGGAGGCCTCCTGGCACCGAAGGCCTGTCTGGGACTGAGGCCAGGCTTCTCTCCTCTGCCTCTAGACATTCTTGTTTGAAATGTTTTGTGAGCTGCCCCAAGCTGCCGTAGGGCTGGAGGGAGCAGGATACAAGTTATTAAATGAAATTTAAATAAACAAGTCTATAATTTCTATATATTTTCTATATATTCTTTCCGCCCTACACACGACCATCTGTGCTGCACAGAAACGTGCGGGAGGGATCCAGAGCCCCGGCCTCCTTTGCATTCTCCCAATTAAGGAGCTCGTTTGGAACTAATGAAGCGTTTATTGACTTGCCGGTCTCCATCGATTTGGAAGAGGTGCTGCCAAGATTTAATAAACACCTTGGAGATAAATCAGTGCGCAGGTAATAAACTGCAGATCGTATAAGCAAACATTGCTTAATTACATTCCTATTAATATGCCGAGTCCATGATGAATTTTTGAGCCATTTAATTATCAATTTGACAAGATAATCGAGGGGTAGTTAATGATGGAACCAGTAAATTGTTAAAAAGAGAGAGAGAGAGAGAGAGAGAGAGAGAGACCACTGACATTTAATAAGTCTCCTACCTGACACTAAATTAACTTGCCCTGGCTGTCTAGTTAAACAGACAGCAGTTAATTATGGAGCGCTTACCCATGTCATTTAAATATATGACCCTCCCCACTGCAGATTAACTGTGAAACAAATAAGACACGGGATATGTGAGTTTAAGTCTTTGTGGCCCGAGGACGAGGATCGGTGCTGTTGCTGTATTTATTTATGCACATTTTTATCCTGCCCTTTTCTAAAGGACTCAGGGAAGCTTACAACATATAAAAAACAATAATAAAAATAGCAAAAATACAGAAGCAACCCTCCGACAACCTCCCACAAATCTCCCCCCGTAGTACCTTCCCCCCCCACCCAAACCCCTCATAATAGAATAGAATTATTTATTTATTTATTTATTTATATTTCTTAGTAAAAATATATATATATATATAACAATAAAACCCAATAAAAATCCAAGACAATTAAAAAAAAAAAAAAACTTAAAAAAAACCCAGATTTATCCCCAACTCCCCCTCTCCTCCCCTCCCCTCCGAAGGCCTGGGTGAACAGCCGGGTCTTGCAGGCGTGGCAAAAAGCCAGCAGACCTGGGTCCAGGCAAGCTTCCTCCGGGAGGGAGTTCCAAAGTCGCGGCCCGGCCACCGAGAATGCCCTCTCCATAGTGGCCCCCCCGTTTAACACCGGGGACCTCCAAAAAGGTGCCCCCGGTAGACCGAAAGGATCGCTCTGAGGTGCGGAGGGCAAGGCGGTCCCTGAGGTATGAAGGGCCCAGACCGTACAGGGCTTATAAGCCACCACCAACACCTTGAATCTGGCTCGGTACGGTATAGGCAGCCAGTGCAGAGTACAGAGCACCGGTGTTATGTGCTCCCATTGACCCATCCCCATGAGGAGATGGGCCGCCGCATTCTGCGCTAGCTGAAGCCTCTGAACCAGTATCAAGAGAAGCCTCATGTAGAGCGTGTTATAGTAGTCTAGCCTCGAGGTGATGAAGGTGTGGGTGAGGGTGGCCAGGTAGGGTCTGGAAATGTACGGACACAGCCTCTGCAGTAGATACAACTGATGAAAGGCGGCTTTAGCCACCGCCTCCACCTGTCGATCCAGATGGAGGTCTGCATCCAGAACCACTCCCAGACTCCTTGGAGTAACCTGCTGGGCTAAAGGAGGGTGGACCCCCCCTATGAGGGGAGCCAACACCTCCCTCACCCTACCCACCACCATCACCTCCATCTTGTCGGGATTTAGTTTCAATCTGCTCTGCCACATCCAATCCGCCACAGCCTCCAAACACTGGGAAAGTAACGAGACAGCAGGACCTGGGTCGGTTGAAAATGAAAGGTACAGCTGAGTATCATCAGCATATTGGTGACATCACACCCCAAACCCTCTCACGATCTCCCCCAAGGGCTGCATATACACATTAAATAATAACGGAGACAGGATCGAACCCTGCAGAATGCCACAGGTCAAGGCCTGGGGGGGGGCTTGATGTTTCAGACCCCAGCGCCACCCGCTGCCTTCTCCCCAAGAGGAATGAGTGGAACCACCCAAGGACAGTCCCGTCCAGACCCCCCAGGTTTCGCAGCCGTCTCAACAGCAGTCCATGATCCACTGTGTCAAAAGTGGCCGAGAGTTCTAGCAGGATAAGAAATGCTGAACATCCTGCATCCATCTCCCGGCGGAGATCGTCCACCAAGACCACCAACGCCGTCTCAGTACCACAGCCGGGGTGGAACCCAGATTGAAAAGGGACAAGGAAACCGATGCTGTCCAAATGCGCCTGGAGCTGCAGTGCCACTGCCCATTCAATAACCTTCCCTAAAAAGGGAAGATTAGAGATGGGTCGGTAGCTGGCGAGTGCATCCACATCCAAAGATGGCTTCTTCAGCAGGGGGCGCACCATGGCCTCCTTGAGACTGGGCAACAATCTCCCCTGTCGAAGGGGAGATTGTTTAACCACTCTCGCCAGCATCATCCCTAACGTCTCCCTGGAGGCTTTCACCAGCCAGGACGGGCAAGGATCAAGTTCACAACTGGTGGCTCTCACAGACCCCAAGGCATCCACCGCATCAGTTGGCGTCACTTCCTGAAACTCTCCCCACAAAGTTGGACCAGATGGGGCCTCCATCACCTTGTGCTCTCCACCTACTGCCCCCAACCCAGTGTCAAAGTCGCTCCGAATCCGAGCGATCTTGTCTGCGAAGTAGGTGACAAATTCCTCACAGAGGGCCTGGGACAAGTCCCCGTCCAGGCGGAGGGAGGCCGGACTGACCAGTCCTCACACCACCCGAAACAGCTTTACCGGGCATGACTTCGCAGATGCTATGAGGACAGCAAAGAACTCCTTCTTTGCTGTCCACACAGCCTCAACATGGGACCGCAAATGGGTCCTATGGAGAAGTCGGTCAGATTCAGAGTGAGTCTGACACCAGCGTCACTTTAGTCTCCTGCCTACCTGTTTCATACACCGCAGCCCCTCAGTAAACCAAGGGGCTCTGCGGTGACGAGACGGAAGCAGGGGACATCTCCGAGCCACCCTGTCAATGTCCCCCCTCAGCAAGATGTTCCAATGCTGGATCAGCTCATCGACAGAGTGACCGTCAGGGTCTGAGGTTAACTCCCTCAGAGCCTCCTGGAACCACTGTGGTTCCATCAGCCACCAAGGGCGGACCAACCTAACTAGTCCATTCCCCTTCTGGAGGAGGTGCGCTGAGAGGCTGGCCTGTAGGAGATAATGATCCGTCCATGACAAAGGTGTGACCCTCACATCCCCTACTAATGGATCACCCGCCTCAAGGCCAGAACAGAAGACCAGGTCGAGGGTCAAATCAAATCAAATCAATTTATTAAGGCGTAGCCACACGGCCATAGCAAAATTTATGAACCGTATAAAGAGAATCTAAAAATCCAAGTATTACAATTAAGATCAAACAGTAAAAGTGTAACGCAAGAAGTGTAACATATAAGAAGGAATTAAAAACTATTCAGGACAAAAAGTAATATTACATCTCACGAATAATACACACGATAAAAAGTAAAGGTTAAGGTTAAGTTACCAAGGAACAAAACAGGGAACTGAGTATCACAGTGTCATGTCTCAACAATTCACAGTCTCAACAGAATCAGCAGTAGATTTGAAATCCAAAAATCTCTGCCGTATTTCAAAAGCCCCTATTAAGAATTTAATCACCTGCAAGGTTATCTCAGGTTCAAGGTCTCTCAGTGCCATTACGGTCAAAAAAAGATCAGTTCTCCCAGGATACCTTCTTGTTACTACAGCCAAACAACGAGTCCTCAAGGGCTCATATAATTTACAACGGAACAAGGTATGATCCGTAGTTTCGGCCTCCTGCAGATCAAAGGGGCACAGCCTGTGTTCAAATGGGATCCCTGCAAATCTACCATCCAGTATCTTGGACGGGAGGGCATTCATCCTTGCTGCCAGGAAAAGCTTTTTCCCTCTGCTAGAATGATCGTCTAATAGATTGTGCAGGTCGAGGGTATGCCCCCCAACATGGGTTGGGCAGTTGACCACTTGGGAAAAGTCCATGGTTGCCATGGCAGCCATGAACTCTCGCTTCGCTCCTACAAGGCCGGAGTCGACATGGGCATTGAAGTCCCCCAGGACCAAAGTCCTGGAGGAACTCAGCGCCACCTCCGAGGCCAGCTCTGCTAGAGCAGCAAGGGATGGGACAGGAAGGGGCCCGGTATACCAGCAGCACCCCAAGCTTGCCCCCAGCCAAATCAAACACCAGATGGAGGGTCTCAATGCCTGGAATCTCCCTGGCTGGATATCTCCTAACTAGCCATTCCTCTTTAAAAACAACGGCTACACCATGACCCTGGCTCACTGTGCGGGGCTGGTGCTGCACGGCATACCCGGCCGGAACGAGGTCAGCTAAAACTGGCCCCGCCTCCTCATGCAGCCAGGTCTCCGTAATACATGCGAGGTCTGCTGCCCCATCCAGGATTAGATCCCGGATTACTGGGGCTTTATTCACTACGGACCTCGCATTTAGCAGCAGCAACCCTTTACAAGCGGACCTTAGACCCTGCTCCTCCCTCACCCTCAGTGTGTGTGTGTGTGTGTGTGGGGTGTGTGTGTGACTCGCTTAACCTCCACCAGGAACCTTGGTCCCCTGGGAGTGCAAGTCACCTGTCCCCATGGACCATACCGTCTTCGCCCCATAACCACCCCTATAGCTGCTCCTCCCCCTCCGTCCACTCCTTCCTGACCCCTTCCCCTAGGCTACTCACCCAAGGTCCTCCAGAGTCTAACCTCACCCCTTCCCCTACAAACCCTTCCCCTCCCCCTCCCAGTCCCACCTCCTCCCCACTCCCCACCCCCTGGAATTCCTCCTCTCACACAGAATGCCCCCCCAGGACTCCCCCTCTCACAGGGAATCCCCCCCAACCCTCCAGAGGGGTCACCTCCCCTCCTCTCACCAGGGGGGTTGGTTCTATCCACCCTAACCCACTCCCCATGGCCCACACCCTCAAGCCACATCCACCTCACCCCCCCAAAACCCCTTAAAACCACAAGTTAAAAACAAGATAAAAGCTGCCCACCCCTAATCCCCCCACATGCTGACTGCAGTGCAAACTGATAGTGGCAGTGAACAATGGGTCCAAGAGCGGGTCCAGCAACAGCAGTGGCATCGGCGGGGGCAGCAGCAAAGATGGGCCGCACGATAACAGATGGGGTGTCTGTCGACCAGAAGGGCCCCTGGGTGCCCCGGCCCAGCCAACAGCTGACACCCTTTGGGCTGGCACCCACAGGGCCCCACCCTGGGTGTTATAACCTGGGGAGGGGGAGGGAAGAGCAGAGTGGCAGTAAGTTCCTCCAATCAAGACAGCCCCTATCCCCACGGCAGCAGGCAGACCCCGCATGCTGTGGCCCAGAACGCTATAGGCAGCCAGTGCAGAGTAGGGCTGATGCGGCAGCAGCTTTTACCGCGCCGCGATTCCGTTCCACCATTTCGGAATTGCCCGCGCCACACCGTGACTTTTCTGCGAATATTCCGCTAATTCTGCTGGAATTCTGAAAATTGCGGAATTGCGTAAAAATTGTGGAAATTGCGGAAAACCGCTATTCCGCTATTTTGTGGTGCTGGCAGAATTGCGGAAATAGTGAAAATGTCATGTTTCCACGATTCCACTAAGTTGCGGAATTAAATAAGCGGAACCGCGGAACCGTGGAATGAAACCGCGGAATGAAAGCCTCTGCCATGCCTTTCCACTAATTGCGGAAACACTGTTTCCGCCGGAAATAGCTACCGCTGCGATATTCCGCTACAGCCCTAGTGCAGAGCCCGGAGCACTGGTGTAATGTGCCCCCTGCGGCCCAGCCCCGTCCGGAGACTTTTATAAGAGTATAAAACAAATAAACACACATAAATGTGAAATAATAATTTGTGAAAGAAATTTGTGAATAATTTGTGAAATCATAATAACATAAAAACAGTTTAAAAACCATAAACACCCCTTCCCTCCAACCCTCTCCACCCACCCTCATCCTCTGCCACAACCCCAACCAACCCCCAACTAGCCCTGCCTGCCCAATGCCTTTCCAGACAAAAACCCTTTTGCACCGTCTCCAGGGAGGGGAATAGAATAGAAGAGACAATTGGATAAGAAGGAGGACAGGATAGATTTTAGAGAGAGATTTTAGACCCACTACGGCCTGCACTGATCCACCCGGGCAGCCTTTGGGTGAGGCTTTGGGCCCGGAAACATCAGGGGGATCACATCCGGGCCAGCCACCTATCCCGAGCTGGGGGCCACGTCTGGCGACCCAGTAAGAAACGTGATGGAGAGTCCCTGGCCCAGGTGGGCCACAGCGGGTCATAGCAGACCCCCGTCGCGTTTATTATCACCTTGTGTGTCAGGAATGGACGGACAGATTGATAGACAGAGTGTGTTTATAGAGAGGTCCATAGAGATATTTTTTTACAGGGATGGACAGACAGAAAGATCTGGAGCAGCCCTTCTCCCCATGATGTTGTATAAGGAAAAGGAGCAGGGAGATCGGCCCATTGTGGGGAGGTTCGGTGGCTCAGATGCTCTGGCTCATGTTTCACAATCACCAAAACATCCCTGCCCCTCACCCCTGCCCCATGCTGCCAAGAACTGGGAATCATTGGCAAAGCTGTCGGTGTTGCAAGCAACAATGGCAATCTCTGCTCCATCCTGCTCTGGGCAGCAGAGGGCGCTCTGGTAGAAGAATTGCCAGTGGGGTTGTGGGAGAGAAATACATCGGTAACTCACTGACATAACATTCACTGAGCACACGGGGCAATTTGGAGAGCTTTCTTCCGGGTAACAGTCTGTGGTCACTCAGGGGGATTGTCTTCTCTCTTGGGGCCAAAGCTGGTTTTCACTCGCCTTGGGGCTTCCTCCTCCCAAATAAATTGTAAACACTTTGAGGGTTGGTTTAATCCAAGTTTCGGGAGCCAAAGGATGGCAGCTTTGGGCTAAAACTGGTGGGTGATGCATGATGCCCCTGACCTACATAAGTCGCACCAACTCCCCCCCACAACCCATCACCCTGCAAGTTCAGGGGGAGGAACCTTTGAGGGATGCAACCACCATGTCCCTTGCTCTAGTTATGCTTAAGTAACAATACAAGTAAACAGAAGTACAAAAAACCACCAATTCATCAAAATTATCCGCTAATGGGCGTAGGGATGTGCAATTAATTTTGTTTTTATTAGTTACTAAAACAAAGGGAGCCTCATCCATTTTAGTAACTAAAGTTTCGGAAACAAATAAATAAGCAAATGACATATGCTTGCTTTAATTCATTTTTGTGTAAAAATAAATTATTTTTTTATTTTATTTTTTAAAATGTGCATCCGCAAATGGTTGCAGGCACCAATCTGAGCATGCACATCCTTTTCCCAAAATGGGACCGACAGCATCGCCGCCATTTCGAATGAATGAATCATATTTATTTATGACAGCACGTAGGCCTTACACAATCTTAGCACCAAACGGCCCCATACTCTACACACGAAATATACAATCAAAATGATAACTTAATCCCACCACACTGACTCAGTGGTTTTTTCCAGTCTGCAATGTTATTGTCCTTCATTTTAAGACTAAAAATCAAAATTGGGAAACCCTAACCGTGACATCAGCCACAGAGTCATCTAAGAGGGCTACCAAGGCATCATGTTGATTACAGGGTTTACCTTTCAAAACAATAGGCTCCGGAAACAAAGTTCTCAGATTTCTACACAAAGAGGAATCAAAAATTACATGGACCAATGATTCGTTTACTCTATGGGTAATTTCAGACATTACGAGATAACGGTCAACCACAGTGAATCTCCTGTGGTGGCCATTTGCCCCGTAACATCTGATGTGAGTTCCGCCAGATGTTCACCATAGTGAACCTCTGACAGGAATCACATTGACCACGATTCTGGACCTCCGGCCGCCCGGAAGTCCAGAATCGTAGTTAGCTGAACCACGATCCGGGATCGGTCAAACGTAATGTCTGTTACGCTGGGCCATCCTGGATCATGACTCAGACCGCGATGCGGGATCGGGCGCAGCGGCTGAATTGGCCACTGCGCCCACCCGTCTCCCGGAGGGCGCCGCACAGCCCCGCCCCGGCTTCCCTGTAGGAATCAGGCCGGCACGTCTAAAGGACAGCCGACCTGATTCCTGTCCGGGATCCGAAACAGATCCCGGACCGTGGTTCAACATGGCGGGCCGAATGACCCGTCATGTCTGAAATTACCCAATATTCACAGAACGTTTGCAAAACTGGTAGAATCTCCTTTCGTATGGAATACCCATAAACCTGCCCTCTAACATGGCCAATGGCAACAGATTAAATCTTGCAAGTGTAAACGCTATTCTGTGCCCCCATAGCGAAAGTTTGCACAAATATGCCACCCAATTAATTGGAATAGTAAAAACCCTATAACATTTGGCCAACCTTTTGCTGAGAAACAGATTCGCTGAGAGATTGTAACTCCTGGTCCCTAATCCTACACTTAACTTCAGCTAAAGCTTTAGTGTAGCCATCGCCATTTCCAAAATGGTGGTGATGTTGCCGGTGCCATTTTGGGAAGGGGCTGTGCATGTGGATATTTTGGGCATGCGCAAGTGGCTTTTTATTTTTTAATTTTTTTAAATTATTTTTAAAATGAAAAATGCAATAAAAACAAAAAGGGTTTTAACAAAAAACAAAAATGGATTGGCTTTCAACCCAGAAAATGAAAAAGCTAAGTGTTCACCCGTAATAGGGGGCACCAGGAATCAGAGAGAGGAGGCAAAATTGTGATTCAAATGGAGCTTAAAACCACACTTGCCCTTCCCATGCCAAGCGGGGATCGGTCTTTCCAGGCCAAATGCATACAGAGAAAGAAGCGGAAGGGTTCAGGACAACTGCCCCGGGCTCCACTCTCTTCTCTGCTTCCGGGGTCCCTGCAGTGCCCCCTAATTTCACCAGGGCAGATTTCTCCCAGCAGGACCCCAAACATGACCACTTCTAGGGTTCCATAGAGAAGACCACCCGAAGACCACCCTTCCCCTCTGCAGAAATGCTTGCTAGCCTATAGCAGAACCCTTGTGGGCCTGTCCATAGAACATGTCACATTTCCTCACTCGTAACCCCCATCCTCATCTTCTATGTCACAATTTGTTACCCGACAACAGATCCCTCCAGTCCCCACAGGAGTCTGTTGCACAAATCACAGGCCCCCTTCCGCCGTCCGCGCTCCTTTTTAGTGCCAGTAAAAGAGAGCCCCAATTATTCGATTGATGGATTATATATTTATTTTACTTATTTTACCTCCCCAAAGGCTCAGGGTGGATTTTGCCTAGAGCTAGAAGGGGTAGCGCATTGGTGACACTCGGGGAATACCCGCGTTTCTGAGTACTGCCACGGCGATTCGACAGGCTACCCGCTCACCAAGACCTAAAAAACCAGTCATTTCCAGTACTGATTTTTGGATTTTCTGGTTTCCGATTGGTAAAATGGGATGGAACCCTAAACAATTAGGCCTGAAGCAAGAGCAGGCGCTCTTGTTCCTTCAGGAAATACCAACATTTCAGGAGGGAAGAGGAAATCTACTCCCATTTTTAACATTTTCTGTGATTTTCTGCTATTTTCCGCCATTTTGGTAATTTCTGGTCGTTTCCGGTAATTTTTTGTAATTTTCGTTAATTTCTGGTGTGACGGATAATACCAGAAATTACCAAAATGGCAGAAAATAGCAGAAAATCATGGAAAATGTCAAAAATTCCAGTAGATTCCCTTTCCGTGTGAATAAAGGCAAAAAAGCTGTTTCCGTCAGAAGCAGGAACTTGCAGAGATTTTTTGTCACAACTTTTCTTGAAATACCATAAAAAACATAAAATAGATGGATGTACAATATCCCCTAGAAATGCTTAACCCCACCTGCAATGCGCTTGCCCCAAAAGAGACGTCTTACACTGCCTCCAAAAACCGCTCAGGCTTATTTGACGGACCTGCAGGGGAAGGGAGTTCCACAACATGGAGTAGTCACCAAGAAACTAGACGGCGTGCAATTCATTTTGGGGTTTTTTAAATTACTAAAATGAATTAAGCCCCATTCGTTTTAGTAATTAAAATATGAAAACGGATGAATAAGAAAGCTACTATCGTTTGCTTTCATCGGTTTTTGTTTT
>QEPC01009702.1:2564687-2603600 GCA_003113815.1 Sphenodon punctatus
ATGGATGATCGTGGCCAGGTCAGGAACCGAAACCAGCAGCCGAAGCCACCGCACCAGATGTAACTGGCGGAAGGCGCTCCTCGCCACAGCCTCCACCTGGAGATCCAGGCAGAGCTGCGCATCAAGGAGCACTCCCAGGTTCCATACTTGGGAAGTCAGCGGAGGACAGATCCCATCAACCGAAGGAGCTGTCACTTACCCACTAACAATGGCCAAGGTCAGTCTTAGAATTTGCAGGGATCAGGCCAAAGTTAAAACACAGGGCCCTTGGTGGTTCCTCCCCATTCCCGGTGTCCCTGCCCCCGCCTTCCATGGGGTAATCATGTTTGAGGCCCCATTCGGAGGGAGAGGGGTTTGTGCTGCCCTGGCTGGCCAGTGTGGGGTCCTTGGAAGTTGAGAAAACAGCGGGCCACCTGGGTTGCCCTCTGGTGAGGCCAGCCCTGTGCGTTGGCGTCTATCCCTAGGATTGGATTATGTTGTGAACTAGGCATTGGGGTCATAGAAAAAAAACACAACCCACTTGGTGGAAAATGTGCTGAGTGTGGGGGACTTGATCCTGCGGCCATTTGTGCATGGGCAGAACATTTTAAAAACCTTTTTTTGAGAATCTCGCAAGATCTCAAATTGTCAGTGAGATCTTCTTGAGATCTCATTGACTGTTCTTGAGCCTTGTGAGATTCTCGCAAGAATCATTTTGTTATCGTTTCAGCGCTAATGGTCACCAATTCTAAGCCACACTTTTTTTCTTTCTTTCACTCAGTGCAAATTCAGCCTGAAAAGCCCCAGGAAAGTACAAAGACTCTGTAATACATTTCAATTACAAAGGGCTCAAGAAAAATGACAGATTCCCTTTGAGTTTCCTTTTGGTCCTAAGCGTTCTTTGGAGAGAAACTTTCAAGAACTGTGAGTGCTTTGTACGTTCCTCTGGAGGGATGGTTTCCTGAATAGTTTAAGCTCAGTACTACGGGTCAAATCCTGCAGAGACTAGTTCTCAGGCTAGGGGGGGGAAAGAGTTTGACCACCATAGAGCTCTTGCAAATCCCAACTTCTGTTCATATCTGAATACCCGTGCATGCATGATTGAGGAAAATCAGAAGCACAAGGGATCACCCTTCAAAAGTAGCCTCCTGAACAGCATACTATTTCAGATCGGGTCAAGCTTGGGCATTTTCTGGGTGAGGTCGGGTTAGGGCTTGGGTATGCTGGTGGCAGCAGTGCAGGGTTCTGCAGACTGTCAGATCATTAATTTGTTCTCCACATGAGAACGTCAGCGTTCAAAGACCCAAGCAAAGCACAGTAACACAATCACTGGCTTAAAATAAGATGTAGCAAAAATAAAATAAAAGTCTTGTCAGCATTGTCATTGCAAACAGCTTTGTGAGAAGGCTGATTGCAATTCATCAGAAGGGAAATGGGAGTCATTAAAGAGCCCATGCTCTGGGCCTGTAATTAATTAGTAGCAAAACCACCTTGGTAGGCCTCAAAGGAGACGTCTTGGTGAGCTCTGTTTCTGTTGGAAACAGGGCATTCGCTGAGATTCATGCGACACGGAAGCTTATCGACTTTCCTGCTGCTTTCGCCGTCCCATTATTTTTCACAAATGGAACACGACTGACAAGGGCCGATCCCTAACTCCATGTGCACCCCACACGCACCCCTGGAGGCTGTGGAAACAATGGGTGTTTTCATATGGGTTGACTCCCGCCACTGCCATGGATGTCTCTGGCTGCTGAACAAACGTGATGGTGGTCGGGCCAGGGAGATGCATGAACATGTGTCTGTCCAGCCCCGCCCCCACACTGAGTGGCGCATCCCACTTCCCCAGGCTGACGGGCGGCCAGCTGCCCCTGCCACTCCAGACCGCAATAAGTACAATAGGCTATCGGACATTACTCCAGCTCCGGCAGCTGGCTCCCCACCACTGTGAAGCTTGCTCTACCCAAGAACACAAATTCCCCAACAAATAATAAACCCACTCCCCATTTCGAGTGCCTGCCGCCTAGCCTGGGATCATTCAAGTCAGAAGATGCTGAGCTTAACCTAGAATAAGAACACAAGGTTTCTCCCCCACCCCACCCCCCGAACGCGTTATTTACTGGTCTCACCATCAGGGGAAAACCCAGAAAACACCCTGCGAAATGCACTAGATTTGGAATTCCCCAGAGATTGAGACACACGCCGGAGGAGACTCTGACAAGCTGCATCAAAGCAAGTCTTGCACAGAGACATGGAGCAGGCTCAAAGCTGCCCATTCATGACATGTAAATGCAGTGCTATTTGTTAGGGATGGGCAAACAGAACCGAGTTCGGAAATTTGGTGCGGTTCAGTTCGGAAATTCAGTTCGGTTTGGTTGAACGAACTGGTCGAGTTCGGTCCGAACTTCCGAACCGCGTTCGCCCATCCCTACTATTTGTTCACTTCTTCCAGTGAAAACAGCAAGTCCCAAGGGATAGAGAAAATGTCCCATGAGCAGTGGCCATCTGAGTACAGCACCGGGACTTTGGGTGTCTTTAGACATAACATCAATACGTGTCTGAATGTGTGTTTTGACCTTGATAGGAACACTGGTTTGGCCCCGTGTTCACCATATGGCGCTGCTTACACACACAGCCCATCTTGGGGCAAATCGGTGTTTTGCTCGTCACCCGATCTCACCACGCAAGTGTTGCCGCCTCGTTCTCCGTGTTGTACCTATTCACATGCCACGCGATATAATTAGACACAACGTTGGCCATGTGTTGAGCCAGAACACAAAATTGTCCTTGCGATGCGATGGTGTTCATGTTGCGTGTTCAATGGGGCGCAGGGGGGGATTGGTGTTGGGATTGTTCTGGTGCTTACACACACAGCCAAACATGTGCTTAGGGATTTTGACACCCGATCTTTGTTATGTCTAAAGACGCCCTTTGAGAGCTTGTGCTGCTAAACAGAGGAGACTACAGTGGGGTACTCACAGGCCATAGAATAATAGAGTTTGACGGGACCTCCGAGATCATCTACATCAGCCTCTTCCAGAAACCCTCTAGTGCTACGCAGCCTACAACGTCCTTAGGCAAGTTGTTCCATTTCTGCTTACGTTCTTCCTGATAATTAACCGAAATCTCCCTTCTTGTAACTTGAGCTGATTGGTTGCTAGCCCTGCCCTCTGCAGCGAGAAAGAACAGTTCCTGATATATCCTTTGGGGGCAACCCTTTAGATACTTGAAGACTGACATCATAGCTCTCTTAAATCTTCCCTTCGCTAGGCTAAACTTACCCAGTTCCTTCCACTTTTCCTCAGAGGACTCACTTTCCAAACCCTTTATCAGTTTTGTTGCCCTTCTCCGATTCTGGTCCTATTTGTCTATGTTCTTTTTAAAATGAGGCTCCCGGAACTGGATCCAATACTCCAGGTTAGGTCTGACCAGGGCTGACTAGAGTGGGATTATTACTTCTGCCAAGCCAACTTGGAGACAACAATTCTGTTAATGCATAGTTGGGGGGGGGTATTCCTCTCTCAGGACTTCCCTTGAGGTCCCCCCATCTACCATCTCATCCTGTTGCTGGCAGGGAGTGGGGCGGCAAAGGGGGAAATCCCCTCCCACTTAATTTCAGTCCCCTTTGTCCTGTGAAGCCGGTGGACAAGAGGCCCATCCTGGCTTGGAAGCTTGTCTCTTCTTTTAGCAGCTGCTGCCAGCAGGGATGTTTCTTGACTCAATGAGCAAACCAATGGGGTGTGATCCTGTAGCCAGTTCCGTCCCTGAGCAGTGGCCTGAGTCTCGCAAAAGTGGATGGGACTTGCTCTAAAGCTAAGGACTAAGCAGTCTGAGGACTGTGCCGCAAGGTCGGTAAAATGCGGTGTGCCGTTCCTGAGGGCGTCTTTGGCGAGGAGGAAGGTATTCCAAGAGGAGCTGGGCCCTGCTGCCGAGTCTTCCTGTGTGAGTCCCCGAGCACTTAATGCTGCAGCTGTAAATCTGACAGCGGCTCTGTTTTAAAGCCTTATTTCAGTCTAACACAGAGCATCATAAATGGGATTGAAGGCCTCAGTCTGCAAACACAGGCAAAGCCTCCCTGCTCCATCCAGACGCTGCTCAGCCGTTATCCACCCGTCACTCTCCCAGATGCAGACGTCACAGCCAAAAGCGAGTGTCTGACAGTTAAAAATAACGTATAAACTCTGTTTGGCTGCAACCAGCGTCTGTCTTGGCGATCGGCACAGGGGATGGGAACTCTCTTTCCCTGTGGTCTGGTCTCTGCGGTGTGACCCATCTTGCCTCTTGGCCTGACTCTGTATCAGAGCTAACAGGACAATCAAATGTCATCTAGGATGGGGATTTCCCAATCGGCGGCCTGTAAGAGGGCAGCTCCGGCACAGAATGAGCCCCCAACCGAAGCGGACCCTGAACCGTAATTTTGTCCCCTGTTTGAGAGGGAATCGCAGCTGAACTAAAAAGTGAATTTGCGTTACTGGTCAAAATAAAAGCTCAACATTTTTCCAGCTCATTGTAGGAGATATGGAATTAATTTTTTTACAAGGATCTGATTTTAATTACACAACGAGATAACAAAATAAGAGCTACTTAGGCCGTTTTTAGACGAGCGCGGCGGCGCCCGCGCTTGTTTTCAAAAAAGCCGGCAGCCCATTCCACACGAGACGCTGCCGCCGAATACGCGCATGTGCGGCCCGACGCGCATCCATTTCCGGCCGCGTATGACCAGCCTCGATCGCCGACCCGGTCAGATCGTGCCCGGAAATGGATGCGCGTCGGTCGCGCATGCGCGTATTCGGCGGCAGCGTCTCGTGTAGAACGGGCTGCCGGCTTTTTAAAGAAACAAGCGCGGGCGCCGCCGCGCTCGTCTGAAAACGGCCTTAGTGTCACGTGTGTGTGTGTGTGTGTGTGTGTGTGTTGCACACTCATATGGCACGCACTTGCACCCTAGGCTCACCCTGGCCTTGGGGTGACTAGCGGGCTTGATAATGCCCATCAGGATAGAGTGGTGGCCTTCACCTCTACAGGAGAGAACAGGCCTCTATCATCATAGGGTGCGTGGGACACAGGGGAGCCAAGGTCCGTCCCACAGCGCACACACACCACAAGCTCCAAGGGTTGCAGGGAACAGGGAGAGTCTGTGGAGGTTCTGTGGTCAGTTCGAGGAGGGGGACCTGACGAAGGGAGGGCAATGGGACACTCACATGGGGGGAAAGTAGCCCAGGAAGGAAGGGGGGTGGGGCCCCACCACACTCCACACACGCACACAAGCACTCACCAGTTCACTCGAGGGAGGTCTCAAAGGGATCCAGATGCACGGGGCTAGGTTCTCACTTGTTCTTGTTTTGCCAAGTCACGCACTCTCAGAAAGCTCAGTCACGGGGGAGGGGCGGTCTCTGCAATCACCAGCGCCGCTGTACTGGCAGCGCTGGGTTTTATCTGGCAGACCCCACCCCTGTACGTGCCTGCAGGCGCTCAGAGGGGCAGGGGCTCTCCCATGTTCTGCTCCCGGCATTGGGGGTGTGGCCGGGCCTTGGGGCCGCAAGCTAGGGCCTGATGCAGTCAAATGGGGGCGGGGCCTCGGACCGCGTTGCTAGGGACGGAGCCGCTAGGCGTAGTACACCCAAGGAGTGCTTCTGCAGGGTTCCCAGGCGGGGCCGCAGCCGCCGCTGACGAGCGGGGCTGACACTTAGGGTAATTTCAGATGTTATGAGATCACGGTCAACCACAGTGAATCCCCTGTGGTGACCGAAAGTCCCATAACGTCTGTAGTGCATTCCGGCAGAGGTTCACCATGGTGAACCTCCAGTGGGAATCACTATGACCATAATTCTGGACCTCTGGTCACCCAGAGGTCCAGAATTGTGGTTAGCTGGACCACGGTCCGGGATTGGCGGAAAGTAACATCTGTTACCTTCCGCCGGCCCGGATCATGGCCTAGACCCCGATGCAAGATCGGGTGCAGTGGCCGGATTGGCCGCTGTGCCTGCCCATCTCCCAGAGGGCAGGTGGCTGGGGGAGCGGGGCTGTGCGGCCACATGTTGCGCTGTGCTGTGCAGCCCTGCCCCTCCCCGATCCCCGGTAGGAATTAGCTGGCACATCTAACGGCCGGCCGGACTGATTCCTGTCCTGGATCCGAAAAGGATTCTGGACCATTGTTCAGTGTGGCGGGCCGAGAGGCCCATCACGTCTGAAATTACCCTTATTTGGCCGGGCTTTTATGGGGTGGTTTTGAGGGTAGGAGTGGGAGTGTGGTTTTAATTGGAATGTTATATGGTTTAGGGTTTTAAAAATATTATTTGTGTGTGTTTTGTGTTGCCAGCGTCTGAGGGAATGGGTATCATCCAAATCAATCAATCAAGCAAATCTATCAATAGATGTGCAGGGGATGTGTGTGAAGAGCAGGCCTGCCCTGGTTGAATGCACTGGGCTGGTAAAAGGAGGATACGGGAGTGGACTGGAGAAGATGAGGAAACTTAGGAACTGCATCCCACATGAGGGAACAGGGTGTCTCAAGGAAGATCAAACCATCTCCAAAACTCCTCTCTAGGCCTGAAACGAGAAGCAATTTTTTTCTAGCGAAAATATTGCAAGAATCGAGAATGGTCACTGAGATCTCAGTACAATCTCGATAATAGACTGAGATCTTGGTAGAGAAATTTTTCCATGTACCAATTTACCATGTACCACCTTCTGTGCACCGCCTTCATCCCAGTAATGTGCATACACACAGTGCAAAATACCACTTGGCCCATGTGCATTACCAGGATGAATACGGTATACGGTAAGTGGTACACAGTTAATCCGTATACAATAAATGGTAAATTGTGGTAAATGATATTTTGAGAAATATCTCGACCAAGAAATGTTGAGAATTGGTATTTTTCTCGATTCTCATTTCTCACTTAAAATAAGATGAGAACTGCGATTTTCAATGATAACTGAGGAAAAACTTGAGAACAAGTTTCAGCCCTACTCCCCACCAGTAAGAGGCGAAGAGGCAGAATCAGTTCTCTAGTTTTAGAGGTTCACCTAACTAGTCAAGGGGAAAGGCATGGTTCCGTCTCCATTCCTTCTCTCCCTTACTCAACCCGCCAGCCATCCCCCAAACCCCATGCCAACTCTGCCCCCCCCCAGATGCCCTTCTTGAGGCAGTGTTGTGCTACCACCAGTGCCATGAAAATAGTCTACTTGGGTTCCTGTATTAGCTGAGGTAACAAAACCTTATTTGGTGACCCTTTTGTGACTTTTTATCCTCTCCTTACAACGCTGTTGAGTGACGTTATTACAAATTACTGTGACAGACGCACAGCCTCGTCCGCAACAAATCACTGAGTCCAGGAGATTAACAGGGGTTAGGATTCGGTTCGGAGATTTCTATGAATCAGAGGGCAGCAGATTTCATTTCTTGGACATGCCAAGCTCACAATTTATGGGTAGTCGGAGCCTCAGTCTAAGCCAAGGGGGAATTGGCATTAATGCATGGCTCTGTACTAGCTTAACCAGACCCAGCTGATACCCCCGCACCAACCCTCCACAGCTAATGAAGAGCAAATCCTTTCCTAATTGTTATGGAACCTTCTGCCTCCATCCTTCTCCCCTAGGAGCTGTTGCCCTTGATAACTTTCATCCCCTTGTGCCTGGTGATGCCGTTCTGACAGCAGAGATAAGTGAAGCATCACCTTTTCCTCTATAGCTAATTTGCCTAAAACCAGAGCTGATAATTATCCCATGGACAATATTCACATTTCTGGTATCATTTTGGGTATCTTAATACAGTATCCGAATATTGTTCAAATAACCCCCCCCCAAAAATCAATATTTCGGTTTTTGAGCATCAGAAATTACCCAAGCCCCCCAAGGATGACACCACCCTATTTTTTGAAATCCAGGACCAGAAGTCGAAAAATCGAGACAAAAATATTTTTGAATTTCATGTACCCGCTTGGACACCATTTGGAGGTACTGAAAAATACCCAACATTTTTTAGTTGAATTGGGTACTGTGAATTTGCCAGTTATACCCATTTTTGGGGTGGGGTGGGGGGGGATGCATTTTATTTAACCTCTACCTAAACATCCCCTGAAATGTTGGCAATCATTAGAGACAAATGACTTGGACCAAATGAGAGCGCCAGAAGGAGACACAGGCTAACTTGACCAGATTTGCCTCCGGGAAAATCTCTGGGAGGCAAATCAGGTGCGGGATTTGTATGCGGCCATGTTAACCCGCTGCATTTTGGGCAACAATTTCATAGGGAATTCAGAGCTGGCGCAAGCCGGTAAATCCAGCTCTGCATTGCCCACGCGATTGCTGCCAAAACCGTGGTGGGTCAAAACATGGCCACGTACAAATCCTGTGCCTGATTTGCCTTCTGGAGATTTTCCCAGAGGCAAATTGGGTACATTTTGTAATGTGGGCCAAGCAGCCAGAAAGAGATGGAGACATTATTCAGCTTCTGGGCATACGGTGAAGTCTTATAACCGCCCTGTTTCAGGCCAGCCACCATCCTGAGCTGCGGCGGTGTGCGGCCCTTTTCTGGGAATGAGCACAGGGGAAAACACTCCTGAGCCAATGGAGATGGGGAGTCAGTTAAGAGAGGACGTTGAGGAACCTGGGTCTCGAACTGGGGTCTCTGGTGAAAAATTACTCCTGAGCCCCATAACTCTTACCCACCTGTGGCCAACACCCTCTCCCGCACCTCTCATCCAGAGGAGTTCCTACCACCAGAGGGCAGTGGCGTATTCTCTCCCATCCACCCACCCAACCTAACTGTCCTCCCACACTCATACCTAGGGCTGATGCGGCAGCAGCTTTTACCATTCCGCGATTCCGTTCCGCCATTTCGGAATTGCCCGCGCCACACCGCGACTTTTCTGCGGATATTCCGCTAATTCCGCCGGCGGAATTGCGGAAATAGCGAAAATGTCATGTTTCCACGATTCCACTAAGTTGCGGAATTAAATAAGCGGAACCGCGGAACCACGGAAGGAAAGCCTCTGCCATGCCATTCCACTAATTGCGGAAACACTGTTTCCGCCGGAAATAGCTACCGCTGCGATATTCCGCTACAGCCCTACTCATACCCCCATACCTCCCACACAAACATAATGGGGAGGTGTGGCCTCCTTTCCCATGCTCCCCTATATCTCCTGCTCCTGTCCGTCACCCCTCTCCCTGGGAATCCCTACTCAGTTCCAAGCCCATGCTCTCCCTCTCGCCTGGGTGTGTGGCATGGTTGTCTCCAAACCCTCCCCCACATCCAAGCCCCCTCTTCTCACTAGCTGAGGCTTGTCCCCAAACCTTTCTACCCTACCTGGGTCTCCGACACGTCCAGCTCCTTAGTCTGGCCACTGCCTGGAGTGGTTAGAGGCCTACGTTGGTTGCCATGGCTAGCTGGCGCTGGCTGGGAGCAGGACGGACGCTGCTGGTCAGCTGAGGGAAGGAGACAGCTATAAAAACCTAATCCTGAACAGTGCGGGAGGAGCAGCCGAGAGAGGCCAAGATCCGAACTCACCTCCAAAGGTCAGACACTGGAGATTCGCCTGGGGCTAGCTGGCCATGGTCTCAGTGCTTGCTTACCTATATAGGGATCATGTTGAGTTGGAAAATATTGTGGCGATTGTGCAGCTTTGCCTCTACAATAAAAGCAGAGCATGTGTGTTGTGTGGAGACATTTACCTTGGGACAGATCCTGCAAAGACGTACATTCTGTCAGGCCAAGACCTATCCACGCTTCTGGTAGTTTCTTCTGCCCCTGCTGTACCCAGTGCTGGTTGGTGTAGGTGATGGGATACTGGGCTGGAGGCCGGGACCCCTGCACGGGCCCAGTCTGGCAAGCTCTTCCTTGCTCCATGCATGACTGTCATTCTCCAAGAGACAACCGTGAAGTTGAGCTGAAACCATTATCCTTGCAAATATTGGTAACTGTCAGATTGGCAGTAACCAAACCGATAAAAATCAGTTGCTGCACGGTAAACATTTATTAATCAACGGTTTAACTGAGTTATCTCGTTACTGCATTGCCTCTTTGTGCCGCATTCCATTTTCCTGTCCATTCCACGGTTACCGGCTAGTTCTGTTTGCCCATAATGCCATGCCTGTTTATCTTGGTTTCAAGTTTAACTCTGAGTGGACATCTGGCTCAAATCTGCTGGATGCGTTTTGCTATTGGTCTGGAAGTAAATTGGTTATATGGTAAATTGGTTATGTAGTAAAGGTAAAGCGGTATTAATCAGTAATTTGGTGAATCAGTTAACTTTAGTAGAAGGCTATTACTGATTGGCTAGCCAACTAGTTACAGGAATTTCAGTTATTAACCACAAATTATGAAATTAACTGTCTTTCCATGGAGGCCTCTGTGGTAGATCTGAAATGGGTACCTAATTTGTTATCCACGGGTAGTAATTGCATTTTGATCACCATTTTGGGTATCTGATGGGCTATCCAATCAACATTTGGATAGCCTATCAGATACCCAAGATTTTGGGTATCTGATGGGATGGGATACCCAAGCCCATCCCAAGTCTGATGGGATACCCAAGCCCATCAGATTTTGGTGGCATTTGGTGGAACCCAAATGCCACCAAAATCATTAAGCACCAGTACCGATATACTGATTTTCTGGTTACAAAAAATTGGTATGGAAAACTGGAAAATTGGGACAGAAAGCTGAAAAATTGATACTGGATGTCGATATTCTGCGGCATTCTGGGACATTGGGTTCCTCAAAATCAGGTGCCAATTTCTACCTGAAATTTTTGAGTGAATTCGGGTACTGGAAATTTGGTGGGTATACCCGTTTTTGTGCGTACTTGCTTCAGCTTAACCATTCTAGTTGGTACATTTCTCTCTACGGCCTGAGGGAGACAGACCAGCTTGCCGAGAAGGTTTTCCACCCCCAAGGAGGAAGGAGGTGGGCAGCGAGTTTAACAAACAGTTTGGTATTTGGAAGCTGTTCCCAGCCCCAGTGTTAACACACAGGCTGCGTTTCCCATTGCTAACTGGCAGCAAAGAGCTCATCAACATTTAAATAAGAGTCTTGTTAATGCCAGCGTGAGGCAGGCGTGCATGCCAAGGCTGGGTAAGGTTTCTTGCCAAGGATTTGCTAACAGAGAATTTCTCTAGGAAACTCCTTCACAACGGAAGTGTTGGCATCAGGCTAGAGAGGGTTCAGATGACAAAGGCTGGCTCACTTTTCCAAGGGGTTTTGAGCCTCACAATCAGAGGGAGCTGCAAAAGTGGGTTCACCCCATGCTTGGCTGGGAACGTCAACTGTTTTGCAGTTTAGATTCAACCTGAAGGAGTGAAACCCCAAGTCCTTTGAAGTTAATGGCAAAGCTCTAATGGCTTCCACAGGAGTCAAGATTTTAACCCAGGAGGATCAGGCAGGGAAAAAACCCTCAAAAACATTGAAATTCGTTACACTGCACCCAAAGGTTTAATTTATACTTCATGGTCACAATCCATAAACCAATAGAGGGTTTCAATGGGACTCCTCTGGAGTAACTAGGTTGTAGAGTATGGTGATATAACGTTGCCCAGTTATGTTACCTATTAATTTGCGGGTTTAAACACCCATTCAACTGTTTTAGCTGTTCGTGTGAACACGCCTGTTACTAAACTTTTATCACAGACTGGGATCTGAAAAATGGCAGCTGTGGAGAACCAGTAGCCATCCCTTTCACGTAGCTGCTGTTACAGAGATAAGTGCACTCATCTGCTTCTGGTCTGTGGCAATTTGAGTGCTCAGAGAAACAGGTCAGGGCAGCATCTGATGGGAGGATGAAAGAGTATGAATGTCTGAAGGAGCAGTTATGGGATTGGGATGGTGTCAGCGTTCAATACACAATCGTTTTTCCATGGATGTATTGTTAGGGCTAGACTTCAAATGAGTACCCAACCCACAAAACCTGTCCAAATGGTGGTCCTTAACATGACTTGGTAACATTGGGAACTAATCGGTATCCAATTAGTGCCCAATGGGCTACACAGTCTACCAATTTACTGGTTTTCATCCTGATTTTCTGACTTCTGGTATAAACTTTCTGACTTTAATTACCTTTTTTCCTACTTCCTGTCCTGATTCCCGTATCGATAAACCATTTAACCAAATGGTACAATAGTAAATTGGTAACTCGATATTCTGGGGTAATCAGATGCCTGACCCAGTATTCAGGTGCCAATTGGGTAAATGCAGGTGTTACCCACGGGTAGCCAAGGAGTGTCTTTAGACATAACGTCAACGGGTGTCTGAATGTGTGTTTTGACCTAATTTGAACACTGGTTTGACCCTGTGTTCCCGATGTGGTGCTGCTTAGATGACTCCATCTTGGGGCAAATCGGTGTTTTGCTCGCCACCCGATCTCAGCACGCAAGCACTGGTGCCACGTTCCCCATGTTGTGCTAACACGCCACGCGATATCATTGGACACAATGTTAGCCACGTGTTCAGCCAGAGCATTGCAAATTGTCCTTGTGATGCAATGGAGTTCACATTGCCTTTTCATCAGGCGGCCAAATTGGTGTTGGGATTGTTATGGTGCTTACACACAACAGCCAAGCCACATGCTTAGGGGGTTTGACGCACGATCTTTGTTATGTCTAAAGACGCCCAAGGTGTTACCGATTTCAGCCTTAGTTAGGTTTGAGAACACCTGGTGTAAAGGGTTAATGGTCTTTCGGCCATAGAGCTAATGTGGGGATTGCACATCATTTTCAGACCCAACTATAACACATCAGCAGGGACTGTCTATACAGTAGGTCATGCAAGATGGCGAAGGAGGTCAGGGAGGTAGTAAAATTAGGACATGTTGCAACAACTGGGCATGGGTATTGGTCATAAATATGATGTCATCATCATTTCTTGTTCCCCCTTTTTGAGATATTCCATACATGTAGTAAATGGTGTTCTATATTACTGGTATTAAAATGTGTCTGGAGGGGGTAGGGGCCGAGATTTGTGCGACATGCTTTTTGTAGGGGGGCGTTCTGTAGTAGAGCGACAAACTGAGATTAGGGGGATAGAGGTGGGGGTTAAAATAAAGGGGGAAAAGGATGACTAATTATAGATGAAACAGGGACCTGATTTATTGGGCTCCCGATTGATAAATTGGTCAATTAATTTTGAAAAATAGCAAAAATGGAACAGAAACTTGAGAAATCGGGATGAAAACTTGAAAAATCAGTACCAGAAGTTGGTATTCCATGACAGGAAGTTGGAAATTCGGGACATCGTGTAACCTATTAGGCACTCACCAATCGGTCACCAATTAGTACCTGAAGACAGTGTGTCAGATCAGGTGCCAGAAATTTGTTGGGTTTACCCATTTTTCAGCGAGACACAGCAATGTTGGGGGGTTACAACTATCAATTCACTATCGATAGAAACATTGATGAATCATTGCAACTCTTTGCTTTGGGGTTTCATGTCAACCCGTAAAAATGAGCACGGGGAAGTCATCTCTTACCCTTTCCAAGGAAAGGACTCACAATGTGGGTTTTTAGATGGACAGAAAGTCTGCCGGAGACTGGAGCTGCTCCGGAGGCTCATCCCCGTGGCTGCCAGTTACTAGCTCCCCCCGTGGCTGCATCAGATGGACCAGCGGTGTCCCCAGGCCGCGTCCCCTCCAACAACATAGAGTAGCGGGCGCTCACCTGGTGCTCTAGGCTGCCGCCTGCGACTCCACAGTACTGAACATGGCAACAAATGGAAGGGTGGTGCCAGTGGACCACGTGTCAAACCCCACCGACCCCCAGCAGATGGGCAGCAGCACCGTGTTTGGCTTCTGCTTCAGGTTTGGACCACTAAACCCAGGGGTGATGGGGGCATCCGTGAGCACGGGGCATCCCTGGGGCTGCTGTCCATCTGTTTACATCCAATGTGTGTACATTTGGTAGTTTGCTTCCCCAAGGATGTGTGTGAGTGCGTGCATGTGTGCGACTTTACTAATGTTTATCTACCTCATTATGGTCCGGGAGAGCCTGATCCCCATCCCCCGCATTGCTAGCTCCTCCTATTATGATGTTCCTTCTTATCTTACATACAGGGCCTCATCATCCCAACGAACCATGGAGATGTTCCCTGCGCTATCAGAGCTGAGCAAAACAAAACCATTCATTTCCCTGTGACAGTTTTTAGAGCTGCCTTTGGCAAGAGTAGAGCTTAGCCTAAAAAAAGAGCACGCTGGAAAAATCCACCGAGAGCCCGATTACATGACTGTACAGCCTGTGGGAGACTTCAGCTGACCTCAACACAAACAGGTCTTGATAGGCTAGCACCTCTATGAGCCATTGGTGATGGGAGCTGTCCAGCGCCGCAACCCAACAGTCGGGCCACATTCTCTTCCATAAATGGCTCTGAAATTCCTCCCGATGCTATCCTGTTGTGCCTGTTTGAGGCCTCTTCAGTGGTACCGGATCAGCTACAGCCTGCGAGAATGTAGTGTTGCAGATGAAACTAAATCTTGTGGGCCTGTTTCCACCTGTTGGTTTGCTGTTTTTCCTTGGCGGTGGCACCCAACAGGCCTAACGTCCGCATTGGTGGAGCAGGCTGGTGGCAATTGGATTGCCGGTCACTAAACTACTGCTGCCACCACCACTACTAATCATTTCTAAAGTACTACTAGTTAAGACAGGGACAGAGACGGGTAAAACCAAGGCAATAGATGAATCAATGATTCCTTGGCATCAGCATTTAATCATCCACCGAAGGTCATTTATCGCCTTCTACACACCCTCACCATGTATGCTACCCCCCTTAAGTAGCATGATTTAGCAGCATCCTAATATCTAGAGTATTCCCCCATCAAGAGTATTAGAGGAGGTACAAATCATGGAATGATTTCCCTTCCCTGCCACGGAATGAGTTGAGGCGTTTCTCTTTCTCCTTGGGCACCACATGGTCAAACAGCCCTTCTGGGGACGCAGAAACAGAGGGAGGTCTTATGGAAACAGGCCACCTTGGGAGCCAACGGAGTCTTCTCTGTGTGGTGAAGTAAGGCGTTCCCCCTCCCTGCCTCCTCTCCGGAGTCTCCCTGAGGAGCCCTGTGCGCGCTGCTGGTGGATCTTCCAGTGAAGCCACCGATTATTTAACACCCCGTGAGCAGCACAAGCTCCCCTTAGATTTATTTCATTTATTTTATTTTTACTCGATTTCTTGGCCACCCCTTCTTGCTGTAGCAGCTCACAACAGATTATGAACAAATAAAACTATAAAACTATACCAAACACAAATAATATATCAATAATAATAAAGCGATCTAAAAACAATAGAAAATCCACAATAAAAATACCTAGGTGAAGCTTGTCATCTTGAACAACAGATTCTGGATTCAAGACCTTCTTCTCACTGGCCTTGCCCGCTCTCACCTTGCCTGCCTCTCGTCTGTTCAAAAGTCTGCTGTCAACAACATCCACCTCGCCTACCTCTTTGAGCACGTGCAGCCCCTCCTCTCCTCTTTCCACTGGCTCCCTCTGCCTGAAAGAATCCTGCACAAACTTCTTGTCTTTACCTACGTGACTGTGCATGGCCTTGCCCACCCCCCACCCCGTGTCCATCTCTTTATACTCGTCTTTCACTTCACTTCTGTCCAAAAGCTCCGCTCCACCTCGATCCCCCCCCTCACATGGCTCCCCTGCTCTTCAAAGCGTATTCTCAACCTTCAAATCCCTTCCTCCAAACCTTCAGATCCCTCCTGAAAACCTCTTCTTCTGTCAGGCCCCTCATTCCCTTAGTCCCCTCCTGATTTTCCCAAAATCATTGGGATGGGCCATGGCGCAGGTGCTGGAGCACATGCTTTGCACATATAAGGTCCCAAGTTCAGTCCTTGGCATCTCCGATTCAAGATCTCTGGTAGGTTGATGAGGCCTCTGCCGGGGATCCTGGAGGGTCTCAGGTAGCATGTTCGGGTGAGGCCTCTGCCGGGGATCTTGGAGGTTCTCAGGTAGCATGTTCGGGTGAGGCCTCTGCCGGGGATCCTGGAGGGTCTCAGGTAACATACCTGGGTGAGGTCTCTGCCGGGGATCCTGGAGAGCTGGATTTGAAACCCTGCTGCCGTGTCAGGTTGTGACAATACTGGGCTAAGATGGACCATTGGTCGACTCAGTTAGGTAGCTCCTTATATCTTCCTCTATGCAACTAAGCTAAGCATACGTACCAGCAACCTCACGCCTTCATGAATGTGTCCTTGTCTCTCCCTCTGTTGCTCCCACCCCACTTCTTCCCTCTCTCATATCTCTTAGATTGTAAGACCCCCAGGGCGGGTACCGTTTATTTTCAACAGTTGTAAAGCACCAGGTACATTGCTGGCACTAACTAACTAACTAACTAACTAACTAGCCAGCATCCGAGAGGTGAAAGCAGAACCTGCAATCATTTTGTGGACTCCCACAGGGTAGCATGTCCGTGGGGGTGCAGGACAGGACCCTGCAGCATTTCACCCCTAACTAACTATCTAACCAGGTCCGGCGCAGAACAGCCCTTCCATTTTTGTGGACTGTTCTGTAAAAATGGAACGGCTGTTGAAATGTTGATTGAAATTAGCCGTCCCGGGCTGCTTGTGGGAGGAGGGGAGGGGTATACAATTCTTCAATCAATCAATCAATAATAAATAAATTCTGGCTCATCTAAATTTTGAACTGAAATTCCGAAGGGTGACAGCATAACGTGCAGAACAGCAGGGCGCCATTTCTGTCCGGCTGCTGCTCAGGAAACCACTTGACGCTGGCTCTTTGGCCAGTTATCGCTCTGTCTCAAACCTTTCCTTTTTAGGGAAGGTTATTGAAAAGGGGTAGTCGCTCAGCAGCTTCAGGTGCATCTTGACACTATTGGATTCCTGGGCCCTTGTCAGTCTGGCTTTCATCCTGCATACGGTACTTGTGACCCTGGTCGATGATCTTCGCCTGGAGATCGACAGGGGAAATGGTACCCTGTTGATTCTGTTTAGGGCTCAAACGAGAATCAAAATTATTCGTGTGAAAACCTTGTGAGAATCGAGAACCGGCAGTGAGATCTCAAGAAGATCTTGCTAAGAGTTTGAGATCTTGTGACCTACCTAAAAACCCAAACCCTAACTCTCGTCATGCACTTGCAAAAAAAGGAAGGGGGGGGGAAAAGGCCCCTTTTACTCACCTGGCTGCTGCCTCTCTGAGTCTGGGGTGGGTGGGTGGGGGCCTGCTCCAGCTGCTGGGTCTCACCGCTGGATCTGTCTCCGCTCGGCTTCTCTGAGGGGGAATGAAGGAAGCTTCTGAGGAGAAGGTAACAAGTATTAACAAATCACTGCGCATGCTCAAAATGGCTGTCAGGGCCATTCTGAGCATGTGCAGCCCCTTTCCAAAATGGCGCTGGTAGCATCAGCGTCACTTTGGAAAAGGGTAGCCGGTCGGAGTATGTGCAGACCGGCTCAGTACCTAGCTGTATTCTTCAGGTGACTACATGGCCGAGGCAGAACAGAAATGATAGCTCTCTCCTGTGGTTGATGGGGGGTGTAAACCCTCGGTCTGTCCAGATCAGCATCCTGAAGGCTCACTTCTTGTGTCGTCCCGTCTTACCGATGCTAGTGCCTCTTACACATTCCCCATTAATTAAGCCGGAGCCCAGAGGAGTCTCTGCAACAGAGGGCCCAGTGGTCCGAGTGCCAGCATTGGTAGAGGCCCGAGTGAACAGTTGGTGGAGGAGGTCAAAATTAGAGGTGAATTGGTTGGCCTTTTTCTCTATTTGGAGGCTAATGCGATACCTGCCGGGACCAGCTGCCAGACAGCAAACTGTCTAGATACGCAGGAGGAAGGGCAGGAATCGGTATGGTGAGGGGTGGGCACAGGGGGTCCATTAGCAGCTATTAGCCAGGTCGCCTTGGGGAATGTAAACTCTGACTGCTGGGAATTGGGAGTGAACAACAGGGAACAGATTGCCCCATTCTGACCCATCGGGTACTTCTTCGTCAACTGAGATTGGCCACTGTCGGAGAGAGGATGCTGGGCTTGGTGGACTGAGTATGGCACTATTTGTGTTCTCATGGCTGGGAGAGAGGGCATACAGGCAGAGGTGGGGGCAACAAGGCAGGAATGCAGGCCGGGGGATGGGGGGAATCTTTAACATCAATCATCCTTGTAATGGTGGGTGGTTCTTCAGGGGCTGGTCTGTATCCCAGCAGGTGCCGACTTCCTGCCACTGCCCACTATTTGCATAACTAAGGTAAGGGTCTGCACCCCTGATGCCCAGTAAGCTGCATGGATACCTGGTCCAACTCCCCTCGAAATCTCCCATTGCACAAGGCTGCCTTAGGTTGATCAAACACACTCGGACCCCAGGAGATCTGCCTCTTTTCTGCTTTTTGGCCAAGCTGTACGTGGCATGCCTCGTTGCAGCCAGCCGGGAAGATTGAACAATCCACATCGTTTTGCAAGACAGAGAAATCATTCGGCAAATCGTGGTCTGCAAGGATTAAGGCCAAAGAGCTTCCAAACTCCCGTGCTTAACGCTGGGCACGGAACTCTGCACTCGAGCAAGCAGCCCTGTGGGGAGTGTGTGGGGAGTGCGGGGTGGAGGGGGAAGGCCCAGAGTCAAACCCAAGCCTGGACACTAGGGGGACTCTTGGCCAGTCCCCACCTAGGGGAACTCAGGACACCGATTTACCTTCATCCCAGGGACATCGCAAGAACAGAGGAGTGAATGATTCTAGCATGCTATGCTCACAGCACTAGGTTTTGATAAATCAGTCGTCAGGCACGTGGACACTGAAGGGGCACATGGATTTCAAAGTCCTGCAACTGCAATTTTAACAAAAGGAATTTCGGGGACGCATCCAGAGCCAACAGCTTGCTTCCTTTAGGGAGGGTTTGGGAATTGTGCTCGGACAGCAAATCCCTGGAACTTTGCCACGGTAGGACAAGAGAAAACTCCGCCCAGTGTGCTAGTTAAGGAAGCAGTAGCAATGAGTCCCTTGGGAAAACAAGGCAGCTGTTGTTTGAATTGGCTCCCAAACACCAGTTTAATTCCATTACTGAGGAGATAAGGCCCTTCAAACTGTCACATCCTTGTAGGGATTTGAAGTTTTGCCGAGTTCCAAACTGGAAACTCTCACTAAAGTCCTGTTTTTCCTGAATGCAAATGCCAGCCATTTGTGGATGGTCTGACAGGGCAAAGCTGGGGTGGATGCTTTCTCCCTCTGCTTTTCCATCTGTGGTGCACAAATGCATGCTTGCGCACACACACACACACACACACACGCAAAAACTCGCACAAAACCACACACAAGTACAAAGAAAGGCTGGAAAGGCAAAACCAGCTCAAAGACAGATGGGGAGCTTTATGGGTAATAAGTCAGGGTTGTCATCTGCCCCAAGCCATATTTTGCATAATGACATCGTGAGCTTCAATCTCCTGGGTTGATGAGTCTTATTGTGTCCACCGTGACTCCCTTGCAGTTGCCCCACCTGCGACGTGAGGCAACTCTGCAAGGGTTGCGTCGCCACTCTGGCGAGGCAACACTACTATGCCTCCCGGGTTGAATCCTACTCTCGTGACCCTCGCCACCTCTTCTCCACCTTTGACTCTCTTCTCAAACCCCCCTGCTCCCCTCTCTGCTCATCTTCACCTCAAAGATTGACAACATCCGCCAGGACATTGCTTCCCACCCATCTCCTCTTCCCGCTCCCTCACCATCCCCTCCCCCTCTCCCCACTCTCCTCTCCTCCTGCCTCCCTTGAGAACATCTCTCTGCTCTCTTCCGTCAACCCCTCCACCGGCCCTCTCGACCCGATCCCCTCCTGCCTCCATTGCTCCCACTGTTGCCCCCCCCTTCTACATATCATTAATCTCTCCCTCTCCACTGGCTCCTTCCCCTCCGCCTTCAAACATGCCACTGTCTCTCCCATCCTCAAAAAGTCCACCCTCGACCCTTCTGACCCTTCTAGTTACTGGCCGGTCTCCCTCCTACCCTTTGCCTCTAAGCTTCTAGAACGTGTTGTCTACTCCTGTTGCCTGGATCTCCTCTCTGCCAACTCATCCCTGGACCCTCTCCAATCTGGCTTCCGCCCCCTTCACTCCACGGAAACGGCCCTTGCCAAGATCACCAACCATCTACTGGTCGCTAAATCTAACCGCCTCTACTCCATTCTTATCCTCCTTGACCTCTCTGCTGCCTTTGACACTGTCGACCACTCATTCCTACTGGACTCTCTTCGCTCCCTGGGCTTCTGCAGCTCTGTCCTTGACTGGTTCTCCTCCTACCTCTCTGACCGCTCCTTTAATGTGTCTCCTCCCAATTCCAGCTCCTTCTCCCTCCCCCTCTCAGTGGGGGTTCCCCAAGGCTCTGTCCTGGGCCCTCTCCTCTTCTCTATCTACACCCTGTCCCTTGGCAAACTCATTGCCTCCCATGGCTTCCAATATCACCTTTACGCTCAACTCTCTCTCTCCACTCCCTCTCTATCTCCTGCTGTCCAAGCTCGCCTCATCAACTGTCTCTCTGATATCTCCGCCTGCATGTCCCAATGTCAGCTCAAGCTCAATATGGCTAAGACTGAACTCCTTATTTTTCCTCCCTACCCTTCCTCTCCCTCTTCCCTCTCCATCCTTATTGATGGGGTCACCATCCGTTCTGTCCCCCAAGCCCGTAGCTTGGGCTTCATCTTCAATACTCACCTTTCCTTCAAACCTTACATCGACTCTGTTGCCAAGTCCTGTCGCTTTGCGTTCCATAACATTGCTCGGATTCCCCCCTTTCTCTCTGTCTCCTCAGCCAAAACCCTTGTTCATGCCATGGTCATCTCCCGCCTTGACTACTACAACCTCCTCCTTGCTGGCCTCCCCCGCTCTTAAGGTTTGGTGGGATTGGTGAGAGGCGTTTGGGAAAGGACTGGTGGGTGGCTGATGGGGGTAAAGGGTCGGGTGGGTGGGATGATGGGGGTTTTAAGGGCTTTTAATGTAGTCTCCAGAAAAGGGCGGGGCAAATAATAATAATAATAATAATGTATAACTAACCAACCAACCAACCAACCACCATTTGAGTTGAAAAAGAATCATATAAAAGAACTCTAAAGATGAGTGACCCAAACTGAAATGTATAAAGACTTTATTGGATTGGTAAAATGTCATCAAAAGCATTTTGTGATTCTTTCTCTTCTGCAAAGAAAATAAGGCACCTGGTGATTTTTGCATATTGTTTTTTTCTTCCTCCCCTTCCAAACCAAGGGAAAAGCATAACTGATCACAATAAAATAAAAGGATAACAACCGACAGAGCAGAGCAAAAAGGAAAATACATCTCAGATATTCATTGGATAATGTGTAATAAAACATACAGAAACACACATGCATTCAATAATTTCCATTTCTCTTGCATTAAAAAGGCAATCTTAAGTGTGGAATACAAACTAGATGCTGGTGGCTCCGAATATTGTGATTGTAGACGAGGTAACCCACCGTCAACAAATATATATATATATATATATATATATATATTTAATCTCTATATACTTATAAATACAGAAAATGTGGCTACACTGTATCTGTCCTCAGAATACATTGGGATAAAGGGGTTTTAGATCTGTGCTTGCACATTACCAGATAATTTCATATGTTAGCTTCTCGGGCTAGTCCTGCAAGAGACCAAGGTTACGGTCCATCAACCACTTGTTCCGGAGATGCTCCATCGGAGACCTAAAGAACAAGGCGTTGGTGGATGGCGACCCAAGTTTGTTTCTTTTTGGTGCTTTCAAATATCATGAAACAAGGCATGAACACCTACAGAAAGAGCCAAGCAGGAACCTCACGGATGGTATCTACTGAGGGGCACCACAAAGTCACCAGTTCAGACCCTACAAGGCACTCAGTAGAAACCCCTGTTTTGGGGCTTCCTGTTGCTTTCCAAGCTGCACTTTTGTGAGGTCTAAAAGCCCACCTCTGATACCTTAAATTTGCTCCTGAAGCTAATGAAAAGGTTATACGGCCTCATAGCTTTAATGGCAGTTGAAGGCTCTCAAAAGGACATGCCTTCAGCCCCATGCAAAGGCCAAGTCTTTAAGGAGTGGAGCAGCAATCATGATTCCATTGAACTTATTGAACCTAGCAGCAAAACTCCTATCAATCTCAATGTTAGCAGGATTGGGGCCTATTTCAACAGTACAGATGTGTTCAGCAAGTGGAAATTTCTCTGGTAGCCATTTGAAAGATTCCCAAGACCTCAGCATTGATTTAAGTTCATTAAGATTTGAAGTCACAGGAGTCACTAGAATTGGCCTCCCTATCCCAATTCCTCCTGTCTGATGCCACTAGCCTAGTGAGTCACGCCGACACCAGCGAGGTTATCTTCACTAGAACTCTCTACCACCAGTAAAGAAGGTATGGGAGTCTGTAAGATTTACACATCGCTGGCCCACTCTCCATGAATGCCGGCAGAGAAAATAGACAGTACAGATCCCTCTGCGAAGAGCACAGCTCTTCAGAGAGAGGCATTATCTGGAGCAATGAAGCCAGACTAGATATTAACGGGAAATGACTGTGAGTTACTGCACAACCAAAAGCCGACTTCACTGATGGAATCACGGAGCAGAATGCTGCAGGATCAGCAAGGCCGGAACAAAGTGTGTCAAGAACCTGAGGAAAATATACCCTTGGGGGAACACTCTTCCTTGCAACTTACAAGAGCCTATTTGGGTTTCAAGACTTAAGATATATTACCGCCCAAAAGCTCCTTTACCCAGAAGAAGATATCCACTGGATAGCCCCAAGCTGCTATTGTGCAGGAGGGAGCGGGATTAAAAAAATGATGAAATAAATAAATAAAAAAATAAAAATAAAGACAGACCTGAAAATGAGGCAATTTGCTGTGAATTCTGAGACCAGATGGACCTGTATGAAAACGTCACATAAACTTGCAGGAAGCCGAGATCTGGAGCTAAAGTTTAAGCTGGTCCCTGCTCAACAAGATGAGCTGAACCACAGCCAGCCATGGAAAGGAACCCCCTTGAATTGGGGGCAAGTCTGATCTGGATGCAAAAATCGGCATCTCCGACTCACCTCTAGTTTAAATGGCCTAAGACCCACAAAGCCAGTGGAGTGACAAAAGCCCCCTTTCCAACTCCGCATGGGCCTCCGCAAAGCCTTGTCTTAGCCTCCCAAAATGGCAGAAGCTCCAACCGTCCCCCGCCCCCTTTCCAAAAACTCTCAGGAAATTAAAATGCCATCTTGATGCCACCATATTTACATGGCTCCAGAATGCTGGGGAGGGCGGGGGGAATAGCAGAATATCAGCTAGATCAGAAACAACTTGATCGCAGCTGGTTCATGGGTGTTGCTCTCATCAGACGGAGTGGGCGGGAGATTGTTGTTAAGGGTGTATTGGGAATTGCTTGGGGGCGGGGGGATGGGGATGGACAGACTGGAGCAGGGAGGATTTAATCCACCTCTGAACCAACCTTGCCTGGATAAGCAAGGGGCCTGATAGTTACAAAATGGTGCTTATTAAGGCAAGGAAGAATCTGGCATCATTTTCAGGAATAGTCTAAGGAAGATGCTAAAGATGCGGAATGGTTTAGCTGGCATGGACAGCCTACATCCCGCCACCCCCCCAAAGACCAGTCTCAGCAGAAAAATTTAGCAAGTGGCTGGGTTGGCCAGATGGCAGAGCAAAATGTTTTCGTAAGCTCCTGCTTTGGGTCATCTCAAAAGAGGAACATATTCCCTGGCACATCTTGAATCTCTTGCCTTTTCCCTGAGTGGCACTTTAATGATTTCTGGGACCGAAAAGTGTCAGTGATGAATATGGCATCAATGAATTGATGAATGCGTCAATCGCAGGTTAAAAAAAAGAGATTGTAAAAAATAAAAAATAAACAACAGATCTAAAATTTGAATTTTTAAACATGAAAAAAACCACATTTAAAATGAATTTTTAAAAAAGTATTTTTAAAGTAACAATTATTTTCAAAAATTAAAAATAACTTAGCAGCAACCAACCCTCCCGCCCTCCAAACACAAGCTGTTCTGAAGTTCTGTTGCATTTTAGTACTTCATTGAGTCAATGGTCTGTTAACCATTTAAAAGCAACCAGTTAATCAACCAAAACCTTGAATGGGTTGAGAGCCCTAATCATTTCCCTATGCTGTCTGTCCCCTAGAAAAGGTCAAAAAGGTTCTTGGAATAGGCACGGTGATGTAAACACAGTCTGTATTTTGAGTGTCTTTTTGTATTGCTAGCTGTGGGTTAAGATGCTTAGTGAATCGGGCAAGAGGCAGGCACCTAATTTCAGGAAAGCCCTTTTCAGTCTCGCCAGCAGGTTTCTCTTGATTGTTCTGTAGAATGGCAAAGTTTTGGAGTCGATCTAACTGTCCAGTCAATGGTAATACCATTGATTGGACAGTTAGATCCATGCTTGGGGGATCTAACTGTCAATCAGGATGGACTGAGGGATGGATCAAAATGGACAAATGGATCTAAATCAATACCACTGATTGGTCAGGTAGATGGACTCCAAAACTGTGCTGCTCTCACAGGTCAATCAAGGGAAACCTGCGGTTCCGACTGAAAAGGGCTTTCCTGAAATTAGGTGTTAAGAAACGCGACGCTAGCCCACCTGGCCTGCTGCGGTCCACGTGGGCCATTGCTTAACCCCACCCATCGATTCTGGGCCTGCCAGATGTGGGTCTGGTTCCAAACCCAATGGGGTTGGCGGGCGGGTTGGAAACATGGGCCCGAAACGAACCAGACCCACAGTCTGGACCCGCAAGTCATCCAGGCAGACCAGAGTGGGCGAAAACAAGCAGACGCATCTGTTTTTGCACCTGCCCGGCCCAGTGCTGGGGACAAAACACACTAAAACAACAATGAACCAAAAGCTTTCGGAGGTGCCTTTCAGGGAGAGCCACTCCTATCGCATTGCATGCTGGCAACTTGTGCAAGACGCACTATGACTATGAGAAGGGTGGGCTGATTAGAACAAGTCCCCCCCAACAATCCCTTTTCATTGCACATAGTCCCGTGGCTAGCAGTCGAGAGGAAACGCCTGTTTCTAGCAAAATGATTGTACGGTTAAGATCTCGCGTAAAAATAGAAATAAATTAACTAGACTGGACAAAGAGGCACAAATGAGACTCTAGGGAACGCGCCTGCATTGGCTGGTAGAGGGAGTAGGCCATTCAGTAGGAGTCGTCATTCTCCATCCCAAACTTCTACAGTAAACTATCGAATCATCTATATAGAAATGGGGGGGACCTTATCCTTCCCGGGGCCACTTTGAAAACAAACACAAGCTCTGAGGGCCACATAGGAGTTGGGGACGGGTGTGTGCTCAGGAAGAGACGCATCCACCAGATCATGGATCTGTCCCTACTCCTTATGTGCATGCCCTCCCCTCTGCTCCCTTTCTGTTCAGTCTCTCAGTAGCTGAGAGTAGAGGCTGGATCCAAGGACCAGACGTAGGAACTGGAAAGGGGCCAAATAAAAAGGCGCCATTGGCTGCATTTGGCCCCTTGGGCCTGAAGTCCCCCACCTCTGACCTACAGAACCAGCAGGACAGAATCTGGCGGTAGCCACTGAAGCAGGATGCTATTGGCAAGAGTTATGAGACTTAGGGCACGGCGCGGTTCTCCAGCGGGGCAGCCTGTGCTGGCTGTTATCACAGGCACAACTCTAGCTGAAGGGAATGGAGCGTGTACCAGCTTTATCTAGTCACATGAGCTCTCCCTGCGGAGGATCACGCCACCTGTCTTCAGCTTTATGGAATGTTCCACATTCTTGCATTTTTCACATTCCCCGTTTTGTGGTCAGACTCGAAGCAGAAACTTGGGAAGCCGGCGTCCTTTCTGCTTATCTCTTTGCAAATGCAATCCACGCCCCAGGTCCGGGGACGCGCCCCGCCTAAAATTAATATTTTAAAGTGCGTCCCAGCTGGTTGCTAAGAACCACAACGCTATTGCATAGAAAGGCCGGATTTTCAAAAGTGCTATGAAACGGCAGCTCCCATGGATAGCTGAGTTCAGGGTTGTTTAAAACAAAATCGAGCTGATTAGATCATTTTGTTTAGGTTTTATTTTGGGCATTCCACTTTCTGCTTCTAGTCACGTTTCCCCCCCCCCCCCAAGCCATGCTTTAGCACACAGCTGTTGAATTTGGGTTTGCAACCTGTCCAATGTTTCAAGAGCTTCACATTCGACTCCTGGCAGTTTCCTGCAAATCCCTAAGCAGGAAGATGAGGGGAATGGTTAAAGCGCTGGAGCCCCTGGATTCCCTTCCCTCCCAGGGTCCCCTGTTCTTGGAAACAGAGAAGGACCTGGCTTTCTCAACCACTCGTTCTGAGGACTAGCCCATTTTTTACAAAAATAATGGTGAAAGGCAGCTCTCCCTCGCTCTCTCAGTAGGCCAGCCCTTCCTCGGGGACTTTGATTGGTTAGAGATAGGGTGTCAGGAAGGAATTGGCCTTCCCTCAAGAGCCTTCATTGGCGAGGCCTAGGCAAAAGTCCCACTGAACTTCCAGCTTCCATTGCTCCTCCCACTGGAGTAGGAGGGGTACCTACAGGGAGAGGAGAGAGAGACAGAACACGTGGGACTGACACCATCCTATATCCCATTCTGAGGTAAAACCATCAAGAAATGGGCCATGGACTATACCCTTAATAAAATAATAATAATAATAACAACAACAATAATAAAGGACCAGAAGTCCGGCCTGTGTACCGGAAGTTTCGGGATATGGCACTAGATGTTCCTGTTGTGATTTCTGAGCCTTGTGTATTCTTAGAGACAAGTTGGCAATTGCCGGTCCCCAAATCCACTTTGTTATTCCCTATTCTTCAAAACTACAACTACTCTCGTTCAATGTGTATCTCCCCAATACGGGCGGGGGAAGCTATTTGGAACATCCTCCTCGGTGCAGGCAAGCAGGCATCCCGGGTAACGGGGACACGGTGCATCAATTATAGTTCAGAATCCCACAGGGCTGCTTCTTTTCCTCTGACAGCTAAAAACCACAAAGAGGACCAGAAAAAAGCCAGGGGAGGAAGGGGAGACAAAGAACTAGGCCCCCACCCCCACCTCAGACTCCTCTGACATATATTAAGAGATAAATGGTTCTCTGTGAAATTGAAATAGCTTTCCCTTTTCTTATCCTGCCAGCCGCAGGAACTGGGTCAGGTGCAGAAATTATTAATTTCCAAGCAGTTTGAAAGTAAGATTATTATTATTATTTCCCTTTTAAGTATCGACTTTCTTAGAAGCAGCAGGTTTTTTTTTAGAAAGAAGAAAATCCAACCCCCTTCATTGTGATTCCCCCCCTCTCCAGGCAAAAAGATAAATAAATAAAAAAATGAAAAGGATTTTAGTGCAGTAGAGATAAAAGCCATTTGCATAGTCATCTGGAGCATATTAAAAAAACCGTTTTTTCATGCCATTTTTTTTTTGCATAGCTTGTGACACTTCTTCAACCCCTTTAATTCTCAAAGAGTAAGGGTTAAGAGTCAAGTTCATCACAACCCCGCTGCCCTGCCAAGATCTAAAAGACTGGAAATTCCCAGTCAGAACTCCAGAACAGCTGGGACCTTTTACTAAAACACCAGCGGTGAAAGATTGGATCCTAGTGGCATTCACGTTGCCATCATTAGACTTCAGGGTTAACGGGCTCGCAGGCATGAAGGTGCGGGAGGATCACAGCTCTCACAAACAATAACCCCGATTCACACACCAGACTGGTATCAGACTGCCTCCACTATAGCGACTTCATGGAAAATATTCCTGATTCACTAACAATTAGGCCAGAATCAGGACCAATTATCTTACATAGCTGAGACAGCTCTTCCCTTGGATCAGAAGGATCTCCTTACACTCATAAAGACTGGCCAGAGGCAGCAACCTGTCTGAGTGGAAGACTTGCTGACTTACCTAAGAATGTAAGTGGTGTCATACTGGGTCAGACCAATGGTCCATCCAGCCCAGCATCCTGTCTCCAACAGTGGCCATTCTGGGTCACTTCAGAGAAGTCCCCAACAGATCATAACGGAGTGATCCATTGTCTGCAATTCAATGCCAGCTCCTGACAATCAGAGGTTGCACCCCTCAACCTACTTGGCTAATAAGCCATTAATGGACCTAATCCTGCAAGAACTTATCCAATCCTTTTGTAAACCCAGCTATACTACAAGCCTTGATCACCTTCCAATCCAGACTAGACACCCTTCTAAGAGAGATGCATTAGCCAACTATATATAGTTTAGTGCAATTGATAGAATAATAAAGGAGAAGGAATTCAGTTGGCCTCTGCTAAGCAGGAGGTCAGGTTAGATAATCTTCTGACCTTAAAATCGATGAAGATATGAAAATCCTAGCCACTGGGCTAAATTCCAGTGGGAGTCAGGGGCTGACAATGCAGTTAAAACTTGTACAGAGACAGAATTTTGTCTATGAATGGAAAGAAGTTTGACAGCAAAACAGAAGACCTACAACATCCCCGCTCCTACCCTCTGAATAAAAACAGCATACAAAGGCCTAGTTGCTTAAAAAAAAAAAAGAAGCCTTATGCTGATTTTTTGTTCTGAATATTTGAAAACGTGGCAAATATTAACTTGAGACCTTCTTAATATCCTCTAAAAGCCCGACAGGCATTTGAAATGCTAACTTATCAATATGAAACATCCCATTGTTGTCAAGAAAAGCGAATGCTATTCATCTTTTCTGCAGAGGGGTTACAGAGAAAGCCTTTAAAAAAAAAAAAAGAATAACTACCAGGTTGTTCTGTAGCGGACTGACTAAATATACACCTGGAGCGGGAATGCTTCACCCTTGGTCTGTGTTTGTATAACCAAGGACAGAGGTAGCTCGTCTTGAAGTGTTGTTCACTGGAAGGGTTGGGTGTGCGAACTGCTTGGCTGTGCAACTGGATTACAGTCACTAAGCAGTTCAGTGCGTACTGGACCAATTTATCCTGAGCGACACAGACATGGCAGCATCTGAAGCTGCCTTCCTTGGCCAGACCCCTGTGGTTATAACGGCTTTACTGCTTGCTTCTGAAGTTCAGCGTTTTGTATCGCTCACATCTGACCTTCCGCAGAAATAAAAGCTCAGTTAAATTGTACAAACATGCACCAAATGGGAGCAGGGAAAACCGCCAAAACGGCCGTACAAGCTTTTAGAAACAAGATGGGCTGGAAGATAGGCCAGATTTGCTGCGCCGTTCAAGACAATGGCTGATAATGAAAAAACGTCCAAATTCCAATGGGAAATGTTACAATTTGGCAATCTGCAGACATTTAAAAACTCCAAAAGAGGCAGAACCTGAACCGATGAAAGATTTGGGCTGCTGAATGGAAAGTGTCTTTCCCTTTGGTTCCTGTCTCAAGATTAGTGTTCTATCCAGAACAGCAATCAAAGACCTAGGCTGCAATCTTCTGGCCCATGTATGCTGCCCACAGGCGCAGTGCTCAGCCAGAACGCTCACGTTCCGGCGCAAAGACGTGTCACGTGCGCAGCAAGTCACGTGAGGCAACGGTGCAACCCGGGCTGATGCGACCTCCTGAGCTGACACACCTCGTGGCCCGGGGGTTGGAGCAGGCACGTGGGTGGGCTCCGTCCCCTGAGACGCGGGGTGTGTGGGCTTGGGTGTGTGTGTGTGTGTGGCATCTGCCCGGGTTGCACCGTTGCCCCACGCAGCTTGCTGAGTGCATGGCACGCATTCTGGCTGCGTGGTGCAAGTAGGGGGAGGCATACGCGGGCTGAAGGATTGCATCCAAGAAGGAAAAAAAACACCACTATTATTTCTCTTAGCAGCAACCGAATGAGAGTATACCAAAAAAGCTGCAGTGCTTTCCACTCAGACAAATATTCGGTTGAATTAAAAAAAATAATTCCTTATTGTTCCAAAAGAAATGTCTCGCTGGTGAGTCGGCAATTACAGGGGCCTAATTATGCATGAAGAGCAGAGCGGTCCCTTGCTTCTTCCAGGAACTGAAAACGGGTGAAATGTAAACACACAGACCCAACAAGACAAAATGAAGCCGTCAGGCCCTGTCAAACTGTCCGTTCTGGTTTCCCCTTCAGAGGGAGGTATTAAAAAAAACAAAAACAAATGAAAACGGAAGCGAGAAGAAAATAACCAAAATAATCTCTGCTTTCTAGGAAAAATAAGTTATCTAAGAGTCTGTCCTTCAAACAAATCTCTGATTGAAATTAGAGTCTCAATAGCAAACCCCTGAAATTCAAGGGCTAAATTAGACAGTTAAATCTGACTGATAATCTGAGGCACAATCATTTTAAAAGCAGTAATTATAATCATCTTCTTTGGTGCGCAATGTGGCAGGCAGGCATGTTCCTCTGCTGACTGACATTACTACCTTGCATAGGATACAAATAGCTACTTTGATTAAAGGACCTCAAAAAGTTTGCAAACACGGAGACACAACAATTCACTGGGTGTTAGGTTATACGTTAACCCCCACGACATACATGGAAAAACGTGGGGAATGAGAGAGAGACTGACTTGCCTAAGGTTATGAAGCAAAACAGAGGTGCTGTTGGAAATAAAACAGAGGAATCCCTATACTCCAACTGGCTCTCTAGTTATTAGAAAATATAAAGATGGCTGACTTTCCCAGGCAAAATGGCGTGCTGTCATCTAATTTCAATTCAAAGCAAATGTTGGCCTTTGACAGTCGACTCTCATATCACAGATTTTTTTTTGAGGTTTAGAAATGACTGCGGACGCTTTTACAAGCAGAAAAAAAAAAGAACACTTCAGTTTAGTGCAGTTAACAAACCAAACCAATGAGGCGTTCACAGCCCATAAGTTAACGCCAAAAAGATTTGGAAGAAAAATCAAATGAAGTAAAAACACTGTATAGCTACTCTAGTGTTTCTTGTAACCCCCAACAACTCTTACCTTCTAATGTACAACATATAGTGTTTGAAACTCTTCAGTGCATTAGTAGTTAGTGTCTTTCAAAACAGAATCAAAAACATCAATGTTGATGGCCCCCCAAGATCCCTTGACTGGCTCATACATGTTGACTGGATTTGGCGTTGTTATTGTAGACATCTTTTCACAGTTGGCTAAAGCAGAGGTATGTGATCTGCCATGCTTCAATCACAGTTCAAGAGCTCTCTAGCTAACTTCAAGCAACCATCGGCTGTTGAAACTGCCAGCTTGAAATGTGGAGGACGAGTTGCAATATTGCTGGAAAGATATAAGGAAAAGTGTCTTCTACAAGCCCAAAGTAATGGAGAAAGGCCACAAGGTTTACTCAGGCTTTTTCTATCTCAGTAGCAACTTGCACAACCTACCAGCACTTGTTCCATACTTGAAATAAAAGAACAAGTGATACAGAAATTGACATCACTACCATCCTAACCACTTGAAAAGGGACAGCCAAACTGTCTGTAGCAGAAATAACATTATTATTTTCAACAGAGTCACATTCACAGGAGTTTTTCTATCTAGGGAGATGGCATCCTTGTGTAATGGACTCAGCTCTGCTCTCCTCCACAACTTCACTAACCTCTCTACACGGTATACATTTTGTAAAAATGTGCGACGCCCTTCGTAGCCAACCCCTCAAGACAAACTATGGCAAGAGACCAGTGTTCCCCACCCAGTCTCTCCCAACAAACCCACAACACGTCTTTCTCCTGTCACTCCTCATCGATAGTGTTGGTGTCTACTGTCTACATAAAGTTTGATTAGCGGGACATAGTAAAGCAACAGAGGGTACCAAACCAATTAATTTAAAAAAAGAAAAAACACTATATGAGATGTTTGCTTTCTGTAGAGAGATGGGGCATCACCAGAGTGGTATCCCCTAGGCTGAAGCAAACAGGAGCTCAAAGGCTCTTCCACAGACCTTGTGGTTTCCATGCTGCCTCCCATCGCTTCGATCATTCCAATCCCTAGTCACTACTGAGGACAACTGACTTTCTCCCTTCTCTCTGAGACTGTAAGTCATTACCAAAGTGTTTTTTGCAGCTGTGATAAAGCACTAACATTAATGTATTTATTTAAAAAAAAAAAAAAACATAATTAAGAGGTGATTTATCTGAGATATTCAAGCTGCAGTGCTATCGTTGGCTTTTCAAGCATTTGAAAAGGCAACATTCAAGCAACAATTAAAATAAAGCAATAAATGACAATAAAATCATCGGGGTTAATGCAATGTGGGGTTTGACTGGAAGTGAAGTCTGTAACCAAGGTAACTAAAGCTGCTGTAGTGAACTAAAGTTTAAGGCCTTGATATGAAGAATTTAATTATAGGCCATGAGTTCATGCTTATATAATTTGCTGAATTGCAGTCTTAAATCAGGGTTCAATTCTGGATGGTGTAGATGAGAAAGAGGGTCTCTCATTTGAGACAAAGGAAAGGGCAGCCAATAAGAAACTTTTCAGATTCAAAACACAGACAACCTAGATTGGAGGTTGACAAACTGGGTTGCAACTAGTGCTGAAACTTGGTATTTGAAATTACTCTGTTTTTACCGAGTATCTTGATATTCAACTTAGTTTAACTGAGCACCGAGTAACTGAGGAATTGGCCTGGTACTCGGCCCAGTACTCAGTAGTTGGGTAAATCCTCGGATGGGCAACATAGGGGGCTTTTCCTGGCCCTACATAAGAGAACTTGGTATTTGGTAGTATTCTGCCAAGTTACCGAGGACAAGTCAAACGCTTGGAGCCAATCCTTGGAAACTCAGAAATATTTGCAATTTTTAACTCTTTGTCGCTGTCCAGGTTCACATTATTAAGGTTGCGGACGGTGTATAAACCACTTCTTCTGGAGTAAGTGGTTTGTCGATCACACCTAAGACTCCTAAAAGAGGTCAGGCAGGGGGATAGTTTGAGAGCCCACTTTTAAGTCTAGACCACCGTCAAATTGCTAGTGAAAATAAATTTCTTACCTATAAAACATTGGCCATAGAGTGGGCCCATTTTTTTTTTGCATGCAAAAAGCAACTGAATAGAAACGAGGTTAGTTAATATTTCAGAAATAATATGTCAAAAGTAGTGATTTCAATGACATTTTTTGTTTATAATTTATGGAAAATTTCATTTTCTTTTCTCCTCCTAAAAATATTGTGGTTGCAAAAATTACAAAAGGTTCAATTTTCAGAAACCAGAATGTCCTAAAAATGAAATATTTTCAGTCTGAACAATCCCATTTTCTCTCTTTCCCTCTCTTAACAAAAAGGGTTAATTTGGGACATTTTAGGGAAATAAAATATATTCCACTAGAAACAAGGCAAACCAAAAATAACACTTAGAACATCAAAATAAAATATTTCTTGGGGATAAAAAAACATTTGACCGGTTCTGGTCAGGAAGTATTTTGTTTGTGACAGATCCCTTAAAGAACAAGGCATCTTTGGCAAAAGGAGGCATCTTTGTAATAGATATGTGAGAATATTAGGGATGGGACTCTGGGCAAAATTTCGGTTTCTGTCAATTTCGCTTTTATCCGAAACCGAAATTCCCATCCCTAGAGAATATGTAATATAACGATAAAGATTGTTGGCTACGCAATACTTTGGTTGTTTCACCCAAAAGCTACATTGTATTTAAGGCCTTGATCAGCATTTCTACTGTAAACTCTAGTTCACTAATTGTTCTTAGCCTGAATTCTTATGAAAAGACTTATAGGATCACTGTGCATGGGTGTATCTTTTCCTTAATAACTTTCAATCCTACAGGTCAATTTTAGCCAAATTTAGTAGAGGGGTACAAATCTCAAAGGTAAGCAAGGACCCCAAATTTTATAATAATAGCTGCAACTGGAGGGGAGATATGGCTACTTCTCTAGCCTAAAAATCCCCTTGACTTTCACTGAGTGTTGTTTGTTAGGTAAACAAGGCTTCATGAGTTCAGGAGCTTAATGCCCAGAACTGCTGGCTTCTTTTTTGGTTTCACGGTGTATTAAGGCATCATATTTTAAAACAAATCCCGAGCACTCATGCAATGGACAGCTTGTGTTGGGAGTTTTGAAAAACAAGACCTTGGAGCTGATCCCAAGCCCTGAGGACTGGCACACATAGCAAGCACACGCAGGGAGTGCACAGGTACGCATGCACAAGCCACACAGGCCTGCAGCACACGTGCAAACTGCATGGCTGGCCATGCAAATGTACGTGCAGGGACTGGGATTGTGCTCCTTGTTCTGCTTAGATATTCCTAGTGTAAGAATTAGCTACGGGATGTAGAACGATAACAAAACACCCCTTTCCTTCACGCAAACTCAAAACTCTTTAGAAACAACCTAAGAGTTTTCCAGCCAGATCTATACATCACCCACATATTTTAAATCCAGACCTTCTGGTTCATCCTTTAGTTACTCACATCCAAGCACAACACAGTTTTGGGAATAGGTTGGATTGGGAGCTGAACTCTTAGATTCAGGCAATGCTTTAATTCACTAAATGTAAGCAGGACACCAAAGAGACCCCAAAAGTCAGAAAGAATTGTCAACCTTATTTTGCAGAGTGGTCAGCAGATAGACAGGGGTAAGCGATTTGCCAAAAATCTCTGACTGATTTCGGAATGCCAGTTCCCTCATCCCCTCTACTCCTTAATAGTAGGTACGGTAGCTAATTCTCATCACTCATTACTATATAAACCAAGCAGTTGTGTGATGTAAACCTCCAAGGGTAAGTACAATTCAGAGCTGAGTAGTTACGCTGCTGCATAAAACACATCCCCATCATTCGTTGGATTGGGAATGCAAAGAAGCCCAATACGGAGGCTCAGTTGGATGTGAGATGAAATGGAAACCACAGCCTAAAGCTCAGAACTTCCTAGGAAGAGAAGACATGTAATGTCAGCCAGCTCAAAATTACCTTAGTCTTGGCCAGTAACCAAAATGGTTGAGAGGAGTCATATCAAAACATGCACAAATCCATTATGTTATTTAAATGCTTGGCATTCGTTGCCGTAATCCACCATCCGCCAATGGGATTACGGAGTAAGTTGTTGATGGATCGAAGTCCAGGTTTCATTGAAAGTCAGTAAGACTCAGGTGTCGCAATCTCTCTGAAAAAGACTACTTTAGGGAATTTTGAAATTTTCACTCAGAATTCTGTGATCCCACACCTGGGAACAATTTATCTGAAGTCAACGGAGACAGATGACAATAAAATTGGAGGAAGAAGAAAATCAAGCTGCTAGGAGATTCTTAGTTGCTATTCATTTTGGAAGGACTTTTATCCTAAAGAAAGCGTTAATTAATGCTGAGCTGGAAGGGAGAACACCAGTTTGGAAGAGTCACGGTAAAAGCTCATTTTTCATTGTTGATCCAGCTTCTCTTGAGGATAATCATTTACCCAGTTCATCTTTTTTGTTTTAAGGATTATTTTTTTTAAAGCAGTGATTGGTTTGGAGACTGAAGGAAAAAGTTCTGAACTTTACCTATTCGTTAGTGAGTGTGTGATTCCCAAAACTTAATTTTAAACATGGTTCACTGGTTATTAATATGGTCAATCAACCTTCAGATGTTTTATTTCTGGCTTTTCATTTGCTAAGAGTGGGGAAAATTTATTTTCTTTGATTACATCTGCAAATGGGATATTAATGTCAATTGAATGATATGAAAATTGCTCCTTCACTGTGTAATTTACACATCAGTTATTATGGGCACAAAATAAGCTGTGGGTTTAATTAACAATGCACCACACACAAGAGTTCTCTATGCCAAAATTCAGATTCATCTTGGTGCAAACATTTTAACTTTCTGGGCACGGTCCTTTGAGAGGATAGCACAACACTAGCTCTCAGTGACATTCTCCTCACTTCAAAAGCATTTGTTCCCATGCTAAGTGCAAGTGTCAGTACTCCCCATTTGGAGACTGTGGTGTCTATAATTATGCACAATTTTGCCTGGAACGATTTCACCCAACTATTTCCGTGCAATACCATTCTTCTGTAGAGAAGAGGAGTTGAGTTTGCATCAAGCTAGAGCGGAAAATAACTGTTGTTTGCTATTTGGAGGGCGCGGGGCAGATGAATTACACCTATGTCTTTTACAGCTAGAAAATGAATAATTTCTCTATTACAAAAGCCAGGTATTTTGAAAGTTCTAAATTCCAAGACAATAAAGAATTTTCATGTCTCATACCATAATCCCAAAAGATTCATATGCCAATCTCCACTCCGTTCCCTACCCTACCTCAACGGTGAGTACAATCACCACTAAAATCAAAAGGAGTCTGTCCGTTGACTTCAGCATGAGTGGGATCATGAGAATGTTCCTTAAGTCACTGTTTGAAAACAACCAAAGCCCAATAGTCACTACACAGCTGCTCTGGCCAATGGTGGCCTAAGATGATTTTGAGCATGGTGGACAATTGTTATACTAGCCAGTTTCCCTACAGCTGAAACAAAGGGTATTTTCAGACGTTACGCGGGCCGTTGGCCCCGTACCGGCACCGTTCCCCGCCGGGGTCACCCCGTAACGGCACAACAGACATGCCGGGGGGATCCCGGCTGGGAAAGTGGGAGGGGCCGGGGCCACGTGGCGCAACATGCGGCCGCACGGCCCCGCCCCCTCCACACGTACGGGACACGGTGACCACAGGTGGGTATTCACCGTGGTTCACCGTGTTCACGTAACGTCTGAAATCACCCAAAGAGCTACAGGGGATATTGAGTTGGACAGCTTTGGTCTACTGGAATCTGGGTTACCAATGCAGCTGCAAAGTGAGATTCACATACAGTTTCATTTGGAAATCTATGTTGAGGTATTCCGTGGTCGGTTTTTCAGACACCCATCCGACAGGGGTGGCTTGACTACAATTTCTCCTGCCTCAGTGAAGGAGGGAGGGATAAAAGGGGCTTGAGGATCCTCTTCATTCCCTTCGGCATTACTATTTGTCAGGTTTTGGAACTTTTGAACGTGAATGGGATTACTGCATTACATTAGAGGATCCCCTGCTGGTTCCCTTCTTTATGTTCCCTTCCTCTCTACTGTTGCCATTTTAAACCATTTTTAATGGATTTCATACAGATTTTAAGTTACTACGGCAATTTATAGAATTTTTAACATTGTGAAGCACTCCGAGTGCTATCCAGTGGAGGGGCGCCATAAAAACAAACTTAATTATTTTTTTTATCATCATCACAGATGAATTAATCCCATTCACATTCAAAACTCTACTGCTGAAGTGACTAGAGCACAAAATACCGGAATACTGAAGGAACCAAAACACCAAGGCAAAGAAAATTAAGACATGAATTTTGCGATGGTCATAAAGACGACCACGGAGATAAATTCATCGGAATGAAGATACGAATTAGCTCCACAAATACAAAAAAAAATGGCTGGTTTGTTTCAGCCCAATTGGTGACCATTTGGGGTTTCTTCTTCAACTTTTTCAAGCAAAATAAAATAAAATTGCTATAACTTTTGAATTGGCTTAGTAAATCAAAAGGATACCTATATATATATGTATGTTTGTGTAAGCTCACAGCTTTTAGTGAGTGTCTCAGATATAAAGGCTGAAGCACCTGTGAGTTGGAAGCATTGTTACTGAATTAAATCTATGCAAGAGAAAAATGTAAGTGTATTGTTTAAAAAAGATATTAAACTGGAAGGGAGTGGAGACAAGAAAGGGTGTCAGTGAGGACGCAGTCCTCAAACCACTTACTTCAGAGTACTTCCATTGAAGCCTGCGGTAAAGAGACAGTCTGGGGAATTTCCCTGCCATCAAACAGGGACAGACCTGAAATGTTTTGATAAATTTATGTGATCGAACTATCTCCGAGATACAGGTGACGGTGGGACGGATCCCAGGCCCTGAGAACCACGGTGTGTTGCACGTGTGGTGGGCGTGCACGTACTCGCACACAAACCACGCACACCCCCGGCACAGGGCCTGCAGTGTGTGTGCAAGCCGCACCGCGGGGCACCGGATCGGCCCTGATGAGCTTACACACGTTGGCTGCCATGCTCTGGGGTTGAACAACGGCCATCGGAGATCTATGAGAGGGTAAACTACGTCCCGGCTGATTTGGGGGCGACTGGAGTGATAGCTAGCGAGAGAGAGGAACCCCAAGATCTCAGCTAAGTAAGTGGCTTGTTGACTGTGGCCGGAACATGTCTCTGTGCCCATGTAGAAATCCAGTATGGCTAATGTGTTGTTTGATTTGATTCTAATCTTACTGTTCTGACACTGGTGTATGTTTATCACCCCCAAGAGAGTTGCTTTGGGGAGAGTGCTTGATCCAGATGCCGCTAAAATGAATGGGAAAACTGCTATTGCCCTTGACAAGGTGTTGGATCAAACCCTTGATTAACACGAGAAAAGAATCAGGCCCAACCATCTTAATTTCTAACGTGGCACAGTGGAAATGTCAATAAAACAGAGAAACATGCTTTGGAATGAGCCCTCTTGCCCCAATGCCTTCCAGTTTTTCTCTTGTCAACAGAGAATTGAGTCCTAGGTTTGGAAAATAAAGTCATGCTAAATATAGACGCTTGTGCAATTTCCCTCAAGTGAACTGGGAACGGTGCGGAGCTGGTGCTCATAGCTCAGTGCTGGCCTTAGCCGTTAACATCTGGATCCGGGCTGAGTTGCAGGTTTTGCAAAGGATGTGTCCGTCCAGGGGGTAACAGCCTTGATTGTCCCCTTCAGACAGGAGGCCCCTGCAGTCCTGTACAAGAAAAATCCAGGTTGAGAAAACAAAATAAAGATTGATGATATTTTCTCATGTTACAGATTAATATCACCCAAATGGCATGAAGTGTACACGGAAGCATTCGCAAAACGGATGCCCCGCACATACAAGAATGATGATGTTGACACGCAAATTAAAGTTCTCTCACCAAACTCTATGTTGACCATATCGGTAATTCCCTATCGGGAGACCCCCAGAGACTCCTCACGGCCCTGGGCTCTGTCCCCACAGCTGTCGACCCCAGAGAAGGTAAGCAAGCTGGGGAGGGGACAGCGTGGCTCCCTGCCCCCCCCCCCCCTTTAATTCTCCAAGGCGGG
>QEPC01009702.1:2604877-2636989 GCA_003113815.1 Sphenodon punctatus
TTGCATGTCCTCCTCTCTGATCCCTTCCCCTGAGCTCAGTATTTCAGTGCCAAAGGGTAGGAATTGGATCCAGAGTCGGCACTAGGGCTAAAATGGGCAGCGATTTTGCTGTGTGCGAAAATGCTTGCAATTGCGAGCATTGGGGACCGAGATCTCACTCAGATCTTGGTCCCGGTGCAATTTCTTGGTGAATAATTCAAAACATGGGCGCGGTGGTGGGGTGCTTGTATGTTTCAAAGGCTGTCTGTGCCTTCCCCCTGCCCCCACCGACAAACAGCTATCTGGTGGTGTGTGGGGGAAGTGGCCCTTGAATGCCACTCAATGGGTTGCTCCAAGGCACTCCCCCACAGTGCCTCTCAACTGAGAAGTGCTGGTGGATGGGGGGTGATGAGTGCCTTCAAGACCCCTGCCCTCTTCAGCTGCCCATAGGGTGGCCATACCTCCCCTTTAAAAGTGGAAGCTTATACAAAATACATGTCGCAGGATTGCAATGGTTCCAGGGCAGCCCTGTACCATGTATTTTTCATAACATCCTCTTTTAAAGGGGAGGTCTGGCCACCGTACCTGCCCATTCCAGGGTGACTAACCTCACTGCCGGATTGGGGTTCCTACTGTTCCGGCTGCTCCCTTCTCCTCCCCTTGCTTACGAGCTGCACAGCTAAGCCTGGGGACTTCCCCGCTCAGCTTTTTCTGAGAGATGAGGTGAGGGCCGAGTTCCACCTGCGTGCAACCTCCAAATGGGTCCCCATTCCCAGGGGGACCGATATCAGAGGTGCGCTCGGGTCTTGCACATGGGTCTTGCATGCGCTTCTGCTATGGGTCCCCCAGGAATGGGGACGCATTTGGGGGGTGCACACAGGTGGGACCAGACCCTCCCCATCTGCGCCACTCTTAGAGCAATCTGAGCAGGGAAGTCCCCAGGTTCAGTTGTGCAGCTCGCGGGCAGTGGGAGGAGAAGGGAGCAGAGAGCAGGCAGCGGTGACCGGGAGAGCAGTAGCCCCAGTCAAGCAATGAAGTGAATCAGCCTGGGAAGCGCAGATACCACTATTGACTTCTGCAGGCTTCCCCCCCACACTGCCAAACTGCGGCTTGGTTGGGGGGGAGCAGGCTTTGAAATTGCAAAGAGCTGTCTGGGAGCACTGGGGAGGGCAGCTGGTGCTTGTCCGTTTTTTGTTTTTTATACTGATTTGTTGCTCACTGAGAACCTGGTGCGCATGTCCCGGTGTTTGGTTCGTCCCAGAACAGAATGAGCACTGGGATTTCGACGAGATTGCTCAGTTTGCTGAGAACTTGTTTCAACCTTAGTCATGGCCCAGGAACTGGAAAAGGGCCAGGTACAAACTGCCCCAGCCCCTGAGGTTGCCTGCCTCTTGTGTCATGCTGGGTCCTTTTCTTTTCTCGGTGGGTTTGCTAGCTAATCATCTGGAATCGTTAACAATGCTTATATTGAAAAGCACTCTCTTTGGCATCGAAGTGAGCAAAGTTGTGACTTCAGGCTTTCTGCGCACTCTGGGAGTTCACTCTGCCTCAATTCCACTTGCTTCACAGAGAGGAAGTTTCCTTCATGACCTAAGAAAGGCATCAATTTCTACGCAAGAGCATTTGACTGGTGAGGAGCAGCACAGTCAGGTCATGAGGCATGGAGAGCAAAACCCAGGGATCAGCGCCTGTGCCAAGAGTGGGCAAAACGTGGCTTTGGGGCGACATGCGTTCCTTGGGCAGTTCAAGCGTGGCTCTCTGCCAGAGTTGCTCCTGGGCTCTTCGACGCCGTAACGATCCTGGGTCTTACTTCGTTGCATCTGATCTCATTAGCTTAATCGCAGCTGCTTCCAGGACCCATGCTGCTTCTCGGAATCTTGGTGGCCAGAATGGTAGGGAACTGGCTCCACCAGTCAGTCACAAAACAGGAGAGGTTTCTGCATGCGTTCTTGTGGGTATGCATATAGGGCCGGCCTCAGAATTTGCGTGGCACATTGCACAGATAAAATGAGGGGCTCCTGGGGGACCCGCTGTCTCCCCGGTGCCTCCCGGCTGGTAGGGAGTGCTGGCCCCACGCCCTGTCCTGGTGGAAAACAGGGGCCTTGCAGGTCTGCCAGAAGTAGGGAAAATAGCAGGGCCTGCAGCAGTCACCCTGGATCATCTAGTGGTAAGACCAGATGTGTGTGTCTTGTGGCTTTTGACTATATGAAGGTTTTAGAACATGGCTCTTAGGTTTGGGAACTTTAGCAACTCCTGGACTTTCCTAAGTGTCAAAGCACTTAATGAGAAGAACACTAGACCTGAAAGTGCTGCTTCTGTGGGAAGCAGGGCGTTGGCTAAAATGAGGCTGCTATGGCCCGGTCCCAAACTCTGTGTGTGCCGCGCACTCACCCCCGGGGGCTGTGGAGACGAAAAGCTGCCAGCTAAGCATGGAGGAAGTGCTGGAAATTGCCATAAAAGTGTTTCAAAACCGCTGTAAAACTGTCATAAAATTCCCAGAAAGTGACAAAAAGTCCCGGCAAGTGTCGAAAATGATGGAAGAGTTCCATTAAGTGATTAAAAGTCCCAGAGAGTGACGAACATGGCAGAAGTGTGGAATCACCGGAAAAAGTACCGGCAGACACTCGCAGGCACTCCTCAAAGGTCGGTATTTCCCCTTTGGAATGGGAATAGGTGCTTTCTAACAAAGACCTGTCACCGATTGAAGTGCCTAGGAAACATTGCCACCACCAGACAGTCCTTTACACAAACACTCCACAACTGAATAGATTCAAAACTATCTCTCTGTAGAAGGGGGGGGAGGAACACCCTATTAATTTGGTTGGTGGCAGATGAAAGACATCTGTGTCACTGTAAAACATGAATTAAGCAGCCGCTACGCTGATTGCTTTGATAAAGGCATTAAATGAGTTGCGATACAGCGGGAGCTGTACAAGGGTACTCCAAAAATCAAATACACCCGTTGAATTCGCGGTGCCTGATTAGACTAAAAAATGTTGGGTACATTTCAGTACCCATAACAAATACAGAAATACCATTTTTGGCCCAATTTTTCCATTTCTGGTCTTGGATTTTAGAATTTTTTAAGGTATTTTTTTCAGGTTCTGAGTAATTTGGGTCACTTGGAAATCAATCAGTCAATGAATCAATCAAATAAAAATGTTTGGTTTTTCAGGTATCCGAGGTATTTTCAGGTACCGATTCGTGTAGCTGAAAATGTGGTTATTGCCTGCAGGTACCAAATCTGTTACTGGTTACTTGGAGGTGCAGGAATATCACTGACGCTCTGGCATGCAGAGCCTCCTTCCTGGCCTGCTGTTCCCTACACTAGCCACGACCCCTGCTTACTTCCTTCCTTGGAAGGAGACCCAGAGCAGGTTGGCCAGTGAATGGAGTGATGGCCCCGTTTGAGAGCTGGGAATGTCTGCTGAAGGAGCAGGGGGTCTTCAAAAGAGTAGGTGTGAAGGCACTTATCCAAGACTAGGCCTGGAGCGGCAGCGTTGTATGCCATTTTGCAGTTTACTATTGATGTTTCAACAGTCTTGTCACCGCTCCGACGGCATTTGCCATCAACTTGCGGAACTATCCGACATTTTGTGACACTTAAGATAATAGTGACAATTTCTGACATTTCTGCCAGTTTTTCCAAGATTTCCTACAGTTTTTTTTTTAAACTTTAGTAACACATTCCGACACTTTATGGGACTTGGAACAGTTTCCAACAATTTCTCCGCTGCTGAGAAATAGTGTCAGGCAGTAGCGGAAAGCGGGAGCAAGCATTGGAACAAGCATTGGCATGCCGTGCCCATGTCGTGTCGGGAAAATGGCAACGGATGGGAGGTTTCCAATAGAATTGTTGGACACTGCCGCATGTTGTTTCAGGCCTATCTGAGACGAAAGCTTCAGAGATAAAGGGTGAAGCCAGGAGTAGTTGAGAGCTCCTTGCTGAGGCGGATACAGTGAGTGAGAAGTCCAGCTAGAAGGACTAGCAGTGTATGGAAGCTAAAAAAGCTACATGAAGCTGGACTTGAGTGAGCTGATGCCGTATTTCCCTGAAGAATGGGGCTTACAAGTCCAACAGGCTAGCAAGGAAAAAGAAAAGCTGGGAGCCAGGAACCCTGAAGAATGTGGAGTTTAGAGAGGAGAACTGCGGGCTAAGAGCTACATTTCTCCCTCAGGCCGTTCTGAATCCCCACGGCTTTCTGAGGGAGAGTGAGTAGGGGCCAGAGAGCAGTCATGGCCTCCCTGCCTGGATGGTTGACAGAAGATAACCCAAAGGAGCTGACCGAGTCTTCACCTGGAGGGTGGTTAGGAGCTGGGTCCCATGGTGGAGTTACCTTGGACTGTCTACATGAAGAACAAGTGGGAGTTGGTCCAAGAATGTGGCACTTCTAGGACTCTTGTAATAGGAAATGTTGACACTGGTTACCACAGTCAAAATGCACAGAGGAAAAAAAGATCCATGGTTAATATCCAGTATTCTGGATAACTTGGAGACTATCGGGTAACGATTCCAGCAATGGTGGAAGAGGTAATCGCCAAACCAGAATACCGGATATTACCGTTTTACTGAATTACCACGTTCCCACTTACTGCATTACTGCTCAATGCATAACCGGACTAGTCTGGACGGAGGTAGGGAGTTAAACAATAAAATAAACAAATCAAACAGTAATTAAGTGGTACAGTAGACAGTAATCTGCTAAACGGTAATCCAGTTAAGTGGAAAACAACCAGATAATAAATTGGATACCACTGGTATCGAACCAGATATCAGATAACAGACCAGATACTGGATAGCAGTGGTTACTCGTTTAAACTCTAGTCAAGACTTTGGCGTTGGCAGGTTTGTCAGACGGGGTGGCAGTGTACAGAAACCCCTGCCAAACCACGCAGCTGTACCACCTATCCTCCTGTAGGACCCAATCTTCATGAGCTGCGGTAGATTCAATGACACCTAGGTCTTTGATGGTTCTCCTCAGCCTTGTCCCACCCATTCTCAAGTCTCTCCCCAGGTGATTAGCATGGTGGCTGCAAAGCTCTCTAGCAGGTTTGTCTTTTGGGTGACAAGTGCAGATCCAGTCGCTTCAGCCGCCAATTAGAAGATGCATCAGTTATGGCAATGGACTTGTATTTCCTCTCAGTGCGCCCAGAAATCATGGGTGGTTCCTTTCTATCATTTAAAGCGATGCTTTTTGAGCTTTCAGACCCCACATGGATGCCACGAGTCTCTAATTACGTCTATCCCCACAGAAATTAAAAGATAAATGGTTGAAAGAGAATCTCACATCTGTCCGCACTGATTTCCTCTTTTAATTGAGGGGTGCGGCACGTCAGTCTTTCCCAGCCAAGCAGAGGAAATATCACCCTTAGATTAGCCATGATGAGGGGGCATGGTGGCGACAAAAACAAATCTTCCAGCCGCCTTCAAATGGGGTATTATTTCACAGAGAATGCTGACTCAAAATATCAATTTTATTTAATAGAGTATATGGCTCCATGTACCGATTCCTTAAACAGGTCCCCCCCTCCCCACTTTTCAAAATTTTCCTGTGATTTTGCTGCTCATCATGAGAGTTTCATAGCCTGGTTTGCAAAATCTATATCCCATAAACAGGTAATAGAGGAATTTTGTTTGTTTGCACTTATGGGAAAACTTGGAATGTAGATTAAATGGCTGCATTATTAAGACCCGTATGTTTTCCTGACTGCCCCCCCCCACACCACCACACCAAAATGGGGATTCATTCATCCATCCAACATCCTGGGTAGCTGTACGAATCTACAATCTGAGTCATGTGTGAAACCTTTAACCACTTGTTGGAGGATCCCTTGTTCATTGCCATCTGATGCAAAGGCTGGGAAAAGCAGGGCACCTACTTGTGGAAATCCTCGATACAGTGGATGTTGCCGCCAGCGTCCACAGTGAAGGGGATGCCGTCCAGGCTGAGGTGGCACATCACACAGGTGAAGCAGTGGGGATGGTAGGCCTTGCCCGTGGCACGCAGGATCCTTTCCATAATGGGCTTGGCACAGACGTTGCACTGCTCCAGCGTGTTCTGCAAAGAGAAGGAACACAACGTAAGCATGGGAAAGGTAGGCGACAAGCTATCAGCAGATGGATATTCGGTAATTCAAGTGATACCTTTTACTGGACCAACTTCCATTGGCCGTCATCAGTTCTGTTTGCCGTCACCAAAACAAGTTGGTCCAGTAAAAGATATCACCTGAACTACTTTCTCTCTATTGATTACTTTGGAGACCAACATGGCAACCACATCCTCCCTCTAGGCAATCAACAGACACTCCCAGGAGCAGCCATTGCTGCCGGCCTTCATGGCAACATCTGGCACTGCCATAGAACCAGAGCTGAAAGGAAACTCAAGGGTCTTCTAGTCCAGCCGCCATCCCCCTAACTAAAGCATTCCTTACAGCTATCTGCCCAATCGTTTTTCTTGGAAACCTCCAGGGAAGGAGTTTCCACAAACTCCGTAGGTGACTTGGTTCCACAGTTCGCTCTCTCTTTTTGTCTCTCGCCACCATGTTCATCTCTCTCTCCAGTGCCTGGCACATGATATAGCTCAACGTATGGCCATGGCAAGGTCCTCTGCTGTGTGTAGGGCTCCCCAGAGAGTCACCAGACCAGAAAGTGTTCCATGGTCTGTATCTTGCCACAGCCACAAATAGCCAGATCTTGTAAATAGCCCCACTTTGTCATGTTGGTTTTTTGACCTGTCCACAGCTCTGACTGCTTCTAACAGTTAGGTAATGTTTAAAGCTAAGCCTAGTACCTTCCTACAATCAAATCCCACTGTTTCTTGTCCTGTTCTCAGAGACAGGAGAGAACAAATGTTTTTCTTTTCTTTTTTTTAATGCCATCCTTTCAGATATCTGAAAACCGTCTACACGTCTCCTTTAATCTTTTTCCCCCTGGAGGTTTCTATACCCTGGGGCGTCAACCTCTCTTCATAAAACAGCCATTTTAAATGTCCTCTAGAAGCATGGGTGTAAATAATAAGAAAGGATGCAAGGGGGTAGAAAGGACCTACACTCCTGAGCTTAGGGTGCATGGGACATTTCCTTTCTTAATTCTGATCCTGAATTCACTCCCCTTCCATCCTCTTTGCCACCAGATCTTCACACCAATCCTTGTCCCTGGGATTTCAAGAACACTCAAATAGGCAACACAGCAGCATAGAATGAATAGCTTCCATCTGGGAGGTGAACTGAACACTCTCGTTCACTTACCCCATGGTTTCACCAGTGGAAACGATGAATCTAGAGATACCTTTTGGCGCGAGTTGGTCCAACATAAGAGACCATCTGAACCACTTTGTGGAACCAACACAACAACCACCCTGTCTCTTTGGTCTGTAGATTTCATGTATCTAAACCAGCCTCTTGGCAGGAGTCGAAAAGAGCTTTTTGATGCAAGCAGCCTCCTGCTGAAAAATTTAACTCAGCTTGTTTGGTATATAAGCACCAATATAAATCAGCCCGGGACGTTAATATTTGCTGTGAGTTCCCACACCTGGCCTACGCAAATAAGAGTGCGTCAACTGGCTTGTTGAAGTAAAGCATGTCCCCAAAGAGGTGTGCATTCCACAGAGATACACATGGCCTTCAAATATGGGAAGAAGTTCAGATGGTTTATTTTGCTGAGGAGCGAATTCTACTTTCCCCCCTTGGCTTGAAGGGTTTGAAAATAGAGCTGAAAGAGGTAGCTAATTTATTATCTGAAGGTAATACCTATATTTTTTAGGTGTTAGGTACTTGATGGGATACCTGCTTACCAGTTGGGTACCCAACTACCCTAAAAATCAGTATATGGTGATGGAAAACCGAAAAATCTGGACCAGAAGTTGACATTCCGGGACTGGAATTTGACATCCAGGAGGGACATCATGTACTCAAATTGGGTTGAAATTGGGTACCAATTAGTACCCGATTTTGTCGAGTCTATTTGGGCACTGGAAATTCGACAGGTATATCTGTTTTCGCGACCACTCGTTTTAGCTCTAGTCTGAACTTACCAAATAAGAGCCATATGTTAGAGACCCAGCTAGCATGGCCCAGAGGCAGAACAGACTCTTGTTCTTTGGACTAGACAAATGTTTTCCAAGATGTAGTCCATGAGGCCATAGTCAACTGTCTAGAGCTGTTATGTGAAATTCACCCTGTCCACAGCAAAGCTTAGCCCCAGTGGTGCCATGGCCACCTTTAGGGCAATGACTATAATGGACATATGTTGGCATTCGCCAAAGCTGTTTGCCTTATGTAGCCAATGCCAATCTGAAATGATCATTCGCCAAACCATGACCATCTCTTGACTGGTTCATGGTTCTGTACAAGGAATCCCAAGGTTTGGCCAAGGCCCATTGGTCCCAAAAAACGGGGAATGGATGGAACAGAAAACACAGAGACATCTTAAAAATAAGGAAAGGATAAATGCCAACAATCTGTGTACCCCATTGACAAACAGACACGCAGACACAAAGACACACACAAAACTTTATCTTCTGAAGAACCGAACTGTTTATCGCTTGCCTTAGCTGAGAACATCTGTAGATCACACTCTTTCTTCTGTATCCAAGTGGCAGAAATGTAAACCCTGGAAACCAGTTGCTAAAGAGCACCTAGTCTATCCCCTGCCCCCCACATTGGATAGGTTTGGGATAAGGAATTTTAACTGGTTTTATCATGGGAGGTTATTGTATATGATATTATGTGTTTTAACCCATTACGAGCCATTGGAATAGGGCAGGACAATACATTTTAATAAACAAACACTATAAACTGATGACCTAAGCAGAAACTAAGACATGCAAAGGATATCAAATGTCAAAAGGGATGGGTCAGGACCCAGAATTCGGGAGTTTTGCCCCAATTCCCATAACACATGCCATTGGACATTACCTTCCACAGAACAAGTTACCTTCCATAGAACTCCACGATGGAGTTATCTTCCTTTCACTGATTTATCCAGTATGTTTCTTTGATTTGTTTAATCAATTCCACTTTTAATCACCATTTTGGTCTCCATCATGGAACTGTATGTGCCCTTAGCCAGCAATTTGATGACTTTCAGGCCCGGCAGGAGATTGAGCTAGATACCCGGTTTAAGGAACTGGAGGGAAGGCTGATGAATTTTTTCTATGAAGGTGTCTATGAAGGTGTTGTTGTTGGGTTTGTGGTTCAAATTTAATAAATTTGCATCAATATCACGCACCCCTCCCCCTGCGGGGTTGCAGGGGGTGGAAGTGGCTTTTCAGACAGAGATTGCGTTTCCCCTAGCATATGAGAATCCTATAGCTAAGAGGGTTCCTCCCCCTCTCGCTAAAGAAGTCTCAGTTCCATTCCTTGCTGAGAGTACCACCCTGCCCCAGGTTTTAGAATCTCTTCCACTGGTGGCTGGGAGGGACTCCTTCCCTCCGCATTCTATTACTCAATCTCACCCTATCCAGCTATCCTGTGCCCACTCTGACTTTCCTACTGCCGGTTCTCATCATTTTACGAGCCAAAAGGGGGAAGGTTCAGCAGCCTCTGGTCTGCTCAATCATTCCTCTATAATGAAGACTCTTGTTCAACCGCCAGATAAAGCAGGCTGTAGGAAGAAAGAGTCAGTTAAACGCCTCCCTTTTGTCCTCCAAATCTCATGCTTAGAGACGCTCCCAGTGTGGCCACAAGACACAAGTGAACGATAGGCCTCAGCTGTTATCTTTCATTTTAATATAAAGAACAGATTCAGATTTTTTAGACAGGCAGTCTTGGACCTGGATAGTTTTTTTGGTTATATCCAATTAACTATGGACCAAACCATTAGCCCTAACCAGGTCACAGATATCCGCCCACTTGTAAACGGAGGTCGCTTCTGGAGGTGGGAGTTGATGTTTAAGGAAAGGTCTACGGCTTTTGACCTGTGGCAGCGGCGGAGGCAGCTTAAAGCCTCAGGAATTTTCATCTCTAGAGTGGAAAATACCTTAGCCCGCGCTATCTTTCTTTCGTCAGCTTCAGGCTCACCGCCCCACAGCTCCATGGCTTCCCCACATCCCCTTGGCATGTCTCTAGATGGGGGTTTAGAATGGGACACGGTGGATATTACTGGGTTTCTCCAGGGCCCGTTTGTGCATTTCTGCTCCCAAGGAAATATCGAGGCCTGTAGGTCTCTCAGAGTTGACGGCACTGAGCTCTGAACCTAGAGATGTGGAGTTATTTTCTTCTCAACCTCTTCCGAGGTATACAGGTTTGGGTCACCAGGCTAGTGAGCAGATATTTACTACGAACATTTCAGCCCCGTTGCCAGCAGAGGATGTGGCAGGTTTTGAGCTAGCTCCCTCCCCTTTGCATCAGGAGGAGGGAGTTTTTCTGCTTCTCCCCACTTTTGACAATCACCATCTGAGAGACCTACTGCTAGGGCTGAAGCGGCAGCAGCTTTTACCACGCCACTATTCCATTCCGCCATTTCGAAATTGCCCGCGCCACACCGTGACTTTTCTGCAGACATTCCGCTAATTCCGCTGGCATTCTGCAAATTCGGAAACTATCAGAAAAATTGTGGAATTGTCGGAAACTGTCAGAAAACTGAGGTTCCGCTATTTGGTGGTGCTGATGGAATGGCGGAAGTAGTGAAAATGGCATGTTTCCGCTATTTGTGAAGCCTGCGGAAGTAGCGGAATGAAATTAGCGGAACTGTGGAAGTAGTGGAATAAAACTAGCGGAATGAAAGCCTGTGCCACGCTGTACCACTAATTGCGGAAATGCTGTTTCCGGCAGAAATAGCTACTTGCTGCGACTTTCCACTATAGCCCTACCTACTACCTGTGGTATCTCTTGGTTAGGGGCCCCCAACATGTTGACCATCTGTTCGTGGAATTCTTCTGGCTCGAGTTCTCATATTAACAACTTTGATTTTATTTCTTACATCACTCGTTTTAATATTATTTTGCAACAAGAAACATGGGCACTTGTTCCTCCAACATTAAGCCACTATAAATCTTATGCCATTCCAGCGGTTCATGTTAGGTCCAGAGGAAGGCCCCGTGGAGGCCTATGTTGTCTCATAAGTGAGAAATTGGCCAACTTTATTGTTAAAGAATTGATTTTTCCTGACCTCGCAAGTAAGGCTGATTTTGAGGAGTGATTTTGGAGTGATAATATTTCTAACTGTTTATGCCCCTCCATCCAATGCTGGTTCATTTGATTCCAAGCTTTGGCTTTCCTTAGATAGGATCCTTGAGGATCTTTTTGATCAGTTCCCTAGTGCTATGCTTATACTGTCAGGAGATTTCAATGCACGGATTGGGCCAGATGACGAATCCTTGGAACCTTATCTAGTGGAACCACCTACCACTATTGCAACTCAGCTTAGCTCGCGTAAATCTAAAGACTAGAAGATTAATTTATCTGGTCTAAGATTTGCTAAGCTGATTAGAGAGTTCCATCTCATTATTATTAACGGATCAGGTTTTGGAGACCCTAGCGGTGAGTTTACGTTCGCTGGTGTACAAGGCTCCTGTGTTGTGGATTTTATTGTTGTATCTCCCAATTTAGTTCCCCTGGTTAGTCATTTTGAAGTTGGTGTCTATCAGCTTACCTTTAAAACTGGCAGTTAATGTTGGTAATGAATCTCTTGCTATGGCTGAGGAAACTCTGGCTGAATTGGATCCAACTGTAAGGCACCTTCCAGTTAGATGGTCCCCAGATCTGGCTACGTGCTTAGCTAGTAGTTTTTCGGAAGAGGTTCCGGTTAGTTCCCAGAGGGCTCTATTGAACTCCAACAGTCCTGCTGCAGTTGTAGCGAATTATAACAAGGTCAGTACCTTCTTTCAGACTTTAATAGCCAGCAAAGCGCTGGGGAGAGTTCAACATACATCAGGAAGAAACCAATGTTGGTTCGATGCTGAATGTAGAGCAGCGCGTAAAAAATTTGTGGACATTTACTTAGCTTATAGGAAGGGAAGTATTCCAGCTCTTCCCAACCAATATTTTTGTTTCAAAACAGAATACAAGGAAATAATACAAATAAAAAAATATCTTTATGACAGGAATCGACGGTCCAAGTTACTTGTGGCCTCAAGGGAGAAGAACTCTAGGCAATTTTGGCAGATTATTAATGGTAACATCAAACATATGAATAATTCCTGGCTCCATCCTATCCCTGCTACCACCTGGGAAACCTATCTTAGTCAGTTCCAGCAGGATGCATATGCTGGTTCTACTCCTTTTTCAGATAGTGATATCCTTCCTACCTGGTCCCAGGTAACTGCCATACTGGGAACCTTTAGATCGGGTAAAGACTCTGGACCAGATCTTGTCCAGATTGACTTTATCAAAACTTATATCAACTGGTGGGTTCCAGTTCTGACCTCATTGTTCTCTGCCATCAATTCTTCAGGGATTATACCGATGGGCTGGAATAAAGCCATCATTATTCCAATATATAAGAAAGGGTCAGTTGATGATCCATCGAATTATCGGCCCTTTAGTCTCTTAAATGTTGTAAGTAAAATTTACGATAAATTGCTATTTGCCAAGTTGGAGGCTTGGATGTTGCAAAGTCAAACCATCTTTCTCGAGCAGGCTGGTTTTCAGCGAGACAGGGCCACAATAGATCAATGTTAGTGAAGAAATACAAGTCAGCCAATGGGAAAATCTACGCAGCATTTTTAGATCTAAAATCGGCCTTTGATATGGTCAATAGGAACCTCCTGTGGGAGAAACTACATAAAACATCAATAGGTAAAAGACTTTTGTTCCTTATCAAACAACTGCATCGCCACTCTCTATCAGCGGTGAAAATTGATGGAGTTGGTCATATCTCCAATTATGCAGAAGTATCAACAGGGGTCCGTCAAGGCTGTGTCTTGGCCCAGCATTAACGATGTTTTCATTAACGATGTTGCTCCCTCTCTCACTCAAAATGAATTTTTTCCGCCTCGGTTATCTACTAGACCCATAGGGTGTCTGTTATATGTGGATGACCTGGTCTTGCTCTTGCAGACAAGAGTTGGTTTAAAACGTCAACTTATGGCCATTGCTAGTTATTGCAATACCAACAAACTGAAGATAAACTACAATAAATCCAAGGTTATGGTTTTTTTCGACACTAGGAAGCTGTTTACCTGGGGAATTAACGGGCATGCTCTGCAACAAGTTTTTATTTTCAAGTATTTAGGACTTTATTTCTCTGCCTCTGGCAGCTGGGCCGAGCATTTTAGGATGTCATCTGCTGTCTCAAGGGGATTCTCTTTGGCTATTCAGAGATTCTTTGCCAAGACTGGGCAGCTCAGACCTGATGCGGCATTAGGGGTACATGATGCTAATGTTCGGGCCTGGCTGCTGTTTGGGGCAGAGATTTAGACTCCTTTGCTTCCTCTTAGCTGTAAAATAGAGGGACTTCAATCTATCTTTTTGAGTAAATTGCTTGGGGCTCCATGCAGTATTCCCTGTGCTGCCATAAGGCTGGAAACAGGCCAGCTTACCTGGGATTTGTGTGCTTGGCTCTGTGTTCTTAAGTTCTGGTTTAAAATGAAGGGACCAATTAATACTGGCCTTTTTCAATTTTTGGCAACTGACCCTTATTACAGCAGACGGCATAAGGCGGTTGACAAGAAACTCAAAACTCTGGGTTTTTCCCCTCTCTACGTAGCAGAGACTGAGTTGGGTGTTGCCAGAGCTGAGGTTCTATCTAGGCTCATCGATGTGGACAGACAGAATGAACTCGCCAGGGTTAGAGTCTTGCTGCACCTAAGCGACTACTTATTTTGTTACCCAGCCCAAGGTGGGATTGTAAACTTTTTGATTTCTCCCATATCGAAAAGGGGGAAATATTTGGTCATGTGCGCCCGAATGAACATCTTGCCATCTAAGGTGTCAGAAGGATGTCACAATCAGATCCCATATGTGCAACATTTATGTCCCTTTGATTTATCCAGTGTAGAATCCACACAGCACATCTTATTACACTGTCATTAATATGATCACTCGCGTGCCCGGTTTTTAGCCCAATATATTAGGAGATTTCCTGGAAGAACCTACCAGTGGCTCTTCAATTTTATTCCTTCCAATACATCATCTGAAATCTCAGCAAATCTGGCTAACTTTTTGGTCTCAGCTTTTAATCTAAAGAAATTGTTTCTTGATTTTAAATCCTCACTATTGGGTTGATGGATATATCCAATATCTTATGGACCATCAAATAGTTATCAATACAAGCTATATACTTGTATTGACAGATTTACAATTGGTATATAGGTCGGTTCATTTTAATCTGGGATTTTACGCTTATATGTCTGTAATATGTCTGTATGTTAAACTGTTTGTTAAGCGATGACCATTGGTCAAGCTAAATAAAGATTTTGAATTTTTTGGAACTGTATGGTTGGCCAGGACAAGGATCCTCTGGTCCAACCTCCCTAAGAGACATGCTGGGTGCTTCATGTGCTCTACTAAAACCGACCACGTGACAGAGCTGCTGCATGATCAATATGACCATGAGCGGAAAACAGCAATACAGAACAAAAGTTGCACGATCTGTCAGGCTGGGCCAGACCAATAGTCCATCTAGTTTCCTATCTCTGAGAGTGACCATGTACTGGACACTTCAGAAAAAGAATGAAAGAAACAGGACAATGGTGTTCCATTCCAGTTGGTCATGTCCAGCAGGTAGCATTTTTAAGAACAACCGGAGCCTAATTTTGCATTCTCTAAGGTAAACCCCAGCTATGGGCATATCCTTCATTAATTTATCTAACCCTGTTTTGAACTCAGTTATACTATCAGTCTTGATGACACCCCGTGGCAAGGGGTTACATAGGTTAAAAGGGTATTTACTTCTTGCTCCCCTGTTTAGATTTCCATGAATTATATTAATCCATTCTGCCACCATGTTGCATTGGAAGATCACGGACCTTGATAAATATCCGATTCAGAGAAAGTATCCTGTATTAGTGTGCTCACTTCCTCAGTTTCAGTTTAGTTTATTAAACGTAGCCGATGGCCATAGCAAAAAGGAACTATGAAAACTAATAATAAAATATAAATGGTACAAGTATAAACTAACAAACATAAAACACAAATGCAAAATCCTGGGCTTTTAAAATTTAACTGGACAATTTCACTGGACTGTTACAGACACCAGGGAACCCACCCTTACTTATTTATCACTTGGAAGTTTAAAAATCTCTTTCTAGCATGGAAGGCTTGTAACAAGAAAGGCATTATAACTTGGGTAACCGCCAGGTTTTGGTCTGACAAGGCCCTTATCAATAGTTCCGAGGATGTTCTACCTGGCAAACATTTCAGAAAACTGGCCGGCCATTTTGTCCTTAAATCATCATAACAATTACAATAAAATAGAATGTGCTCAACAGATTCGGCCTGTAAGTTGTCATAGGGGCATAGTCTCTGAGAGAAAGGGAGGCCAATGCTTCTTCCCTCCAACATACGTGTAGGAAATGCATTACCCATAAACAAATATGTTTTCCTGGGTGAACACTGGATTGTCAAATACCTAGCTACGGCACCCACATCTGGAACCAAAACCTTATAGCAGCCTGGTGAATCAAAGGAGGACACAGCTGCATAGCCTTCCTGTCTATTGAGATCATTCAACCTCGTATAGATCTCAATTTTGGCTGCTGCTAATCCCTTGACTTGCAAATAGAGTATGGCAAATCCCAACAAGGAGAGCTTAGTCTCAATCTGTTTACACCATGAATTTGTATGGCTATCTTCCAATAGATATGAAAATAAACCTAGGTTTCGCTGTGATCTTAGGCGGAGCCATAGCCCAATGGCCAACTTCCAGCCCTTATTATTCCACGCCATTTGGCCTAGTTCCAGTCATACAGCTGCTGTAGGCATGCCGCAAGGGACATTTAGCAGTACTCTGCAAAATTTGGATTGGAGAGTGTTTAAATCAAGGGAGCCCTGGACGACCCAGACAGCTGCGCCATAAAAAAGGTGAGCTCGTGGTTTGGCCTCTATTACCCTCAAGGCAGGGACTACACGTCTGCCCTCTTTTTTTGCGAAAACCCCCGCAAAATTGCCAAAACACTACTTCTTGCCCGCGTATTAGCTAGGTCAAAATGCTCATCCCACCTAAGGGAGTCCTGGAAGAGTAGCCCCCAATACTTATATGACTTCACCTGTAGAATATTATACCCTTTTATACTCCACTTATAGGTTCATCTCTCTTTGCCAAAAACCATAATTTTTGTTTTCTCATAATTAATTTGAAGTCTATTCAAGTCACAATATTCATCTAGAGCTAGCAGCTGTCTTTGTAGACCAAGTATAACAGCATCGTCTGCATAGAGCAGGCATCCAACTGCATGGGTCCCTAGTTTAGGGGTAAAAAAAGTTTCATTGGCCATTATAGGTATCGGATCATTTACAAAAAAATTAAACAAAAAAGGGGCCAAGACACAGCCCTGCCGCACTCCTGAGTAGACATCTAAACCCTTTGATAGTCATCCTGACTGGTCTAATCTAACCGCTACGGTAGCTTTGGAATGCAAGATTTGAATCAAGCCTAAAAGATGTTTGTCTATTGTAGTGTTTCCTAATTTCTCCCAGAGGAGCTCTCCATCAATAAGATCAAAAGCTGCCCTCAGATCTACGAAAATGCAGAATAGTCTCTTATTTAATTTAACATATTTTTCAGCGATATGAAATAGTGTCAAACAACGATTTATCGTAGAACGATGTTTTTGAAAGCCGGCTTGTTCTCGGAAGATGATCTCATTCTCTATAGACCACACTATTAGTCATTTCAATAGATGTTTAGAATACACTTTGTTGACAATACTTAGCAAACTGATTGGTCTGTAGTTTCCAGGTTGGGCCCTCGGGCCACTTTTATAAATTGGGACCACTATGGCATCCCCCCACCCCTCGGGGACATCACCTGACTGATCAATATGCGTGAATAAACCTGCCAGAAGCGGAATCCACCAGTCTGAATACTGTTTCAGTAATTCCGTCGGAACAAAATCAGCTCCTGGGGCCTTATTTGATTTAAGCTTTGAAATCAATAAGGCAACTTCCTGGTCTGTTACCGGAGACCAAGCTGGCAAATCTTGATCTATTGAGATCAAGATTTCCTGGGAAGGTTTACAGGGGAAAATGATACTTAAATGGGTCTCCCACGCATTAGATGGAACGGTCAAGATTGCTGCATTTCGTTCCCTGTTTAGTGAACCATTTATAATATTCCAGAAGACCTTAGAGTCTCCTGCTTGAGCCGCAGATGCCAAAGAATTCCACTGCCCTAATGCATATGCCTTTTTTTTCTTCTGGATCAAAGCTCTGTAATTTTTTTTAAGTTCAAAGAATTCACCAGGTATCTTAGGCACAGCCCCAGTCCTGTAGAGTTCATACTTCCCAATCGCTTTGCATCCCTACACTCCAGGTCGTACCAGGGCTTGGATATTTGGTTAGACTTTCCCCCATTTTGTGTACCCGCACTCTGTTTAGCAAGGTATGGTTGCATGGATTTAATAAGGAGATTGAATTGCTTTACCACATCCCGGGATGAAGAGGCTTCCATTATAATAGATTTAACCTATTGTCCTGAGTTTTCAGGACATTCGCCATCATATCTGACAAACCCTTGGCCCAGCATGTTTTAATGAGATACTCATCTGAGGTTGACGGGTCCTCAGGCAATGCGTCTAATGCTACACTTTCATGTGTTTCCTTGACATTTAGGTGGACTATCAAGGGCAGATGGTCACTATAGATAGCCAGAACAACTCCAAATTTACTTATAAGAGGACAAATTTGCTGATGCTATTATATAATCAACCACACTAAATCCCTGATGGGAAATGAATGTATATTCCCCTTATAAGTCACCTACTGAGGAACCGTTTAACACAAACAAGTCCGTGCTAACAAGAAAATTAGCCATAGCAATACTTGATGAATTGATGACTGGATCTTTGGCGTGTCGATTTAATAAACCTTGGACGCTTCGTCTGGTCTCGAGGTTACTAGCTATATCCAAGGCTTCATCACTTGGACCTATACGGGCATTCAAATCACCAGCCATCATTATATTTGCTAAAGGAAAATTAATCATGAGTTCCTCAATAAAAGATTCAAGTTGAGGCCACAAAGGCAATCTAAAACTTCGAGCATTAAGCGGGGGGATAGATACTGAGACGCATTTGATCGTCTGGGCCCCTATTTTTAACACCACCCCGTACGCTATAGGAGGAGAATTAGTGTGCTGAATGATCTCAGCCTCCAAGTCCTCCGACACAACGCAGGCCACACCACCACAAGGATGCCCTTTGGCTTGGTGTGAAACTGCCGTAGTTGAGAAGGGCCTGAAGCCTGGGAGTGCTATTACCTCCTTGCTCCAAGTTTCTTGGGCATAAGTATGACAAATCTCCGCAAATAAGAAAAAAAAGCGGCGTCTTTCAAACAAGACCTCCATCCGGCAATATTCCACGAACATATAGACACTATGCCTGGGACATGCCAAGCATTTCCTCAGCTATTTCCAATTTCCTGTCTTCTGACGGATTTAAACTGCTCAGAGGAAACCGACTGGATAACATTACAACCTGCCCCTACTGATTCACAAATATCCGTTCCTTCCATAAGATCACCAGTTTCCATTTTATCCCCTACATTGGGAGATAGAAAAACTGTGTCGTGGTTTGGAGCTAAACTTGGTCCCCTATGGTCTTTTGAAATTTCGATGACAGGAAATAATTGGGCCGGGACCGGTTCATCTAAAACCAACTGCGTGGATGGAACTATAGTACTGGAGATAGAAAGCAGTGGCCGAATTACAGCTGTCACTGGAGGCATCCCATTTGCATCCAACCGTGAAGATGGTTCTGAAGCAATATCCAGCAGCCGCTGGTTAATTGGAATCACACTGCCATTATTACTCTGTGAGGCTGAAAAGTTACCCTCCTCCGAGATAGTGGCTACAGGTTTGCAGGTTAGTTGAATACAAATCAATCCCTGCCCTATCTGATTTTACTCGAACCTGATACTGTGCCTGGGGATTTGAGAATAATGACAACGTGTTTGACGAAAGAAAAACCTCACTTACAAAGACACCCCATGTACGAAGCAGTTCTGAGCCTAAAATAATTTTCTACACAAGGACTGGGTTTCTGAAGTTAACAACAAGTCTTGGAAACCCAGATTACATGCATCCCACAAGTCAAAAAAGGTAGCAGGAGGACTAAATGTCTACCACTGTTGCTAATTGGAGATTCAAATTATGCTATTAGATCCAAAAAGGCATCCTTTAAGAAATGGAAAGCTAGCCCCAATGAGGAAAATACAAAGAAGCATAAACACTGGCAACGTAACTGTAAGGTGCTAATAAGGCAGGCCAAGAAAGAATTTGAAAGGAGACTTGCTAAAGAGGCAAAAACAAATAATAAAACCTTTTTCAAGTATATCAGAGGCAAGAAGCCTGCTAGGGAGTCGGTTGGGCCATTAGATGACCAGGGAGTAAAAGGGGCACTCAGGGAGGACAAGGACATTGCAGAGAAGCTAAACGAGTTCTTTGCTTCGGTCTTCACTGCGGAGGATGTTGGGGAGATACCCACGCCGGAACCCTACTTTGTAGGTGATGAATTGGATGAACTGTCACAAATCAGCGTGACCCTGGAGGAGGTTCTAGAGCAAATTGACAAGCTTAATACGAACAAATCACCAGGGCCAGATGGTATTCACCCCAGAGTTCTGAAGGAACTCAAATGTGAAATTGCAAACCTACTAGTAGTAATTTGTAACCTAACGTTGGCATCTGGCACTGTACCTGAGGACTGGAGGGTGGCAAATGTAACCCCAATATTTAAAAAGGGATCCAGAGGTGATCCTGGAAACTACAGACCGGTAAGCTTGACGTCTGTGCCGGGCAAAATGGTGGAAACTATCATTAAGAACAGAATCACTGGGCATATTGATAAACATGGCTTAATGGCAAAGAGTCAGCATGGATTTAGCAAAGGGAAGTCATGCCTCACTAATCTCTTGGAATTCTTTGAGGGCGTAAACAAGCATGTGGACAGGGGAGACCCAGCAGATATAGTGTACCTGGATTTCCAGAAAGCTTTTGATAAGGTCCCACATAAACGACTCTTGAGAAAATTAAAAAGTCATGGGATAGGAGGTAGTGTTTTGCTATGGATTGGTAACTGGTTAAAGGATAGGAAGCAAAGAGTGGGACTAAATGGCCAGTTTTCACAATGGAGGGATGTAAAAAGTGGTGTGCCCCAAGGATCTGTACTGGGACCAGTTCTTTTCAATGTATTCATTAATGATCTGGAAAAGGGTGTTAAGAGTGAGGTGATCAAATTTGCAGATGACACCAAGTTATTCAGAGTAGTCAGAACACGAGCAGACTGTGAGGAGCTGCAGCAAGATCTTACAAGACTGGGTGCCTGGGCATCTAAATGGCAGATGAGATTTAATGTGGACAAGTGCAAAGTGATGCACATTGGGAAAAATAATCCAAATTATGAGTACACAATGCTGGGTACTAAGCTAGGAGTTACCACTCAGGAAAAGGATCTGGGAGTGATTGTGGATAATACACTGAAATCCTCAGCCCAGTGTGCCGCAGCGGTCAAAAAAGCAAATAGAATGTTAGGAATTATTCGCAAGGGAATAGAGAATAAAACTGAGGATGTCATAATGCCTCTATACAAATCAATGGTGCGACCGCACCTTGAATATTGTGTGCAGTTCTGGTCGCCCCATCTCAAAAAAGACATAGCGGAACTAGAAAAGGTACAGAGAAGGGCAACAAAAATGATCCAGGGTATGGAACAGCACCCGTGTGAGGAGAGGCTTGATAGGTTGGGGTTCTTCAGCTTGGAAAAGAGACGGCTGAGAGGAGATAGGATAGAGGTCTATAAAATCATGAGTGGTGTGGAACTTGTAAACAGGGAATGGTTATTTACCCTCTCAGCTAGTACTAAAACTAGGGGACGCTCCATGAAACTCACAGGTGGCAGAGTAAAAACAGACAAAAGAAAGTATTTTTTCACTCAGCATACAATTAGGTTGTGGAATTTGGTGCCAGGGGAGGTGGTCAAGGCCAGCAGTATAGCTGAGTTTAAAAGAGGTTTGGACAAGTTTCTGGAAGATAGTTCCATTAGTAGCTATTAGCTAGATAGAATTGGGGAACAAAACCCTTTACAGTCGGGAGCCTGGGGATAATCCACAGGGAATGGATAGTATGGTGACTGGTTGGGTGCTTCTCCCAGGCCCCCGTGATTGACCACTGTCCGAGACAGGATGTTGGGCTCGATGGACTGTTGGACTGACCCAGTATGGCACTTCTTATGTTCTTATTTGCTTTCCACAAGGTGGAAACTTCTGAAACGAAGTAATCTGCCACAATGGAATCCTCAGATTTAATAGTTCATTTAAATGGGTCCAAATTGCCTCTTTTGAAAGCCAATAAGGTAGGTAACCATTTGGCAGGGGAAACACTTTGAAGGAAATAGCCTTATTGTTGATCTTAAGCTTTGGAAAGTTAGAATTTGCAGCTAAACTGGAATGACTATCTTTCCCTCTATCCAACTGACTACGTTGGATTGGCCTGTTGGATGCCTGGGAACTCAAACTTGGGTCCCTATGAATCTGGAGGGATCTATCTTTACTATTTGTCAAGGGCTTAGCTTCTACTGTAGACCCACTATTATTAGGGATATTATTCAAAGAGGGATATATACATGGATTTTTATTTTTCCCCTCCCCTGCTTTAATCGTATATTCAGTAAGTATTTTAATTTGGTCTCCCTGTTGTTCCAAAATATTAGTAATGCCAGAAAGCTGGGTAATTAATTTCTTTATCAGGTTTCCGATCCGATAACAATGATTTGCAAGTGTTTCGTATGGACTAAAGTCTGAATTCAATGACTTTATGGCGATTCCGCTAATATCAGCTTCATTCATAAAGGTAGGGGATTTAAGTTGGGTACCTCTCTGCAAATCTGTAACACGCTCCTTTTGGCTCTTACTGGGGCCTGTCTGTTGTATAGGTTCATTCGTTAAATGCTCTGGATTTACAATAAAGGCATCCAGCCTAAGCTGTTTAGATGTCATATGATGGTCAGTACGATCAGCAAGACCTTGCCTGCCTCTTTTGCGTGACATTTGTAGATCAAATCTAGACCAATAAGTCGTCTCTAATTACTAGTGTTGTATAATTACTAGTATTATATCTAAGCAAAGAAGGCGCTGACGGAGCTGAAACACCCCTCCTGGTCACGCTATACCTCAATGTAATCCAGACCCCTCCCAGAATTGGTCTGCACTCAGCTGGCTACATCGACTTTTAATTTCAACTGGATAAATGCCTAACTCTTTGTTGGAGCTGGCGGCAGCACGACTTGACCCGTTAGATAAACGCCTAACTCTTTAACAGAGCTGGCGATGGCACTGCTTGACCCCTGTTGAATAAATGCCTGGCTCTTTAACGGAGCTGGCTACGGCACGGCTTGACCCCTGTTAAATGAACACGCAACTCTTTAACAGAGCCGGCTGCGGTATGGATTAACCCCTAATAGGGGTGCTCACTTCCTTGCGGGCATTACAGAAGCAATTTGCCATTAGAGGGGGCTGGAAAAAGGAGGAGGAAGGGTCTTATTTTCTGGAGAAATTTGTGGGGGAGGAGGGGCTCCACCTGAGTGGTTATGAGAGGATGGATGAATGGAATGATGCTCTACAGCAGCATTTCCCACTCCATTTCACTCTGGAGAACGGCAAAATCTTTCTAATTTTTTTTAAAATTAACTATTACCCCTTCCTCCACACCCCCAAAAACAAAGCCAGTAGAAAAAACACCCACTCTGCCTATTAATAACACTGCAGTGAAGGCCAGCCCCGCACAGAAGTCCTTAATTAATTAGCCATTGGCAGAACAGCCCTTTCCAACCTCTAATCCCAGAGCTCTGATTGGCCAAGAGGACTAGGAAGAAGATTCCCATGCTTATTCCCGGTCTCCTCCCATTGGAGGAAGAGTCTGAAGATGAGAGGGTACACATGGACACAGGGCTGGAGAGCGGTCTCAGACGCAGTTCAGCTTGGCCATGTAGCAGGGCCAGTCCAGAGACCTCTGATTGGGAATCAAAGCGTGAGAGAAAGAGAGCATGGCGGCACTTTTGTTTTGCAAAGTCTACAGCTGCCCTTGGCACAGGCTACGGCATAGCTCTTGTAGTTGCCGGGGGCACCGATGTGAGTGTCCAAACAGACTCTGGTCCCAAGCATGGGAGCCTTTTTCATTTTGCTTGGCAAGATGGGAGCCTTTTTAACCCAGCACTGTTCTCCTTCCTTGATGCACTGATGGCATTGCTATCCCCAGATGTATGGGGGAAACAGACCTGCGCCCCACTCCTAGTTGACTCACCGCCACTCCCGCTCAGGAGGCTGTTATATTCAGTGGCGGTCACACTCTTTTGATCTACTTGATTTTACTCACACTTGTGGAGTAACAGCAACACTGGGGCTGACACATTTCCCCCACCTGCAATTACCTGCCTGCCTTTGTCAGGATAAACCTCATCAGGTTGGTGTGCACATGGGCACGTTTTCTAAAGAAAGTACTTCCAACCTCGCTTTAGCCTTCCCTTTCTTCTCATGAGCAGAAGGGGTTAAAGTGAAGTTAAAAGGAGGCATACATCATTTCAGGTTATTCTTGGAACGTGAAAAACGTTTGAATGTTTTGTGTGCAAAAAGGTCTTTATAAAAATCTTCTGGTAGCTACAAAAAAGCAGGAATTTTTTTTTTTTTTTTAAATATAAAAAGTGAATTAAATTTTTTTAAAATACATTTGCATTAAAATGGAGAATTAGTAAGAGACCCTTCTACACTGAAAGCATCTTCAACTGATCACCAATTAAAAGGAACATCATCAAATAGAATGCTCTCAAATTTTAGTACATTTCGCCATCTTCTTTTCGCGGTTCTCTTCCTGGTAACATTTCTTTTAAAAGCCTCTCTCACCAATGGATTACAAAAAATCCTGCTCATAGATCCTACCCCAAAAACAAAGCTGTGAACATGGAGAGGATAAGAGTTCACACTTCCTTTTAGAATTGCTTTCATGTGCTTGCGACTCAGTGGACCCAACATTGCCGTATCCTCTAGCTGAGCTAATGGAGTTCTGCTATTTGAATGAGTGAAATTCTGCCCGCTCAGGGAGACCGAGTTCTAACGCGGTTGAAGAGCTGAGGATCAATAGGATAAAGAGACAAGCCTGCTTCGCTGGTGGGAAGATCGTCCCTCTTGGATTTCATTGATAGTAGAAGTTTATACGCTCTCAACCAAACTCTTGGCTGCAGTTCAAAGCCTGCTGCACAATCTGCAGCTTAGATGTCTGCTTCAGAGAAGAATTCTGCACGGTTCCAACTGTAAACAATGTGGAAAGAGTCCCCACACTCAAGAGTTCTGGCAAGGAACAAAAACTTTATTCTCTGGCCCAAGAAACAAAAGGAGAGAGGATGCCTTTTATTATTGGGGCAGCTTCTGCTGGGAAATGTGTGTTTTGAGCGACACAGCTTTTCCTGAGGCAGGAAAAACTGGAACACACTGATCAACCGAATAATAAAAGTTACTACCTGAACTACTTTTAATATGTTCACGCGAGCATGTTTGCTAGAAGTACCACCTTCAACCTTGCCTTGGCCTCCCCTTTGTTCCCGCGAGCAGAAAGGGAGAAGGGGTTAGAGAGTGAAGTTTAAAGGAGGTAAAGGAGTGTGTTTAAACTACAGAGGTTAGTTCCTGTGTCAGGAAGGATGATCGTTCGTAGAGGAGGGTAGTAATATTACCTCCTTCCTGCACTTCGTTCTGGTGTTTCAATTATGTCTGCAGTAATATTTAGCACTCTTGTACACCATACTGTTGAATGATATCACTGCTGGCAGCATATATTTATTTATTAATTTTAAAAATGTATACCTCATCACCTCCTGCCACAGGCAGCTTGGAGCGGCTAACAACATAGATAAACAATACTATAACAACACATTAAAAACATCATCCCACAATCTATATAGCAATAATAGTAAAAGAAAAAACCCACCCACCTTCACACTCTCCCCACCCCCTACCCCTCTCCCTCGACAAACGCCTGACGGAACAGCCAGGTCTTACAGTTCGTACGAAAGGCTGGGAGGTCCGGGGCCAGACAGGCCCCCAACGGGAGGGTATTCCAGAGGCGCGGTGCAGCCACCGAGAATGCCCTATCCTGCGTGGCCCCCCGGGAAACCCGGGGACCTCCAACAAGGCGCCCCCGGACGATCGCAGGGACTGATCCAGAACCCGGGGAGTGAGGCGATCTCGCAAGTAGGCAGGGCCCAGACCACGTAAGGCTTTATAGGTCAAAATTAACACTTTGAATCGGGCCCGGAAGACTATTGGCAGCCAGTGCAGAGATCAGAGCACCGTTGTAATGTGTTCCCGGCGGCCCAGTCCCACCAAGAGCCGAGCCGCCGCATTCTGCACCAGCTGCAGCTTCTGAGCCGTCACCATAGGTAGTCCCACGTAGAGCACGTTGCAGTAGTCTAACCGAGAGGTAATAAAAGCATGGATGATCGTGGCTAGGTCAGAAACCGAAACCAGCGGCCGAAGCCGCCGCACCAGATGTAACTTGCAGAAGGCACTCCTCGCCACAGCCTCAACCTGGAAATCCAGGCGGAGCTGTGCATCGAGGAGCACCCCCAGGTTCCGTACCTGGGAAGTCAGAGGAGGACAGACCCCCTCAATCGAGGGAGCCGTCATCTCCACCAACTTACCCACTAACATCACCTCCGTGTTGTCAGGATTCAGACGCAGTCGATTAGCCCTCATCCAGTCCCCAACAGCTGCCAAACACCAGGTAAGCACCGAGACAGCTGGGCCTGGGTTGGTCGAAAATGAGAGGTACAGTTGGGTGTTATTCGCATACTGATGACACCTCACCCCGAACCCTCTGATCACTTCGCCGAGCGACTATCTATACACGTTGAACAGGAGAGGGGACAAGACAGAACCCTGCAGAACCCCACATGAGAGGTCTCGGTAAGATGAAAAACAGTCACTGAGTACCACCCACTGAGTTCTCCCGGTTAGGAATGAGCGGAACCATTCAAGAACGATCCCACCCACCCCTGCACTGTTCCGCAGGCGTGTTACCAACATCTCATGGCCAACGGTATCAAATGCTGCCGATAGATCTAACAGGACCAATAGGGTCGAGCGACCCCAGTCCTTTTTACGGCGGAGATCATCCACCAAAGCCACAAGTTCTGTCTCAGTGCCATGTCCTGGACGAAAGCCAGACTGAGAGGGATCAAGATAACCAACGCGATCAAGATGCCCCTGGAGCTACTGAGCCACCACCTGTTCAATAGCCTTCCCTAAAAAGGGAAGGTTAGAGACAGGCCAATAGCTGGCAGGGGAGTCAGTGTCAAGCGATGGTTTTTTGAGCAGAGGCCACACCACCGCCTCCTTGAGGCATTCTAGCACTCTGCCCTCCCGCAGGGAGGCGTTGACCACCCCGGCCCCATTGTCTCCCGGCAGCTCTTAACCAGCCATCACGGGCACGGATCTAATTCACAAGAAGTGGCTCGAACTGCCCTCAGCACACTCACCACATCAAAGGGTGTCACCGACTGAAAGTGATCCCACAAAATAGGACAAGCTGGGGCTTCTACACCCTCTACAACCTCCATTGTATTGAGTGCGGCATCGAGGTCTTGAATGCGAGCGATTTTCTCCACAAAATAATCCACAAAAAGGTCACAGCAGGCAGATGATGACTTAACCCTAGGGTTGAGGGAGGCCGGACTGACCAGCCCCCGTACAACCCAGAACAGCTCTGCAGGACGGGATTTAGCGGATGCTATGAGGGCAGCAAAGAACTCCCTCTTTGCTGCCCGCATAGACAAGGCATAGGCTCGTAATCTAGCTCTATGCCGCAATCTGTCGGCTTCAGTGCGAGAACAAAGCCACCATCACTCCAACCGTTGCCCCTCTTGCTTCGGCATCTGCAACTCCTCGGAGAACCAAGGAGGTCTGCGGAGCCTCTGCCTGGGCAATGGATGCCTAGGAGCCGTTTGATCAATGGCCTCTGTCAGCCAGATGTTCCATAGCTCGCCGAGGTCATCGATGAGACAGTCATTGAGGTCAGAGGGTAACTCCCCCAGAGCGCCTAGAAACCTCACTGGGTCCAACAGCTTCCGGGGGCGAACCATCCTAATAGGTTCCACACCCTTCCGGGGCCAGACATGTGCGAGAAGGAAGGTCTGCAGAAGGTAATGATCTGTCCATGACAAGGGCACAGCTGATACCTCCCCCATTAATGGAGCACCCGCCTCAAGGCCAGTGCAAAACATGAGGTCCAAGGTATGTCCTCCAAGGTGCGTCGGGCTGATGACCCTCTAGGCAAGCCCATGGTTGCCATGAACTCATGCTCGACTCCCGAGAACTGCGTCGGCGTGAATGTTGAGGTCCCTTAAGACTATCGTCCTTGGGGACCGCAACACCACTTCCGACACAGCCTCTGCCAGAGCATGCAGGGAGGCTGCCATACTGGTAGGTGCACAGTATACCAGCAACACTCCCAAACTGTCCCCCGCCAAATCAAACACAAGATGGAGACCTTCAATGCCTACCATGGGTCACAGTGGATACCTCCTCACAGACCACCCCTCTTTAAAAATCACAGCTACACCGCACCCCCGTCCCGCTGACCACGGCTGGTGCTGTACGGAATACCTGGCTGGAACAAGATCACCCAGAATAGGCCCTGATTCATTGTCCAGCCAGGTTTCTGTAATACACTCGAGATCAGTGGCATGGTCCAGGATTACCTCCTGGACCGTTGTTGCCTTATTTGCTACTGACCTCGCGTTTTACACCACCAAAACCGGGCCGGGGGCCCCCTGAGCAAGTTCCACCCGCTCACCTGCTGGAGGAGGGGTAAGCGGGATGTGCACTAAGCATCTCTCCTGCCTTATCACTCCTACTCTCCTCCCCCTGAGACCATACCTCCCCTGGCCTGTCATGACCTCAATAACTGCTGTCACCCCCGGCTCCCCCCCCCAGTCCTCCTCCCCCGGCTGCTCCGCCCAGGCTGCGAGGGAGATCCCCCACCCCCTATCCCTTTCCCCAAAATATCCCTCCCCACCCACCTCCCTCTCTCACCAGGAGTCCCCTTTTCCTATTATTCGGGCAGTCCCCCCACTCATGGGGATGCCTGACCCACCCTCCCCAAGGGCCACCCCCCATCCTCTCACCAGGGGGGCTGACCCTTTCCTCCCTAACCCAATCCCCTTGCCCTCCACCCTCATAGAACACACGCCTTATCCCCCCCCAACCCCTTAAAAACACAAAACTACAAATACAGATAAAAATGAAAATGAAAGCCTCCCGCCCCTAGTCCGCTCGATCCCGCTAAGGGTCATGCCTAAGGGGTCCCAATCAGGAAGATGGCTTGCTGTGTAGGGTGCTGTACACCCATATACATGGTTTCTGCTTCCAATCTTTCCACTCTTGGTATTGTACAGTTAATCACATCTAGTCTCACCACCAACTACTCTTTATTATTTGTGTTACAACAATGTCTTGTGTCTCCAGCTGAAATTATCGTCCCGTTGTGCTAGGTCAGTGGTTCACCAAATATTTGTCTTGTGTGACCCCATTTTATGACTTCAATATTGCCTTGTGGCCCAGACAGACAGGAATAAAGACTGGTGAAGTACAGCAAAGAGAGTCACGAACCCATCTGTAGGTGATGGAAATTCTTCTGGCATTCCGACCTATAGCTTGGGAAGCTCTGTGCTAGGCACTGTATGGACTTACAGAGAGATGAAGTCCCTGCCCCACAGAACTTGCAATCTCAATAGACAAGATGAAGACTGGGAGAGGAAACAGAGTCACAGTGAAGAAAAGTTGACTTACCCAAGGTCACTTAGAACGGAAGTGTAATTCGACATCACCTGCTCAGAGTGTGTTTCTAACCAGCTGGCTATGCTGCCTACTGAAATATACTCAGTTCTGCAAGACACAGCAATGCAGTCCTGCATAGCCACCTTGGAGGCTTTGCTGACGTAAAAGCAAGAGGATCTAGGTCATTGTTGTTATCTTCTGTGCAGGCGGTAGAATTAGATGCAGTTAGGAGGTGCAGTAGGGTTGATGTCTAACATGCAATTGTGGGGATTGTAGAGCTGGCTTGGATTTTCAAACTTGAGTAGCAGCACCAAGGCGGCAATCTGTGAGTCATTTTAGTTTAAACTGACTAGGACTTTTTTGAATCGATCAATCAGTCTATCCAAGACATCGTTTGGGAAATCGTTATTCTAAACATCAAGTTAAATTGACCCATGTGATAAGGGAAGCGTGGACAGGTGACAGGAGGTTGGAAAGCCACGTGTGTGTGTGAATGGGGGTAGGGGGGACCGAAATGGAAATTCCAACTGGCTACTTTGACGGATCTGGTCGGTTCAATTTGTTCTGGAAGAAGTCGGAACAAATGATCTTTCCGCCGGAACAATCGGAAACAATCGCAACAATCATGCGCAAAACGCACAGCGGGAATTTCAATTGATAATTCCAATTAATTAGAATTCCAACAGCTCTTTTGTTTTTGCATTTGGTGAAAATAGAAGGACTGTTTCGAACCAGCCCTAAAGTGAGCAAGAGAGAAGGCTGAATTTTATATTATAACCTTCACTGTAATTCATTCTTGCTGTCTTGGCCTGGTGGGATATCCAAAATAAGACTCAAGCTCGTATCAGACTGGGAAAGGTATACATTTGTCCAGTTTGGGAAGGACGGTAAGTATCTACCAGGTAAATGGAATACTGAAATGGGTTCCCTTCAATCTGAAGCTTTAATGAAGAGTGGTTAATTGTATTGGTATTTACTGAGCAGTTCATCAGAGCATACACATGAACAGTAGCAATTCATTTCCTTTGCAGTGCGAAGAATGAATCTTCTCTTCCCCTGGGGCATTGTGGCCTATGCCTTTATTGGAGTGGAGCGTGGAATGATTGCAGGCCTTACTTCAGGGCAAGAGTACACACAAACAACTCCACAGTAAATGCTACAAGCAAACCACTTTACTGCCGGAGATTGGGTAAAAACAGACGTGACTTTGGCCTGGGACCCACCGGCATGTGTGAACATGCTCCACCGGATGTTGGCCTGGGCTGCCCCAGAGAGTGTTGGTGGCTAGCCTGGGCTGTGACCTCAGCAAATCTCCAAGGCTACAGGTTGCCCACGCGGGCCACAACAGCTCAGCACCTCTCTTCTGGCGCCGCATACCCACCCTGGGCCGGGGTCCGCCATGGTGTCCAGTCATTGGCCACTATGACGCCCCTTCTTGGTCGGGGTGGGGCGCTGGGAGCAGGGTGAGGGCAGCCGCCTGCATGTTTGTAGTGCTCCCGGCCCTACCCAAGTTGCGCGGATGTCGGGACGGCTCCCCGGTCATGGCAGTTTGGTGCACTGACCTGATGAGGGGCAGCCGCTGCTTCTTGCCTCGACCCAGGCCAGAGAGTCACCACACCGGTGGCACGTCTGTTTACACTCTTAATTTCATTTGCAGGTCAGTTAAATGGAGTTATGTGCTTGTGCATTCAAGGCCTTAGCAGCCCTGAGAAATCTTCCAGAGGGACTGGAAGGGAGAGGTGCAGCGGGGTTCTGCTGCTATAATAGGACTGCCACAAGCTTCTTTCTAGGTAAGAAAGTGCAAACCTTTCGCCAGGTATGTGTGGGTTGTGAAAGAGAGGTTTTGGCAAGAGTTCAGTTTAAAATAGCTGCTGTGGGTAGCTAACTGATCCACTGGGGGGGAGGAGGGGGGGATTTAGCTAGCGCACGCCTGCTACCTAGACTGACAGTGATGAGAGCATTTCTCTAAATCCCTGAGGTGATTCTTTAACAGGTGCCAAACCACCGTAAGCCTCTGATGTAGGAGAGAGTACATGAGTAGCCTGGGGCACCGGGTGGCACCACCGCCGCCGCCCCCTCAGTAGGATTCCTTAGGTGAGAACTTGGTGGATGCTTTGACGTCCTTCCAAAGTTGGGAGGAGAAGGGTTTCTTCTTGTATCCTGCAGAATTTCCCCCCTCTCCTGCAGCTTGGATGTAAGTTTGCAATCTAGAGAGTGCTACTCCTTGTACATTCACTGTTGAAGAATATTCTCTCTCTCTCTCTCTCTCACACACACACAGGGTGTAATCCTCAGGCCTGGGTGCACTGTGTCTACGTGAGGCGCACGGCAAGAACACCCACGCTGAGGTGTGCATGCGTGTCACGTGGGGCAAAGACGTGACTCCCTGAGCCCACACACCCTGTGGCCCCGGGGATGCAGGAGTCGTGCCTGCTTCATTCCTTGTGCTGCAGGGTGTCTGGGCTCAGGGGGTCGCATCGGCCCGCATATTTTTAAATTTTATTTTATTTATTTAAAATTTATATCCTGCCCCACAGTGCAGTCCGGGGCGGTGAACAACACACAGTAAAAATTTTTTAAAAGCAATTTAAAAATACAATACAATACACACACACACACCCAACTCCTCGCCAAAAACCTGACGGAACAGCCAGGTCTTACATACACGCCGAAACAGGGTGAGAGTGGGGGCCAACCGAGCCTCCTCCGGGAGTGAATTCCACAGCACAGGGGCGGCCACCGAAAAAGATCTCACATCGGTGGCCACCCACCTCGCCCGGGGAACCTCCAAAAAGGCTCCCACAGACGATCTCAAGGGTCGCACGGGCACATGGGGAGTGAGGCGATCCCGCAGATAAGCAGGGCCCAGGCCGTGAAGGGTTTTAAAGGTTAAAACCAGCACCTTGAACCTGGCCCGGTGCTTCATAGGCAGCCAGTGCAGAGCCCGGAGCACAGGTGTCATGTGCTCCCTGCGACCCGCCCCCGTCAGGAGACGGGCCGCGGCATTCTGCACCAGCTGCAGCCTCCGGACCAGCTTCTTGGGCAGCCCCACGTAGAGAGTGTTGCAGTAATCCAGCCTCGAGGTGATGAAGGCTTGGATGACAGCGGTGCGGTCGGAGTCTGAGAGATATGGCCGAAGTCGCCGGACAAGATGTAACTGCCGAAACGCACTCCCCGCCACGGCCACAACCTGAGATTTCAGGCTGAGTCGCGAAT
>QEPC01009702.1:2637741-2743919 GCA_003113815.1 Sphenodon punctatus
ACACACTCCCTGAAGTGCACTCACACTCTCCCACCCCCTCTCTCTCTCTCTCTCACACACACACAATCTCCCCCCCCTCTCTCTCTCACACACACACACACAATCTCTCTGTCACACGCATACACACACAGTTCCAAAGACTGTGGTTGCCGTGTGTTGGTCCAAAATGTAGCCATGTAAGAGACACAGACAAGGTAGTTCAGATGACCTTCACAGCCCCTTTCGCTCCTCCCTGATTTACTCAAGGTCCCCTTCTCCCCCGTAACTAGCTAAGCACACGCACCTGCAGTTTCTCAACCTCATGGATGTCTCTCCCTGTCTTTCCTTCTGCCCCCTCCCCTTTGTCTCCCCTTCCTTGGCTCGTCTAGATTGTAAGCCTGCTGGGGCAGGGACCTTTCTATAACTGATGACGGTAAAGCACCATGGTGCTATATTACATCTTAATAGTAACAATGTGATCAGACCAACTTCTGTTGGGGAATGTAGGCAAGCTTTTGGACCAGGCAGGGCCCTTCGTCAGACTTGTAAAAAGCCTGAACTAGTATACTAGAAATAACTAATTCTGACTCCTTACATGGTTGAGAAAGGGCCCCCCAGCAGAGATCCTCTGAACTACGTCATCCTCATTAGTTCTAAAGACAGCATCAGTTAATGACTCAGTATCGGAGGAAAAGCCGTGCCAACCGTTATAGTTCTGACTTATTGCATGCTTGAGGAAGGGCGCTGTGCATACTGTCACCAAACTGAAGTTAGTCCAATAAAAGATCATGTGAACTACTTTATTTCCATTATAAACCAGGGCATTTTGAGGCAAGGACTTGGGCGGCAGCGTCCTGCCGAGTGAACCCCATCTTCCTATCCGGAGCGTAAGTGTCTCACTGGAAATAAATGCAGCTTGGAGCCAGGGACATATCATCGCCCAGGTCTCCAGATTATTTTTAGAGGCAGTGATGCCTTCTCTTCTGACCTGGGCTTTAGTTTAAATTCCTAGGTTGGGGGAGAAAGTGCTCTGTGTCCCTCCCTGCTGAGGGGTGAGAGGTGGGGAGGTAGAGGTGGATGAGATACCAAAAGGCAGCTAGCTATACAAGGGAAGTACACACAGAGAAAGAGCTGAAGATGACACCTAGGCAGGGAGACTTCCCTGCATGTTTGTGTAAATTTGGCCGAGGGAAAACTGTGCCTCCTCATCCCTCCCCAGCACCTGACAATGACAGAGGGAGCTGCTTGTATGACCACCTGTGAGGACCACCTGAACCAGACGCTCAACTGGGGCAGACTAGGAATGTTAATAGGGGGCTGCTGACCCACCTCTATGTCCTTAGCTTTCCGAAGTCATGAGGTTTTGCTGCCTCGGGAGGGGTTCATCCTTGTCTGGCAGGAATCCTGGGTAGGGGTGGTTCAAAAGAACGGTTCCATTTTAACAAAAGGGGAACAGTTCCGCCTAATGTTGACCGGAATTATGACCAAAACATTTCTGACTGGAATTCTGGCTGAAATTATAATTTTTTAAAAATCCTGCCATTTACGCATGGCCACTGAGCCGATTTTCGAATGTGCAAAATGGCTGCTGCCCGTATCCAAAATGGTGGTGTTATTGGCACCGCCAATTTGGGTACGGGCAGCCATTTGTGTATGTGCAAATGGCTACTGGGTCAATTTGAGCATGAAAAAAATGGCCACCATCCATTTCCAAAATGGCAATGCTGATGCTGCCATTTTGGATATGGTGGCGGTCATTTTTGCGCACGTGCAAATAGTAGTAGTTGTTTTTTTAAAAAATTATTTAATCTGTTCTGATCAGAATTGGACAGAAGTTTTTCCGTTCCAATGTCTGATCGGAATGGACAAAACACCTGATTCTGATCAGAAATTGAACCGGGCAGAATTTCTATTTCAGTGTAATCCTAGGCGGTACATGGTGTTTCCAGAGGCTCCTGGCTGTCCTTTTGTTTTGGTGCAGGAGGGTTGGGAGCTGTGATTGGTAAGTCCCCACTATCTCAGCACCTGCTATTCCTCTGCCCTCACACTAGTCAAGTTAATCCCGTTTTCTCCTCCCTTTCGACAGATGGACCACAGAGTCGCATGCACGGAGTCTGGAAAACAAAGCTATTGGCTCACAACGAGTAACAGAAAAGTAAATTTTAAAAAAGTAGCTGTTGTCTTTGTCACTCCTCACATGGTCAATAACCCAGGCTGCACAACCTGGTGCCAGAGCTCGAAAAAAGAAACTAATATTTCTTTCACTTTGGTCACAAAAGTAAGTAAGTAAGTAAGTAAGTTTATTACGGGTTCTAGCTCTCACCGTAACCCTGGTCACAAAGAGAAAAACTGGGGTTAGGCTGGCACATGAAGGGCATTAGGCCGGGTTGTCAGGAAGGTTTATGTGATGGCAAACCCAGCTGCGAATCAGGCTGACAGGTTGTGCTCCTTTACATCACTCAAGGAGCCGGCACCGTGCACTGGTTTATGGCAAACGGCACCATGTGCTCTGCCCTTTGCTCCATTCCCGGCCTTGGAGTTTAAATCTAACACTTTATTGCTATTACTGGAGTTGAAAAGTACTTGGAGAGACGTTTTCAAGTCGTGTATCCCAAGCGTGGCCGTCAACTAAAACAATGAAAACAAAACCCAATGCACTTTTAAAGATAAACACAAGACTTATTTGGGAATGGAGCAAGGGTAACGCAGCCAGGGATGAGAACGGGAACGGGAAAGAGAAAAGAAAACCAGCGGGTTTAGATTCACCCTCCCGTCCCCCAACCAAATGGAACACACAAGAGCGTTACCCTAAATGGTTGGAGCGTTAGTGCAGAGACTGTCTCCTTACAAGCTATTTGGGCAGGGCAGCGGCTATGGCCAACGGTGACACCATTTTGGATGGGGGTAACAAAGTACAGGGATTGTCCCTTATTAAAGCGGAACTGAGTAACCAAAAAACAACAAAACACCAGGTAAACTGCTGCATATATGCTACCCATCCATCCATCGTTAGGGTGACTTACAACGTATAACAACATCTTGGAGGGGGAGATTTTTCTTTGGGGGATAATGGGGGTGAGTGTAGGGGTGGACCTTGTCCGGCCAGTGAGAGCGGCTGGGCGGCCTCTTGGGATAATCCTTCCCCCAGGGAAATGAGGATTGTTGTCAAGGGTTATATGGGAATTTCTTTGGGGTTCGGGAGGATTGGCCAAGCCCCCCTGTGAGAAGGGGGGTGGGCCATTGGAAGATGGGATTGGGGGGATGGGAGCGGGTTGAGTTTTCTCCCCTACTGGGAGGCGGGGTCCGCACTACTGGCTGCCTGCTTGGGGTGGTGGTGGTAATAGGGGGTTGTGATGGAGCAGGGGAATTTTGGCCCAAGGGGGGGCCAGATGTCATTGCGAGCAGAGGGACCGGTGGTTAGTGCCGGTTCCCTGCTCGGTCACCCCAGGCCCAGGCGACCAGGTGATCGAAGTCTCAGAAGACCCAGACTTGTCGTTGGTGCTGTTCAACGCGAGGTTGGTAGCCAACAAATCATCCACGATCCATCTTGGATTGGGTGGCCGACCTCATGTGTGTGACAGAGACCTGGCTCGATGAGTGGTTGGGGCTGATTTTGGTTGACCTAATTCTGACTGGGTACGCTGTCCAGCACCAGCCCAGGCCTGAGGGTCGGGGGCTGGGCACATAGCTATTGTTTTTAGGGATGGATTGGCCACTTGGAGGTTTTCAGTGCAAAATGAATCTGGCATAGAGGGCCTCCACCTTGTGTTTGATTTGGCTGGAGATGGACTGGAGGGTCCGGTCAGGAACAGGCTAGGGATCCTGGTAGTGCATTGTGCACCCCACTGCACAGCAGTATCCCTGTCTGTTCTAGCGGCTTTGGTCTCGGACTTGGTCTTGAAGTCTCCAAGGCTTATTATCCTGGACGACTTCAGTATTCATGCCGAGGCTGGATTGCATGGGGCGGAGCAGGAATTCATGGCCGCCGTGGTAACCATGGGTCTGTCCCAGGTGGTGAGGGGCCTGATACATGACCAGGGGCGCACACTGGACCTGGGACGGCTGAAGTGCGAGGGGAGGCAGTTGGAGCGACAGTGGTGCCCTACTCCCGCTCAACACCATCGGTTGTGGCATATTGTTTTTGAAATCTTACACTGAGGCGGTGAGGGCAGCAAAGAAGCAGTTCTTTGCTGCACTCATCGCATCCGCTCAGTCACATCCGGTGGAGCTGTTCCGGGTGGTGAGGGGTCTGGTCAGTCCACCCTCTCTCTGTCTGGAACTGGATTTGTTCACAACTCGCTGTGACATGTTTTTAAAGTACTTTGCGGATAAAATTGCTTGCATTGATCACGACTTTGACGCCGCCATTTCAGAGGCAGTGATGGAGCCAGAGATTAGGAATGCCCTGTCTAGTCAGGATTTGTGAGATGAATTTCAGTTGGCAATGCCTGCTGATGCGGCTGATGTGCTGGTGTCTGTTCGAGCCGCAACTTGTGAATTAGATTCTTGCCCATCCTGGTTGGTAAAAGCCCCAAAGGAGACACTGGGGCCAGTTCTGGCCAAGGTGATCAATGCCTCCCTTTGGGAGGGGAGGGTGCTGGAATGCCTCAAGGTGGTTATGGTCTGGCTCCTACTCAGGAAATCAGCACTTGACGTTGGCACTCCGGCTAGTTACCGGTCTGTCTCTAACCTCCCTTTTTAGGACAGATGAAGCGAGAAGGGCAGTGGTTAGAGCGACGGTGGTATCATTCGCATTGAAGTTGACTGATTGCAACATAGAGTCTGGTTACGTAGCTATGCTAAATCCTGTCTGGCTGAGCTTTTCCAGGTAGTGAGGGGGCTGATCAGTCCGGCCTCCCTCCGCCTGGATTCAGAGTTATCTAATGATCGCTGAGACTTGTTTATGGACTTTTTGTGGATTAAATCGCTCAAATTCATTGCGGTTTCAACGCTGCACTTTTAACAGTGGGCGAATCAGAGGCAGCTGAAGCCCCATCTTGTCCTGTTTTATGGCATGAATTTCAACGCATGTCGTCCTCTGATGCCGGGGATGTTCTTGAAGCTGTATGAGCCACTTATTGCGAATTAGATCCATGCCCGTCCTGGATGGTTAAAGCCAGTTGGGAGATGCTAGGGCCATTGCTGGCTAGGATAGTCAACACCTTCCTTAGGGAGGGCAGGGTGCTGGACTGCCTCAAGGAGGCAGTGGTGTGGCCCCTGCTCAAAAAGTCATCATTGGACGTTGACACCCTGGCCAGCTATTGGCCGGTCTCTAACCTCCCCTTTTTAGGGAAGGTTATTCAACGGGTGGTGGTTCGTTAGCTTCAGAAGCATCTGGACCGGATCAGTATCTTGAATCCCTCAGAATCTGGCTTTCATCTGGGTTATGGCATGAAGATTGGTCTCGGTTGATGACCTCTTCCAAGAGTTGGACCAGGGTCATTCGACCCTGTTGATCCTATTAGATCTTTCGGCTGCATTTGATACCATTGACCATGAGTTGATAGATAGATAGATAGATAGATAGATAGATAGATAGATAGATAGATAGATATTTTATTTGTCACAACCCATCAGGTTCTTTGACAATGAAAACAACAATTATAAAAGGATCATGAGTTGTTGGTGACTCAGTTGCGGGACCAGGCAGGGGTGGGCGCGACTGTTCTCCTTCCTGGCCGGGAGAACTCAGCGGGTGGTGCTGGATGATTATTCATCTTCTCCTCAGGACCTCACGTGTGGAGTCCTGAAAGGTTCTATCTTATCCCCTCTCCTGTTCAATGTATATATGCAGCCCTTGGGGGAGGTCATCAGAGAGTTTGGTGTAAGGTGTCATTAATATACTGATGACACCCAATTATATCTCTCTTTTCCATCAGACCCAGGTCTGGCAGTCTGGGTGTTTACCTGGTGTCTGTCGGCTGTGGGGGACTGGATGAGAGGTTATGGTTGTGGGGAAAGCTGGGGGAGTGATGGCCCCCATCAATGATGGGGTCTGTCCTCCCCTGGTATCTCAGGTCTGTAGTCTGGGGGTGCTCTTGGAGCCACAGCTTCGTCTGGCTGTCCAGGTGGCGGCTAAGGTGAAGGGCGCATTCTGCCAATTACAGCTGGTACGACGACTTAGGCTGTACATCTAAGATTCGGACATTGCCACAATCATCCATACTTTTATTACCTCAAGATTAGACTACTGTAATGTGTTCTACATGGGGCTACCCTTGGTGATGGTCTGGAGACTGCAGCTAGTGCAGAATGCGGCGGCTCGTCTCCTGAAGGGGACGAGTCGTTGTGAGCACATCACTCCAGGGCTCCGTTCTCTGCACTGGCTGCCAATAGTCTTCCAGGCCCAATTCAAAGTGTTGGTTTTGACATTTAAAGCCCTAAATGGTTTGGGCCCCACCTACCTGCAGGATCGCCTCACCCTCTGGATCGGCCTCTGTGGTCAGTCAGGGGTGCCCTCCTTGAGGTTCCCCGGGTGTCGACCATGAGGAGGGTATTCTCGGTGGCCGCTCCGCAGCTGTGGAATTCCCTCCTGATGGAGGTCTGCCTGGCCGTAGACCTCCCCTTCTTTTGTAGACAGTGCAAGAACTGGCTGTTCCTTCGGGCCTTTTCCGAGGGAGATGGGATGGATGGGTTGGGTTGGGTTAGGTTAGGTTAAAGTGGGGATTTTATTATTGGATTATTTTAACATGATGTTGATTTTATAATTTTATGTTTTAAAATGTTGTTAGCCACCCCGAGCTGCTTGTGCAGGAAGGGGTGGCATATAAATGCAAAAATAAATAAATAAAAGGTTATTGAATGGGTAGTGGCTTGTCAGCTGCAGCCACATCTGGATGGTATTAGTTTTCTTGATCTCACAAAGTCCGGCTTTTGTCTGGGTTATGGCACGGAGACAGTGCTTGTGGCCTTGGTCGATGACCTCCTAGTACAGCTGGATAAGGGTCGTATGACCCTGCTGGTTCTACTAGATCTATCAGTGGCTTTTGATACCGTGAACCTTGAGATGTTGGTGACCCGCCTGCAGAACCTGGCCAGGGTGGACGGGACCGTCTTACGGTGGTTCCGTTTTTACCTTGCAGGTAGATTTCGGTGGGTGGTGCCGAGGGACTGTTCATCGTCCCCCGGGAGCCTCCTGTGTAGGGTCCCCACAGGGTTCTATTCTGTCCCCTCTCTTGTTCAATGTTTATATTAAGCCGCTACGGGAAGCTGCACACAGGTGAGAGGTTCGTTGCCATCAATAGGCTGACAACAGCCAGCTGTATCTTTCTCGTTTTCATCTGACCCAGGCCCCGCTGTCTCGTTGCTGTCCCGGTGTCTGGCGGCTGCGGGGGATTGAACGAGGTCAAGCCGATTGAAACTCCATCCCGATAAGATGGAGGCTATTATTTTATTGTTTTTATGGATTTTATATGTTTGAACATTGTAAGCCACCCTGGGCTGCTTGGAGCAGGAGGGGCGGTGTATTAAATGATTTTATAAATAAAATAAATAAATAAAAAATGCTGGGGGTAGGGGCGGTGATCTGTGGGAACCGGTTGCCCCCATTATTGAGGGTATTTGTCCTCCATTGGTTCAATCCATGCGGAGCCTGGGGTGCTCCTGGATTCACAGCCACACCTGGATTCCCAGGTGTTGGCTGTGGCCAGGGGTGCCTTTTGCCAATGACATCTACTGAAGAGGATCTGCCCATGTGTCTCGGACTCTGACCTCACCACAGGTATCCATGCATTTGTCACCTCGAGGCCAGACTCCTGCAATGCGCTCTACGTGGGGCTGTCCATTGGAAGCTGCAGCTAGTGCTGAATGCGGTGGCCCGCCTGCTTACTGGGGCGGGCCGCGGGGAGCACATTACACCGGTGCTCTGATCATTGCACTGGCTGCCCGTTGTCTTCCGGGCCCGATTCAAGGTGCTGGATTTAACCTTTAAAGTCCTTCATGGCCTGGACCCTTCTTACCTGAGGGATCGCCTCATCCCCTGGGCTCCAGGGCGACCCCTTGTGGTCTTCCGGGAGCGCCCTCCTGGAGGCTTGAGATATTGGCGGGTCTGAACGGACCGGAGGGCGTTCTTGGCGGCTGCGCCGTCGCTTTGGAATTTCCTCCTGGTAGAGGTCCGCCTTAGGCCTGATCTCCTTGCCTTCCAATAAAACGAAGACCTGGCTCTTCCGGCAGGCGTTTGGCGGGGGAGGGGGGTTGGAGTCGTTGGACTGGGGGGAGGGGGGATTGCTTTTATACACTGACCTGCTATGTATATTTGTATGTATGCTGTTTTATTTTTAATTATTTTTTAAATTGTGTTTTTATAATGTGTATTATGGAAGCTACCCTGAGCCGCCTTTGGCGAGAGGGGCAGGGTAGAAATGCAAAAATAAATAAATAATATATAAATTTTAAAAATTCCCTTAAAAACGCTACCCCAACCTCCTACAGCTCCCCCGCTCAATCCCAACCAACCCCTATCCCGGCTGGCCAAATGCCTGGCCAAACAAAAAGATCTTACATCACTTCTGGAAGATGAGCAGGCTCAGGCTAGACAAATCTCCAAGGGCAGGGAGTTCCAAAATTGTGGAGCAGCTGCACTGAGAAGGTGGCTCTCTGTATGTCCTTATTGTGGAAAGTCGGTGGGCAGATGGCACCCACAAGAGGGCGCTCCCGGCTAACCTCAGAGGCTGCGATGGGACATTAGGGATGAGGCAATCTTTCGGATGTTCTCAGTTCCCCATTCGTAAAATGGGAATATTTGTGTGTCTGTCTGTCCCTGTGTTCCTCTCATCCTTGGCCATTTCAGATTGTAAACGCACTGGGCAGGGGCTTGTCTTAAAAAATCTGTGACTAGTAGTAGTTAATAATAGTAGATGATATTGGGGGCTCAGGTCATTTAGGACTTTAAAGGTCAAAACTGGCATCTTTAATTATGCCCTGAAAGCTACTGGGAACTAGTGCAGATTCTGGAGCACGTTGTAACCTCTGGCAGACTGTAACCTTGGGAAATGGCGGTTTAGGTAGTTATTAGGGCTGAAATGAGAATAATCCCCCCTCCCCCCCGCGCGAGAATATTTAGCCTATAGCCAAATCTCTGGAAGATCTCGCTAATGGTGTGAGAAAAAGAAGGAAACAACAGCACACACAAAAATTGGCATGGAACTGTACCCCTGGACCAGGCAATGACCTGTCCCCTGAGCCGGCAAAGAATAAACCTTTCACCCTTTTCCTGCAACCTGTGTCACGGTGGGTGGGAAAAAGATGCCCCACAAGAGTGCTCCTCCTCATCCTCCTCGTCCTGGAGCCAGGCAGGCTGGGGCCGAGGGATTGGTACAGGGTACCTGGGCGTGTGTCGACTAGGAGACGCAATCTGGCTTAGAGCCACACAGAGCTTCTTAGGCTCTGTCCCCCCCCCCTCCCCACCCGAGGCCTACGGCAAAGTGTCCAACGAACCAGAAAGAATCAACCCCCAACCTTCGCCCCAGAGCAAGGCCCATCCTGCACAGCCCCAAACTGAGTGCTCTGCCACCCAGGGTCTTTTAGATGCCTAGGGCTAATGAATATTTGAATCCCTCTCCCTAAAGATTTTCCCCTTTGAACTTCACCCCTCTAATTCACAAGGAAAAACAAATCTCCCAAACTCCAGGGGACAACTCGCTCTGCCAAGACCTGCATACAATCCCACTCCTCTCTGATGCTCTCTGGAGAGATCCTCCGGCAGCTTGTTGCACCACAAGGCTGGGGGGGTGGGGAGTGGATTCCTCAGCCGCTTCCTTCAAGACTAGTTATTTTGTACTAGTCACTAACCACCTAGTCACCTGCCATCTACAGCTGGGGCCAGCAGAAGTGCGTGGCTAAGGGACCAGACTAGGCTCCCCTCTAAGAACACAGTCCCATACTGGGTCAGATCAATGGTCCATCTAGCCCAGCATCCTGTCTCCGACAGTGGCAGCGTCTGTCACTTCAGAAGTCCTACTCAACAAGCCATATTGGAGTGTTCTATTCCCTGCTGCTTACTCCTAGCTCCTGTCAGAGGTTACGTCCTCGAACCAACTTGGCTAATAGCCATTCATAGACCATTCTATCCAAGAACTTATATAATCATTTTTAACAAAAAATAACCCTCAGCTATGGCCACTGGTCTTGACCACATCTTCTGGCAACAAGTTCCGCAAGTTAATTGTGCGGTGAGTGAAAAATAAAATAAAATGCTTTCTTGTTATTTGTTTATTCTTGGAGTGTCCTTTAATTTTAGTACCTTTGGAGAGGATAGATAAGAAATCTTTATTTTCTCATTCCACATCAGTCATGATTCCTCCTCCCATTCTTGAAAGACGTGGCTGAGGGATGAAATCACCATAACAATACAGCCCTCTAGGTAGGAGAGGCCTTGCACAACAGTCCTTTCCCCCCTGCCCCTTCTCCACAACCAAGGGTCCTGTTGATGCCGTCTGGGAAGGGAGAGGACATCCATCCTGAGGACCATCACACTAGGCCTTAACTCCAGGTCTCTGTCGTCTGTTACCCATGCCAGGGAACCAGACACCCAATACCTGGCATCCTGTGTGTCAGGATTGTTCCCCTTTGCTTACTCTTCCCTGATTGAAAGGGCAGATGCACTTGGATGCATGGAAGTGGCCTAGTTTGCTACCATTCGGATAACAAAATCACAGCAAATGTTACTGTGAGAGCTCACAGAGACCAGCTGGGGAACCCAGTCCAAGACATTACAACCAATAATGGACTCCATCCATTCTAAAGCAATCATGGCAGCAGCTGCAGGATTTGCTGGGGAACGGTCGATGCAGACGCTTTGCGAGACAATTATTTCAGCTCTCCTGGAATCATCTGCCTCTCCTCTGCACTTGGCAGGCAAGATAACTATCCTTCAATGCTGTGAAAACCCACGGACTGGGTTGCCAAGTGGCCAAATTGGTAGGTGACGGCAGTTCTGTTTGTGTTCGTGTGTGTGGAATGAGCCAGATCCACGGCTCCGGAGGCTTATCCAGGCCGTAAATACACCTGGGGCAAACAGCGCCAGCTACAGGCAGCCTTCTGTGCTGTAATCGCTTTGCCTGCAGACTGTTAAGTTTCCGCATTCTTAGGCCGCTTTTAGACGGGCAGCGAGCACTCGCGGGATGACATCAAGTGACTTTTGCAATTTACCGCGGGTGGCTTCTAGAGGGGACTTCTCGCACGTTACTGCCGCTTGCGCATTCTTTTAATACCGCGGATTGAAAACCTTGATATCGAGGCATTTAATCTGTGATATTAAAAGAATGCGCGAGCAGTGGTAAACGCGCGAGAGGTCGCCTCTAAAAGCCGCCCGCGGTCACTTGAAAAGTCACATGATGGCGCATGCCGCTCAGCTAAAAGCAGCCCCTAACGAAGAGGCATAAAAATATCCCAAACGTTGCACGTTGCCTGGAGGATCGCTAGAATCCACCTGCGGCAAGGGAACTGGAGTTTAAATCTTGTTACAGCTGCACATGTTTCCAGCAGGCTGCTAATTACCCAGTGTGTGAGATGCACGATTACTGGCTTCAGGGGCTTGTGCTTTTTGAAACAAACGCTTAAAAGAGAGAGAGAGAGAGAGAGAGAGAACTATTTGAACTGAGATCTGGAATGCATGACTGGAAACCACAGATTTCTAATGCAGCCTTACCCTCTCATGAGATTATCCGACCCCGCAGAACCTTGCTTGCAGTCTGTTCTGCGCTAGGGCTGTAGCGGAAAGTCGCAGCGGTAGCTATTTCCGCCGGAAACAGCATTTCCGCAATTAGTGGTACGGCGTGACAGAGGCTTTCATTCTGCTAGTTTCATTCCGCTACTTCCGCAGTTCCGCTAATTTCATTCCGCTACTTCCACAGGCCTCGTAAAATAGCAGAAACATGACATTTTCGTTACTTCTGCCATTCCACCACAAAATAGCAGAACAGCGGTTTTCCGACAGTTTCCGCAATTAGTGGTACGGCGTGGCACAGGCTTTCATTCTGCTAGTTTCATTCCGCTACTTCCGCAGTTCCGCTAATTTCATTCCGCTACTTCCACAGGCCTCGCAAAATAGCAGAAACATTACATTTTCGTTACTTCTGCCATTCCGCCACAAAATAGCAGAACAGCGGTTTTCCGACAGTTTCCGCAATTTCTCCGCAATTCGCAGAATGCCGGCGGAATTAGCGGAATGTCCGCAGAAAAGTCGCGGTATGGTGCGGGCAATTCCGAAATGGCGGAATGGAATCGCGGCGCGGTAACAGCTGCTGCCGCATCAGCCCTATTCTGCGCCACTCTTTGGAGATGGGTGGTGAGTACGAACTAGGGCTGAAACAACAGTCTATTTGATTCCTGCGCGCGTCTTGTGAAAATCGAGAAACCCAAGTGAGAACTCGGGACAATCTCGTGAAGGGTGTTGAGAATCTCACAAGAATTTCATATGCAAAAAAAATGAAGAGTCATTGTGCATGAGGGAAATGTCTACTGGTGCCGTTCCGTGCATGCGCGGCCCTTTCCCAAGATGGCGCAGGCAGCATCGGTGCCATTTTGGGAAAGGGCAGCTATCTTGCGCTTATGCATACCGGCGGCCCTTTTCCGAAATGGTGCCACCACTGCCCACGCCATCGTGGAAAAGGCCGGTAGGCGATGCACAGAATGACCAATTTTGTGCACGAACAGGGGTGTTTAAAATAAATTCAAGAAAAAAATTCTTGATGAGGTAACATCGTGATTTTTGATTTTTTAAATTAATTCTTGTTTCTCTCTTGATTCTTGCCGAGAAGCCTGATTCCCGGCAGGGTCCCTCACCACCCACTGTCACAGAGCCGACAAACCTCTTTCCTCTCCCTGCAGTTTGGACAGTTGCATTTTTGCTTGAAGATTCATTTCTCCCACCAAGGGAGGGGTGTGTGTGTGTGTGTGTGTGTGTGTGTGTGTGTGTGTGTGTGTGTGTGTGTGTGTGTGTGTGTGTGTGTGTGTGTGTTGACAGCAGCAGGGCACATGCCTTCAGCACCTGCTCCCAAGCCATATGCTCCCCCCACCCCATGCAGGAATGCGCGAGAGGATGAGAGGCACAAGATGTTCCAAAGTCCCACGGCCAAAAGCAGTGACATAACCGAGCTCCCATCGCTGCCTGAAACAGAGTGTACATGTCCCGTGTGAAACAAAGCTCCTCCTTCACTCACACATGCCTTGAGCGAAGGGGGGCAGTGCGGCGCGCAGCTCTGAACTTTTATGCAAGGCCCTGCCACTCTTGAGCGCTTTATAGCTGTTAAGATGTCAAGACCAGGGCTTGCTGCTCTGGGAGAAGTTTTGCCCGGTGTTCAGAGAGAACGAGTCGATGTCTTAAAGGGATTACTTTGTCTGAATAAAATCAGCTTGGTTACAACAGAGAAAATAATGCCGCCTCCAAGGGCAGATCCCTATAAATGGGGATAACGGACATGAGAAAAGGTTTCCTGCTGAGTCAGACTGGATTGTTGAGAGTCATGTTTTGTAGTTGGGGGAGGGGGGGAGAAAACGTTGCAGGGCTACAAAAATATCAGCTGGTTGACACGCTCAAACGGCTTTCTGCTCTGAGCGGCGGCCAGGTGAAAATGACACCATCAGACTCAACAATCCTGTTCCCTTCTCGGTGTGTATTAGTGTCAGGTCTGCTGCCAAACCTAATTTTCCACTCCTCCTGGGCCAGCGGAGCCAACTCCGCTCCAGAATTGGATTCTGTTCCTTCCTGCTCTTCAGCAGAAGAGCTGATGGCGTTCCAAACGGCTGCACGCCCATGCCAGCCTATTGACAGCCACGGTACAATCGAAAGCATGATAAAACAAAGAAGGGGATCCAACGGCAATGCTTGAAGGCCTTGCTTGGCCCACAGAACCTCCAACTCAAGTAGGGATGCTTGAAAAGGAAAGAAGCCAGTTTGACTCTGAGGGTTCATTCAGCCACTCTTATAAAGCGGGTAATGGCATGAGCCCACATTTCTGAGTGTTGTGTGAAATCTTTACCACTTCCTGTGCTCCTGGATGATCCTGTGTTCTCTGGCACTCTGTGCAAAGGGTTTCAAGCAAGTAGCAATGAGGTTGTGTGATCTGGTTGACCCAGAGTAAGTCTCAAGCCCTGATTCTGCACTTCCTAGCTCTGAATAACTACTGGGGTACCATGTTGTTTTCGGAATATTGCATGCAGGAAATCACAAGGGCCTGCCATCAACTTCTCCATTGCCTTGGGGTAGTGGCAAAAGCCACAGGAAAGGAGAGAGCAGGAGGGGTGATAGAAATGCAGGGGATCAGCAACTGTGCGAATGCATGGCTACACAAAGTCAGTCCTGAGCCACGCAGTCCAACAGGCTAGTGGGACACGCCATTTTCCATAGGAATGGCCATTTGGCAAAGGCCTGTGGAAAGCCAGACTAATAGGCCTGTTTAATCCCCGGAGTTTGGGGTAATACTCATGGAGCTGGTGGTTACCTCCAGCTCATCCAGGGGTCCCTATGATGATCTCAGAATGGCTTGCGGGTTGTGTAAGGGTTCAAACATAACCCTGCGGCTGGTGTGAACTGAGTCAGTGGGCAATAACAGATGGGCCACCGGCACAGGTCTATGGACTGACACGGGGCAGGAAACAGCGGCGGTCACTCTCTGGGTCAGTGGGAGGTAGTGAATGAACGTGTCGGCTTCTGGGACAGCCATTCCACCTTGCTCCCAGTTCCCTGCCTCCCAACATGACGGGCAGTCAATGATGGAGAGTCATGGCAGCTCCTGGCCAAACAGACACGTTGACGGCTCTTGGCCCGGAATGAACCCTGGGATCTTCCAGAGGACTCGTTCTGGGCACGCTGCCTACCCGTCCTGGCGCAGTCCCGGGCCAACAACTGGTGGTGTTGTACCAAATGTGCAGTGAGTCCCGGGCCACAACGTGCCCGCGTCATGTCTGTTTTTTACCTACAGATAAAATACAGATGGCATGTGTGACGGAAGAGGGAATCACAAGGAGGTCCAGCACTTAATTGTCTAGCTATTATGCAAACCGACGGCATCTGAAGACACAGTTTAGAAACATTCCCTGTGCGTCTAATTCCTGGAACTTCAAAAGCAAATCCATGCTGGTTGCAGCTTCCAAAACATATGGCTCAGTGGAATAAATTAAGATGGGCAAGAGCCTTGGGAACAGGAAAAAATGCTTCTTTAAAAAAAAAAAAAAAAAAAAAAGAGAGCAACAAAAATAAATCATAACTTGAAAAAGCCAAACTTCTCCCTCCCACCCCAAAGCTTGCAGCAAAACACAAACTCAAGGCCATTCCCAAGGCCGTTTGCCACGTTGCAGAGCAGACTGCGTTCCGCTTTGTTTTCAAGCCTCTGAACAGGAGCGGCTGCAAATGCACAAAGTCCGTCTGGCCGGGGAAAGGACCCCAAAGAGCTGCCTTTGAAGGAAAAGAGGGTGGCTGGCTACTGTCCTACTGGAGCGCACCTCCATTTCCCTTGGCTTCAGCTCTGTGGCATGCAACCCAGGCAGGGGACACCAGGGAGAGACTTGCCAAAAGAGGGACAGGGGGTAAAAAAAAATTGAACCCAAGTCCGAGTCCCAGTTTGGTGACGTAACGACAAGGCCAGATCAGAGTGCCCACACACATAGGAACGGGGATGCAGTCCTGAGGGAGAGTCGGGCACAAGGAAAAGGATGGATCTTGGCACTGAGATGGGGACCATTCAGTGGCTAGGCAGGTTAGAATAACAGAACAGTAAAGTTGAAAGGGATCTCCAGGGTCATGTAGTCCAACCCCCTGCTGGATGCAGGCCAACGACTAGTCAAGACCAGGAGCTCAGAGTCAAAAGCCAAGAACAGAAACCAAGGAAGCAAGCCGAGTCAGGATCCAAGGACAGGAACAGGAGCAGGGATCCAAGAGCATGCGACAGAGTCTACATCTTTCAGACAAGTGGAGCAACCATTGCATATTGTGCTGGGCAGTGGGCACCGCATTCTTGTTTCCTGACAGGGTGCAGAATGGTCAATAGAGGAAAGAGCTGGGATCAGCCACTCAGAAGCAAGGAGGGTGTCATGTAAGCCAACGAGGCACAAGTTCCTCAGCGTCAGATTGACACACCAGATCCTGGATGGGGGAATGGTCACGGGGTGCCTTCCTGGGGCTTTGGAAGAGACTCAATGGCCCATTTCCCCACTGTAGGCCCCCTCTGACACAGCCCTACCAAAAAATAATCTAATTAGAGCTGAAACGGCTAGCTAATTTAGCACCCACAGGTAATTTCCGAATTTTTGGGAGCCATGTCAGGTATCCGACAGGCTGCCCAATCACCGACTGGGTACCCGACTCTCCCCCCTCAAAATCGAAAATTTCTATTACCAATTTTCTGGTTACCGATTGGTAAATTGGGACTGGAAGTTGATCTTCTGGGCCCTGAATTGAATACTTTGGGACCCACATTCGATATTCCGGGACATTGGTCTCCGAACTGGGCACTAATCAGATTCCAATTAGCAACCAAACAGGAACAGGAGCAGGTCGACTTTGGGGATCGGAAATTCAACAAGTATACACATTTTTGTAGGTACTCTTTTCTGCTCTCACTCTAGTTTGCTTTAAACCCTTCCCCCTAATACAAGAGGGGGAAATGATTGAAGCTAAAGTCATTGGGAGATTTACCATTTCAGTATTAGCAACATCAAAATAGTGCTGGTTTTTTTTTTTTTTGTTTTTTGTTTTTAGAGAGTCCAGGCTCAGCCAAAAATTATGAGAGTCACATGAAATCCCAAGATGATTATTATTTTTCTTTTCTTAAAATTCAATTAAGATAAAAATTGGTGGGTGCTTTATAATTCACCACTAGGTTTCTGAGCATTTCAGGAATACAGCCATCAGAACTGAAAATTTACTGCAAAAGACAAAGAAGAGAAAGGTGGGATCTTCAAGCGTCGACATGACCGCAGCAACGGAGGCTTTAAAGAGCTGAAATTCCTACGGCTCTCAGGGAAATTTCAAGAGTTGGTGAAACAGACATTGTTCTGAAAGGCAGTCTGGAGTATCACTAGACCTGGTGTGTAGCCCGCAGAACTGTCTCTCTCTAGCAATGGTATGAAGCTGCACCAAGGCTGAAATAGGAGAGCCGGCGCCAAAGGCAGAGGCTGTATTTTAAGATCCACATGTACATGGTTAAGTTACCACCGCGATATCCATGGTTAAGTTACCACCGCGATACTCCAGGGTCATCATCATTGCATCAGCAGCGCCAATTAGCATAAATCCTATTGTCTCTGATCCAAGTGGTGAAACACCATTCTCTCTTTTCAGAACAAAGAACCACCGACTTCAGGATCACTGGGTGTGTCTCACCAGCCCCTCCCTTGCGTAAGTAATGAAAAACAAGCACCAAGGCAACACCAAACAGTATTAAATACATACAAATGAAGAACAAAAAGGAAAAAACAAACCCATGCACTCTTGCTTTCTTCATGGTTCTTTCCAACATAAGGGATAGTTTAGATCGAGCAGTTCACCGTGTGCTGATTATTTCAGCAATGCATCGAACCATGCAAGGAGGAGAATGTTTGTTCAAACAGATCGTTAGGTAAGATGGACTGAAGTGAGTAACGCAGCCGCTGAACTTTTCAAGTCTGCTGCAAAACGGAACGGCTAGAGGTTAATCTGCGGTTTCGCGCCGTCACTAAGCGCTCGGTCTCGGATATGACTCTCTGCCACCCCACCGCCGTTGGCCTCACATCGTTCGCTTCAATGGGGCCGCTTTGAATTTGGAGTGGCCCAATCAGGCCCAGAGATTCTGAGCTTGCAAAGACATCAAGGAAAAGTAGGGCTGAAATGAGGATTAATTTGATTCTTGTGAGACTCTCAAGAATCATTAGTGAGATCTTGCTGGGATCTTGCTAACCGTGAAAAATTCTCACGAGAATCTCACTTAAAAACAAAACAAAAAACCCCAATGCATTTGCAAAATGTCAGCTGGGCCATTGTGTGCATGAACAGTTCCTTTTCTTGTTTTTTCCCCCATTGCAGAGAAGAGGAGAGAGAGAGACAGACAGAAGACTCAGCGTGGGACGCAGCACGCACAGCTCGGGTGAGTAAACTGGGGGAGGGGGGATGGGGATCTCAATGGGAAAGTTTCAAAATTGGGGCTTTTCTCGATTCTCATGGAGAAGTTTCAATTCTCAACAAGATCGCGTTTCAACCCTAGTAAACGGCATGCAAGTTCATCAGGGAATCCTCAGGAAGGCATGGCAGGCTAAAGCTCACTTCCTTCAGGTGCCTAATACTTTGTGTGGAGCTGGGAATCGTGAAGATTTATGGGCGAAAGAGATTCAATAAAGCTGTTAGAAAGGTAACGCTAACTCACTTTAGCAACTGCAGATTGGCAGGAGGTACCATACCAGGGTTTGGGCTGAAACCAGTACCTGCAAAAACAGGTAAACCTGCCACAATTGTGGTACTCAATTCACCCCAGTAACATCGGCTAGTAATTGGTAGCTGATTAGTGCCCATCGGGCTATCCGATGTACCGAATTATTGTTTTTCGGCCTAATTTTCTGACTTCTGGTGCAGATTTTCTGACTCTACTGCCCGATCCCAGTTAGTAAAATGGTAAAGCAGTAACTTGGTAAAGGTAATACCTGGTATTTTCTGGTAACAGGGTGCCCGAATCGATATCCTGGTACCGACTGCGCACACGATGGACGTCCCAAAATGCAGGTGTTACCCGTGGGCACCAAACGTGCAACCCAATTTGGTTCTACCCGGGGTAAATTAATTGTTGATTTTATGAGTGTTTTTAAAATGTTTTATAATTGTATTTTTATTTTTGATATTGTTAGCCACCCCCAGCTGTTTCAGGAGGGGCGGGTATAAATACGAATAAATAAAATAAAATAAAATAAATAAATAAGCCACCTTCCTTTCTCCCATAGCTGCTAGTGAAAGTTGGAGATTTTAAGAGCATGTAGAGGATGGGGTTTTCATTCAGCTTCATCTGCATTAAATCACATCTCCCACTGAAACAATGGGTGGCTTCAAACAGACAGTATTGCTCTGCCTCACCCCTGGGCGAGCCCTCTGTTTAAAGGCAACCTGGAGGCTGCTCAGTGGAGGGCGCCGTTGTAGTTGCAGCTCCGCTCTTGGATGGAGGTGCCCCGGGCAACGCTACAGAGTTGTAGATAGCAGCTTAGGCCGGGCGGTCTATGGTGTGCACAGGTGGACTGTAGGTTGTGGCAGACACCAGGTCTGTTTAAACACGACACAGGCGGGCAGACGTGGGGATGTGCCACCGGACCTGCACCATGGGTGAGCACCCCCGCGTCCGTGCGAAAAAACACCCAATGGGACTACTCTGGAGAAAGCGGTTGGAGGACTGTAAATCAAAGGGTTCAAATCCAGTTACAATTGGAAAACGGAGGGATCCTAGTTGCAATGGGGGCAGAATGGGGCTTTCAGAGTGGCACAAACCCACCATCTGCGTGTTGTGTGAAAGCATGAACACTTTGTGTGCTCCTTGATGCTCTTGGGTTCTCTGCTACGTGATGCAAAGGGGTGGGCTGCTGAAATGCAGGGAAATAAGCTATGGGTGTGGGGGAGGGTGTGGTGTGGATGATTCCCAGTTACATACGACAGGCGAGTTAAAGGGGACCCACAAGAGCAGCCAAACTGGGCCAGGACAATGGTCCGTCTAGCTTAGTAGCCTGTCTCCAGCAGCAGCTGCATTTAGGGCTGAAAGGGATCCGCCCTTCCATATCCATGGAGGATATCCACAGAGACGGAGTAGAGTGCAGATATCGGCATCAGATTTCTGCCCATCCCTTTCAATGAAAGGTTTGGGCAAGCTGGAGCCTGCTCTGGCTCCGCCTGCCCCTGTGCAAAGCTGCATGGCACATAAGCCGTTAACCGAATACCTTCTGTGCCACCACACTACCAGTCTGAGCACGTGCAAAAAGGGGTTCATTCTGCACGCACAAAACGGCACTCCCTGGGAGGTGGGGGAGCTGGCGCAGCCGATTCGGAACTCTCACGAGATGGGCGCAGGTCTCCATTTCGTCGGAACTAGATCAGAATCGGTGGATCCATCGGAGACTGAATCCACCGCAAAGGCCCACTTTCGACACCAGCTTCATTCAGAAGTATGCAAAAAACTAGGCATGTATGGAGTGATTCATTTCATATTGTTCACTCTCACCTCCCAGATCAACTGGTAGAGCAACTACAAAGAGAGGCAAGAAACCTAACAAAATGTTTCCGACGGGCCGTCCCGTTCATCGTCCAGCTAAGCGCGTCCGTGCCTGCTTTGCAATCAGAAAAGGGAAGGACGCTAAAGAAACAACGTAGCTCCCAAGAGACGGCATTTGCAACAGCGACTCGCCAAGAATGTCTTGTTCCAGACACCGCCAATCCCGACGACACTAGGGTCTTTTGTAGCGCCTTCGGACTCTGCTGCGAGGTAATAACCATTCCCTGAAAATGGCCTGTTATTAGCCACTAGCGCAAGTTGATTATAGCAGCGCAGGCCTCCGAGTCGGTTTCCCTCTCCATTTATAAGAGGAGTAAAATAAAAAGGATTAAAAAAAAAAGTAAAAAGAACAAGAAAGAAATGACATTTGCCAGCGTCGGGCGAACAGTGCACTCTACATACAATTATCGAGAAAATCACAGGAAATTGACCCATTTGCTCTGAAAAGTTCCTAGCATGTTCCGCACTATTTAATTTCATGCCCATTTGAGAGCAAGCAATTTCTCTTCAGGGCAGAAGATAAATCGTCAGCTTGTACACACGTCCTTCTTCATTGCCAGACGTGCGCGCGCGCACACACACCACAAAGGGGCCTTCCCTCTGCTTTCGGCCTCATTTTCAAAATGATTTCATCTTCTTTAATAAATGGGAGCCAACAATAAAAGACAACTGAAGGCAAATAAAGCTTCCTTCCAGCCTCCTCCTCCCCTCCCTGAAATACTCTCACATTGATTTCTGTACCGTAATGTATTCCACCCATAAGGTTTCAGTCACATTCAACTACTCGCCTCAGCAGTTAAACTGAAACATTTGGCATACGGTCTAAGTCCAATGGCCTCTGCCTTAACGACACATTACGATACAGCCTACATTGCGCCGAAGACTGGGTGAGACACCTGGGGTTCATGTTAGGAATCATTGTGTGCCCTGCGTGGTGCATGTTTTACCATTCGTATGCTGGAAAACAACAAACCTGTGCTAGGGGCTGCCCCACCTGCAGAAGTACTCCTCCTCCTCCTCCTTTCTATACACAATGCTTTACAGTCACAGATTTTGGAGACAGGTCCCTGCCCAGTGGGCTTACAATCTAAGCTGGACAAGGGTGAGGGGAACACAGGGAGAGACAAACACACACTCATTCCCATTTTACAGATGGGGAAACGAGGCTGAGAGGTGGTGACTTGCCCAAGGCCACCCAGTGAGTTATTAATTATTATTATTACTAAAACTTATATGCCGCCCCCTCCTGCCTCAGAGTTCATTGGCTAGGGTGAGATTTGAACCCTGGTCTCTCTGGTCCAGGTTCAAGTCCAGCACCTTATCTCCACTATACCACACTGGCTCTCCAGTGTGACACAGTCTGGGACTCTGGGTTCTCTTCTAGCTTTGGTGTGTGGCTTGAGGCACGTGCCTGAGGGTGAAAAATGGCACTCTAGCCACCCAAGCTTGGGTGTTTACTTGGCCATTTTTAGGTGGGCATGGTTCCTGAACACGTGTTCCGACATTGTGGACCCAAGCATGGCATCCTGGAAAGGGAATGCCGTGCAGGCTAATCTTGGTTAAAGTGGGCCTACGTGTTATTAGTTGGGTGGTTCCTCATCTCTCTTCCCAGAGTTCTTAAGTTGAGTGCCCAGAACCGCAGGAAGAAGAAGGTGGCAGCTTGGGGCATGGGGATATGGTGGCATCAGCTCTGTGCCCAATCTGGGAAACGCGGAACTGTGACAGTACAGTAGGGCTGTAGCGGAATGTCGCAGCGGTAGCTATTTCTGCCGGAAACAGTGTTTCCACAATTAGTGATATGGCATGGCAGAGGCTTTCATTCTGCTAGTTTCATTCCGCTACTTCCGCAGTTCCACTAATTTCATTCCGCTACTTCCACAGGCTTCGCAAAATAGCGGAAACATGACATTTCCGCTACTTCCGCCATTCCGCCAGCGCCACAGAATCGTGGAACAGCAGTTTTCCGACAATTCCACAATTTTTCCGATAGTTTCCGAATTTGCAGAATGCCGGCGGAATTTGCGGAATGTCAGCAGAAAAGTTGTGGTGTGGCGCGGGCAACTCCAAAATGGCGGAATGGAATCGCGGCACGGTAACAGCTGCTGCCACATCAGCCCTACAGTACAGTATGAACTGAGCCTTGGCGGGGGGCAGGAGCCACAGGAAGCAGGTGGTAGCCCAGGGCATGGAAATAAGGTGGCAGCGCTGTTGGTTACGAGTGCAACTTGAGTGCCATGGAGCTGCGGCTGTACAGTAGGAACTGAATCTTGGGATGGCGGGATGGATCTCCCCACCTGCCTCTTGCCCCCCAGTCCTTGCCCTCCCCCCGGACCCCCACCTCTCCCTCTCTATCTTGTAAGTGGCTGCACAGGGCTCACAAGAGAGGGAGACGAGTGACCTTAGCTACTAGAGTGTCTAATGGGGAGGAGAGGAAAGTGGCATTGTCTGGGCTCCCCCACCTCCCTGCTGCACCTTAGGGCATTTCCTGCTCTCCAGACCCATTTGTTTGTTAAGTTTGGCAATCACGGCACGTGGGTGAGCTCAATACGCACACTCCCAGGGTGGTTACTGTGCAGTTTGTTAACTCTCTTAGTCCTTCTATTTCCTTTTCCATCCTTTGCGTGTGCTGTCTAGGTGGACGGTGAGCTCAGGAGTCAGAGACCAATCTCTCACTTTATGTCTGTACAGTGCCTAGCGCGCCGGTGCCCTGATCCAGGTGGAAGCCTCAGATCTGTGTTGAAATAACAAGAACAGCAGTAAGACCTCCAGGGTGTCCTGCTCTAAGGTCAGTCGGATGCTAAAGTTTTGTAGTGTCGAGTTCCTGCGGGCCCTTCTTGGACATGCTGTGGGTGTGGAGGGTGATGCCGTGGCCTCTTTGTTGGGGCTGTATACCTACTGGAGGTCCTTCCAAATCCAGGGCCCTGCACTACACCTCCTAATCTCCCTGTGTTCATCTGACCCTGGGGACCAAGGGACACTACTAAACAAGAGCATCTTTGAGCGGAATATTGACTTTATTTGACAGCACTGATTGGCTTTGGAATCACACCCAAGCACATCATCTGTCACGGCTCTCGGTGTCCCCAAGGGACATTATTTGCTGCTGGTTAAGCCCATAGTTGGAATGCACCAAGGCAAAGAGGGATTTCTCATGAGCTTGATGGTTTACGGGCTCATCAAGTAACTGAAGGAAGGAAGAAAAGCAATGGAAGAAAATGACTGCTTTCCCTGGGGAGTTCTCATGGCTTTTGGGTTAAAAGGCCAAGTGGGGCAGAGGTATCTAGACATATGTCTGCATGGCACTGTCTCCTGTTCATGCCTCACCCTACAACTGGATAGAAGACACTTTTCAGAGAAAAGTTTTGCAAAATTAGAGCGGGAACTGAAATTCCAGTTGGAATTACAATCAGAATGTATTTCCGATTGGAATTCTAACTGGCTGCCATTTGTGCATGCACAAAAGTACCCCCCCCCCCCCCATTTGCTCCAAATGGACCAAACAAAATGCCTGGTGGAATCAGAACCAGGGAGAAACTTTTGTTTCAGCCCTATCTTCCCTCCCTTTCCCCCTCTTCTACAGTGCAACACCACCACACTCTCCGGAATGGAGAAGTGCGGCAGCAGGAGAAGGGTAGAGCTGAGATGAAACAGTCCTTCCATTTTTGTGGAACACTTCTATAAATTGGAGCGGCTGTCCAAATTCCAACCCAAATTCAAATTGATAAAAAATTTGATCAATTGCAACGGGCTGTTTTTTGCGCATGTGAACAATGGCAGGGGCTATACTGTGCACGTGCAAAAAAGAAGAGATTTTTTTGAATGTTCCAGCAAACAAAAATTGGAACGATTGTTTGTTCCAATTTTCGTCTGGACTGATTGGCAATGGATGCTCCCCCATACTAACTATGTGTGCTTTTGGGAGGGTTGGAGGAAACTGCTTGGGGGTGGCTCTGATCATGCCTCAACGCTCATCCAGGTTTAAAGAGTGAAGAAAATAATGGGATAAATCCTTCTCTCCCACCTAATTTCCTTTTGGGGCTGGAGGGTGGGGACCCAGCAAAATGTGTAGCGCGGTTAGTGCCGGATTGTTGAAAATTATTAAACATTATGTAGAAAGAAAACATAATGAGCTCCTTTGGGATCGGAAATTTTGTTTTTTACAACCGAACAAGGGAAAATGGCAAAGCCACTCCTTGGTTTGCCACTTGTGAATTATTTAATAATCACTTCCTAGCAGACGGAATATGTTTATTCGCCCCTTCGGAGCATACTTCCCCATCTATTTACACTGCTTTTAAAACAGGATTATTTATTAAAAAAATAAACAAGGAATACGCCAGGGAGGGAGGGTGAAGGAGTAGGGAAGGTGGAAAAGGGAAAAAATAAAATATTAAATAAAACAAACCCAAAAAACCTCAGACTGAAGACTCTTGACATTTTAGGGAATTAAAATTAAAACGAATCAGATTTTTTTTTTCTTCAAATGGCTTGCACCTTGATTATCTTCAGTTTTAAAGACATAGATATTGTGATGGCAATAATCTAAGTAGAACCAGCATTCTTCAAGGAGCGACTCTGCTTGTGTGTTATCTGGCAATTTAACTTCTGCGAGTTGACATTTCCTCTTGCTGCCAGAGCAAGTGGTCTCATGACACCAGATTCTGCTCTCTGCTAGCAACCATGGAAAATCCATTGTAGCTCCATTGACTTCAGAGAGCACCCAGCAGCATATGACCGGCATATAAAACCAGCTTTTAATTTTAAATTGTAAGACAGTTTCCAGTGTTGCTTAACCCTTTGCCATCTACTAATTGTTGCGGCTAACACTGGATCTAGGACTGAAACTAGATTTTCTTTGTCTTGATTCTTGGCGAGAATCAAGCTTCTTGATGAGACTGGAGGGAAAAACGAGAATCGAGAAAATCCCCAATCTCGAGAATCTTTTGTTGAGATTTTTCTTCTTGATTAAAAAAACAAACATAAAAGAACTGCACATGCACAAAATAAGCACCTCAGCTCTTCTGCAAATATGCAGCACTTTTCCGAAACGACACCAGAAGCATCACTGCCATTTTGGAAAAGAGCACCCATTCTGTGCCCATGCAGAATGGCCATTGTGAATGCGCAGAACAGCTGCCCTTTTGGAAAAAGCTATCCATGCGCAGAATGGTCTGGTGGTCGTTTTGAGCATGCACAGTTTGGGATTTTCTTAAGCGAGAATCTCGCGAGTAAAACGAATTCTCGTTTCAGCCCAAACTGTATCACAACAGCAGCTGGCTGGTGCTTAAATGTTTTGGTGGGGCTGGGGGAAAAGGAGTGGTGGTGGGGGGATATATCCCCTTAACATCCTCTCACATTTGAACTGCTAGCTAATTTGCTATCCGTGGGCAATACCCGTGATTTCAGTTACTATCGGGGGCCCGGTGTGCTAGCCAAGTCCAGATCAGGCAGCTGATTACCCCCAAAGTCAGAGTATTATTGTTACCAAATTACTGAGTAGATCGGTAAATTGGTACAGTATTCGGGACTGCAAATAAAAAAAACGGTATTGGAACTTGAAAAAATGACACTGGAAGTCGGCAAAACGGTACTAGAAATTAAAAACCACGATGAAAAATGGTCCTTCAGCACATCAGGTAGCCTTTTGGGCTGCAATCAAGCACTGATTATTACCCAATATTATTGGGTACGGTACTGCAATTTTGATGGGTTTACCCATTTCTGCAGGTACTCCTTTTAGTTCTAATCTCACACACTCCCCAACCCCTATGCCCTCTCTCACACACACTTCCCCCCCATCCCACCCCTGGAAAAGAAACCAGGCCTGTTTCCTCTGTCCTGAGAGCAGATACAAGGGAACTCCAACCAGGTGGAGCTACAAGGGCACCCGGGGAAGGGTTCTCGGTGGCCGCTGCACAATTATGGAAGTGGGGGTTCGTCTAAGCGCTATTCCACTCCTCTTTTGGAAGAGATGTAAGGCGGTTTTGTTTGGCAGGCTGGGATAGCAACGGGTAGGATTGGATGGAAGGATTAGGGAGAGGGTTGGATAGTAGGGGGGTTTAGAGGTTTTTAATTGCTTTTATACATTTATTTATATAGTTTACATATGTTTTTATGTTGATATATATATATATATATATATATATATTTGTAAGCCACCCTGAGCTTCTGTCAGAAAGGCAGGATAAAATACTGATTGAATGAACGAATCCAAGCTGATTCTGAACAAGCTCTGTTCTGTGCATGCTCATAGCCAGGGACCCGAGTTGACCGCGTTGCTGCAACTTGCAGTGATTTCTGCAGAATCAGCCAATCCTCGCAGTGTCAGGCTGAAATTGCAGTGACAGTGCAGTGGAGGCTGTCTGCAGGATCTTTAAATCCTGGCTCAGGCATAAACTTGTTGCCTGACCCCAAACTAAAACTGCTGCTGCAGCTGCCGTCTGTCCGGGAGGTGGGACCAGGACCCGAGGGTAAATAGGCCCCTGGGAGATGAATTGTGGGTGGGTGGGGTCTGAAGGCCCTATGTTTGGGTGAGGGAGGTCTGGGGTTTTAATATGAGGTTGGAATTTTGGTGTGCTGAAATTCCAGAGGATTTGAGTTTTGTTTGATTAGCAAAGTTGTGATTCTATGTCAAACCTGTTGCAAATTTGCTTCCCAGCATGCATAGTTATGCAAATCAAGTGAATTATGCAAATATTAATGCTCGCGGTGAATTTGCAGAATTTGGCTTCACTGGTTTCCGAATTTAAGATTTTTTGGTGCAGTGAACTCGGGTCCCTGCTCATAGCTTCCGAGCACAGTGCTTTAGTAGGGAGAGTGCAGAGAAGAACTAAAGACTGATCAGCCCTCTCTGCACTCCACCAACAGCACAGAGGCCTGTGAGCAGGCAGAGAATGGAGTCTGCTGGCAGCAGCAAGGGTTAGCCCCCGTTGGTGGAGCACTGAGAGGAATGATCAGTCTTTAGCCTTTCTCCATGCTCTCTACGCTGCACTGTGTTTGGGAGCTGTGAGCATGCCCAGAGCAGAGATTGCTCGCAGCTGCCCAAAGTATCCCAAGGCCAGCTGAGATTCCGTCCTGGCCGCTGGAGTTCTAAGCCAGTAGCAGAAGCGCACCAGTAGCTTAAAATCCGGTAGTGGGGCTGATCTCCATTAGCCTCAACAGACAAGCCATTCCTTCTGCACCATCAGCAGATGAAAGCATTCCTTCAGATAAAGTTAGGTGCGTTCATGACACACATTATTGGACTAACTGTTGGCGAGAGTGTCAAAGGTTTCAACCTACTCACAGCTCAAGCCGCACTATGCAGCCTGGCCACTTGAACACTCACCATCCAAAGTTGGTTCAATAAAGGTATCATCTTAATTCCCTAGTCTCCTGCCTGGGACTGGCATGGCAACCAGATTCTAATTAACCCGCATGGCAGCACGGGAGTAGAACCTACCAAGGCCTGGAGAAACTAATAACACTCAGTCAAAGTGTCACAGGGCACCGTCAAGCCTATTAATAAATCCAGAGAAATTCCAGGGGGAAAGGGGCTTTGTTAAATGAACTTTAGATTTTGCATCCAGACATCCAGAATCTATGAGCATATCACGTTTATCTCTCACACGTTCTACTGTATTGGGGAGGGAAGGGAAGAAAGGATCTGGCTTCCAAGGATTTCAAGCCAATGAGATTGATTGTGTGAATACACTTGAAAGCAGAATTCAGCCCAAATATCCTGACATCTAGGGCTAGCCTTACTAAAGGGTCCAGGCTCCATAATAGCGCCTACTTTCACCGTGGCAGGGTGTGACGGCCCCACTCCCTCCTGGGGTGGGGGGCTCAAACATAACTCCCTCTTAAGGCACCACGGAAGGTGCCTCCTAGTCGGTGGGACTACAGGGGAGGGGCCACCAGGGCCGCCACATTTTGTCTTCACCCTGGGCCCTGCCAATTCTAAGGCTGGCCCTCGATACCGCAGAGTGGGAAAGGAGAATTTTTTTTGTTGTTTATTTGGAACGTTGCCCAAATGTGTCTACGTAATTCGCTTCTTTTTTTGGTTTGTGGTTTGTTTAGTTGCTTTTAAAAGAACCAAACAAGAGTAGGTCCTTGGCTTGATAACTTTGGCAGGTTTGTTTGGTTTTCGGAGTATCTCCATTGATAATGTGCGGGGACATTGCGTTGCCAGTTGAATTTAGTTTTGTACAAATCTAAAACCACAGGAAATGACCAGAGAGCAACATTCAAACAATGGTTGTCAAATTGATTAGGCTCCAAAGATAGTTTTTCTAAAAAACAACACCCAAAATCAAATAGAAAAGATTTGAAAACAAGAGATTGTTTTAAACAATTATCCAGTTCCCTTACAGTACAAGAACCAGTGTAGCTTAGTGGATAGAAATTAAATCAATACTGAATCTCTTATTGGAGGTCATTATTCTCTTGACTGAATTTCCACTTCGGATCCTGTTTGGTTCAGGATTGGTTTGGCTTGCGTGTGGTTCAAGTTCACGAGTGTGACGTTCAGTTCAGAGATGGGATGGTTTGTTTTCAGTTGGTTTTAGAGTGTTTCCAGCTTGTACAGATAAGTAGTTAGAACAGGGGAGGGATGATGACCAAAGCAGACGAAAGGGACAACCAGACTGAACCAGACCAAACGAAACCAATCTTGAACCAGAAAAAACAAACTAGACCAAAGGACAACTCAGCCGAACAATGCCTGGACTGAAGGTGACCATACCGAACAATATCTGACAATGGAACAGGCCGTATACATAGGGCTGAAACTCGTTCTTGGTAATCTCTCAAATCTCGTTGAGAACCGGGATTTCAACAAGATTCCGAGATCAAGAAAGAGTTGAGAATTGTTTGGTTCATAGTCTGTCTGTGAGATTCTTGAAAAAATAATTTTAAAAATGCTCTGCACATGTGCGAAAGGGTTACCGCATGCGCAGCCATTTCCCAAGACGGCGTGAACCATATCAGCACCGCCTTCCGCTGCCATTTTGGATATGGGCAGGGGCCATTTGCCGCACGAGCAATCGGCACGGTATCCATTTTGCAAATGCACAAATGGCTTTTTTTTTTTTACTATTTATATTTTTGGTCAGGATTCCGATCGGAACTGATTCCGATTGGAATTCTGCTGGAAAAGCAAAACAAAAACAGAGCTGTTTCGTTTTGGTAGAAATGTTCTGTGAACAACAAACAGCTATTTCAGTCCAAGCCTAGAGCTATTCCCGGGAATTAGAGGGTCCACCTGGAGCCAGGAGCATCTGGTCAGACTTGGGGGTGTGCCGACTCCCTCTGCAACATTATAGCAAGAAGAAAGGGTCCTCAGCAATTCAAGTGAATGGAAGTTTAGCGGTTGAGTTCAATGGTTTGCGCACTGCCACCTAAAAGGTTAACATTCTTTTGCTTCCAATAATCTAACGTATCGTTAGCAGCAGAAGGTGGTGAATTTTCTTCCTGCAGGCAGTGTGTCCTTTTCACCACCTCATCTCTTATACTCAGCTATGAAGAACATCAAGGACATTGTAAAGAACAAAATGTCCCCCCTTCCCACCCTGAAGAATGTAAAATCAAAGTGTCAAAATATTTTACATGGAGTTACACACTCATCTATTTTAAAGACAGAGAGCATTAAATACATCTACCTAATGGAAAAAAAAAGTGTTTAAACAACAATAAAAAAAGATTTAGTGGGGTTAATAAAGAACTCTCTTAAAGCAGGGTGTCACCATTAAAGTAATTAATAGAGCATAAAGGACTCGCTTGTGGAAAATGAAGAGGGCTTGAGTTGAAACCTTTAAAAATTTTCACATGACCCCAAGACAGACCAGGACACTTGGGTGCAAAAAATACCTCCTAGGAGGAGTCTTGGAGGGGCCGCCTTCAAGTCTATAAAAAAGTGATTTTAAATTTTAAGTGATACGGTATAAGTCTGAAATGCAAAGGTTAAGAGAATATTAGAAAGGCAGTAATTCTATCTGATTAAACTTTTATCTGGAACGGCAGTAAAATGTTCAGAATGAATTAAGGATTTTATTAACAGATGCAGGGGGCTCCATAAAAGAGTTTGAAATCTAACTGGCAGAGAGGAAAGCTTTTTATGATTTTATATATATAAAAAGCAGAGAGGTAATACTATCATAAAACTTTAAAATTACTCCCATGCCAAAATGGGAAAGAGGGGGGGCAGGCAGGGGGAAGGTACTGTAAGTAAGAGGGCAAACCTGGCTGTTCTATTTCAAAATTGAAGTGACCTCTTTATAGCAAAAAGAAACAATCTGACAGTAAATACGCTGCAATCCGGGGCAGCAACATTACAAAGGATTTCTGTCTGCAAGAATACGGAAGGTACATGTTACTCCAAAGTGGCCTTCCCATGAAGAAGCACCCAAGATAGGAGGCATAAAACCTCTGGACTGTGCTAAGCTAGGCCTGAAATGAGAAATTTCAGCAAGTGCTGCTTCTGTCTGAGGCAGGACATTTGCTGAGATTCATGCGACGCAGAAACGTAGAGACTTTCCCGCTGTTTTCGCCATTTCCCGTTATTTTTCGCGGGTTGAACGGGGCTGCCACGGGCCAGTCCCAAGCCCCGTATGCGCTCTGTGCATACCCCTGGGGGCTAAGAACAAGGGAAGGGCTGAAAAATGCCATAAAACTGCTGTAAAACCGCTGTAAAATTGTCATAGTTTCCGGAAAGTGATGAAAAAGTTCCAGAAGGTGATGAAACGTCCTGGAAAGTGATGAAAAACGCTGGGGAAAATGGTGGAAGTACAGACGTACTGGAGACTGATGAAGTACCGATGAACACTTGCAAGCACTTCCGAAAGGTCGGCATTTCTGTTGCTGTTGTGAACCGCCTCAAGCCGCCTTTGGGCGGGAGAGTGCGGGATACAAATTAAAAATGAAATGAAATTTCCCTTCAGAATGGGAACACTGGTTCTCATCTCAGCCATATGCTCAGTGTTGCCAACACAATTGTCAGGACACGTTTTGTAACCCCCGATGTGAAGGAATGGCAGCCAAACCTCGCTAGAACAATCCCTATTTAGAACAAACCTCTCCCTTATAACAATCCCAACTTCAAGAACCATTCCTTGCAACTCCATATTGCCAAGCCATATTGCAGTGATGTAATAAAGCTTTTCCTGTAGCCCCATGAGGGCATTTGTTATACTGAAGTTCTGCTGTATATCAAAAAAGAACATAGCCAGTGCCACACTGGGTCAGACCAAAGGTCCATTGAGGCCAGCATCCTGTCTGACATTCTCAGACCCTTTGGAGAGGCACCCAAAACGTCATAACGGGGCTATCCATTCCCCGTTGTTCACTCTCAGCTCCTGACAGTAAGAGGCTATGGTCCCCCAAACCTACTTGGCTATTTGCTGTTAATGGACCTACCCTTCAAGAATTTATCCAATCGTTGTTTAAATTCAGCTATACTACTGACCTTGACCGCATCCTCTGGCTGCAAATTCCACAAGTTATTGGTGCATTCAGTGAAAAAACCACGCAACACTTTATTTTATTTGTTTTAAATCTGCTACCAGTTAGTTTAATAGAACATCCCCTTGTTCTAGTTCTGTTAGAGAGGGTAAATAAATAACCACTCCCTTTTATCGTGTTTCACACCACTCATGATTTTATAAACTTAGGGGATATAGGGAGCTGGCTGAGTCAGACCAATGGTCCACCGTAGCCCAGTATTGTCACAACCTGACATGGCAGCAGGCTTTCAAATCCAGCTCTGAAGGGTCCCCGGCAGAGGCCTCACCCAGGCGTGCTACCAGAGATCCTGAATTGGAGATTCCGGGGATTGAACTTGGGACCTTATACACGCAAAGCATGTGCTCTGCCACCTGAGCCAAGCCCACTCCAGCTTCTGTAATATCCTGCTCAGTCATCTGAGCAATTCACAGTTTGGGAAGCTCTGTCCTAGTAGTTACCATGGATTATGCAAGCTCCCCCCACATAGCCACCTGAATTGCTTTGCTTTCTTTCTTTTTTTAAACACTGACATGGATAAGTAGCAGCATAAGCTCTTTAGGGCTCAATGAGAGATCAACCAATAATTTCTCCACTGGTAGCCAAGGCTGTCAGTGACACGCCACATACAATAAGTCTTTTTGCCTGGAATGGCTCAGGTTAAGAAGTAACGAACTCACGCCACAATCTGTTCTTCCTTCTGTTAAAATGCACAAATGGAAGATTTAGAGTCTTTCCTGACACTGTTGTGCTTGGCCCACAGCTCTGTAATTGCTACAGCTGGGAAAGAATTCACTTGGAATTTGCTTTAGCCCAGCGCTTGCGATACGGCTTAAAAACCAATCATTTTCCCTTCCTGCCGCTGCTCCCAATTGCTGTCCTTTCTCCCAAACGGACGTCGTCCTGTTTTTCTAACTGGCAGCCTGCCAAATCCATGTGGATTTGTTGTGTGTGTAAGAGGGCAAACAAGACCATTTCTTCTACTGCAAACAAACCTAGCATGCCACGGTGTGAAAACCCACAGCATGGACACTAGAGGGACGACTGATTCACAGATGGAACTTCTGTTGAAGGAGAGAGACCGATGTAGAATGCAACTTAGACAGGGCCCCCCATGTGAAACATGGTACCGCAATTCACAAATTCTCCGCAGAATCCGGCCCCGGACCAGAATCTTGCAGGAACAGGGAAATTCCCCATGGAATTTCCCCTGTCCAGTGACATCAGTGCATGCAAGCCACTGATGGGCTTTCGTGCTGTGATGTCACCCATCAATCACTGCATGCAAACCTCTGATTTGCTTGAGTGCAGTGACATCAGTGGCTTGTCTGCAGTGACTGACAGGTGACATCACAGTGCAGGAGCCAAACAGTGGCTTGCACGCACTGATGTTACTGCCCACTCCCCTGGCCCTGGTGCACTGCTCCGCCCCTCCCCCAGCCCAGAGCAGTCGTGGCGGTAGGAGGAACTCGTCGGGCAGGCAGCAGCAACCCACTCCTTCCGAAGATCGAGTGTCCCGCCACCCTCACCCCCAGACATCGGGGCTCCTAATCAGCTGCAGCTGGAACCCCAACAGCCGGTGACCTTAAAGTATCGATTTTGGGTGCACACACACTATTTTTTCTCCCTGAAGGCATGCTGATCTACAATTCTCAGCATGTCTCCAGTGAGAAAAGATGACATGCACCCAAACTCCATGCTTAAAGCAGGTCACTGGCTGGAGTGGCTAACTCTGAGGTTCCCACTGCCTCTAAGGCCGCTTTTAGACGTGCACTGGGATCAGGCGCGGGAGCGGCGAAACAGCCGCAGCGCTGTTTTAGACGAACTGAAAGCGGAAGTTGTGCGCATGATCCGGCGCCGCGCATTCTTTGCCGGCTGCGTATGTCACCCCAGAGGAATCAGCCCGTTCGCTCGCGGTCGGCAAAGAATGCGTGGTGCCGGATCATGCGCACAATTTCCGCTTCCGGTTCGTCTAAAACAGCCCCGCGGCTGTTTCGCCGCTCCCGCGCCTGATCCCAGCTGCACGTCTAAAAGCGGCCTAAGTCTGATTTCTTTTTACTTTCTGAGCCCTATCGGCCTAGTTCCCAAACCCTTCCTTGTATCGTCTAGTCTGCACTTCATCCTCTTACCCCTTGTTGGCTTCTGTATTTGCTTTCTCCCAGCTCCATTCTCTCACCTCCTTCCTGCCCCGGATGATGAGCCATTTAGCTCTCTGAGGATTTACCGTATCCTGGCCATTGGAGAAGGGTTGCTGAGAGGTTTCTGCTACCTTTTGCTGCACCTGTCTACTGTTTTGTCAGCCTTTCTGTTCCCCCTGCTTGCCCTGACCTTCTCTCCTTCCCTGGCTCCCACCTCTGGTCCCAAGCAGACTCAGCCCTAACACTGACGGCATGATTAGCTGGAACTAGGGGTAGCTGAAAGGCTTCTCAAACCAGCAGTTGTGGCTATTGCAAGGTCAAGGACGTGGTGCTATCGTAGCTCCACCAGCTTCTTACAGCAACTGCCAAACAAGTCAGATAGCTCTTTCTTAGGTCTAAAAACCAAATTCTACCCTTTCTGATTTCTGATTGGAATCATCGATTTTGTCCATTCTGATCAGGTAATGGAACAGACAACATTCTGTCCAACTCAAATCAGAATGGACATTTTTTTAAAAAAAAAAAGTCGTTCCAACCAATCCTACTCAGGACCAGATGCACAGATAGATGGCTGTGGCCCATATCCAAAATGGCAGTGTTGGCATCACTGCCATTTTGGAAATGGGCCATGGACATTTCATGCATGCACAAATAACTCCCCCCCCCTTTTCTTCTTCTTCCTTTTTAAAAAAAATAATAATATTTCGACCAAATTCTGGTCAAAATAAGGGGGAATTGCCAATTTTCACACAAATGTCCACTAAGACAGAACAGTTCTTTCCAACCAATCCTACTCAGGGCCAGATGTTCATGGCTGTGTAATAATTGCTTCTTAGTGTTTAGTGGGCCACAGATTTAAAGGAGGTATGGTCCTAGACTATCAATGCATCATTTTTTAATACAGGTAACTATGAAAATCTAAGCCCATAATGATCTCGTGATGTGAGACAACAGGCCACCGGAAAACAATAACTATAAGATGTGGTTTGTTGAACGCCATTCCCTAAGCTTAAGTTTTCCTGTAAATCGGGCAATCTCAATAAGGAATCAGAGTTCATTGTGCTGCCTGGTGCTGTCTGTGCAAGAGAGTTCCTTGTCTAGGAAACTGGCAGTAGTGCGTTGCACGCTTTTTATTCGGGACCTCGTTTTGAGAGTGAAACAGAACCCCACACCCCCAGGAAGTAACGAAGACATGAAAATATACTGAATATCAATCAGTTTCGCGGTCTTAGTAATCCTAAAAACACACATTTTTGGGTACAGTCTGTTGATTTGGATGGGGGTTTACTCACAAGTAAGTGTATTAAGGTTTGCGGCCAAAGGAGATTCATTGACTTTCTGGAAAGTTTGAACCGCTCTAAGAGAGCGTATCATCTTGCTTGCATGGTAAGATCTTATATGCCAACGTAAATCCAGCGTGACGGTACAGCAAGAGACATTGACGTCTCACTTCTTCAGAGTCACTTGGTTTGTTTAAGTCCCGTTGGGGGAGGAGAAGACATGGCTGCATTGCAGACAAATAGATTCCATTATCCTTCACTGGATAAGTGTCTCGTCTAGCCGTCCACATCTCCCGTCAAGGTGTTTCGGTCACCTCCCTTGGCAGCACACTCCATTGCCCCGTGATAAGACGTTTCCCTTCATTCCCGACTGGAACTTTCGCCGTCCCTGCTTCAGCCCCTGGACTTCTTGTTCCGTCCTTGCTGGTTAACGAGTATAATTGGTCCCTGTCTTCCCTATAGTGACTTGTGCCAGCATCTGAAGGTGAATTAGTGCACATTACGCCACTCCAGGCCACAGTGTGTTCCCTTTTTTTATACCTACGTGCTGAGTTTTAAAAAGGGGTGAGGGAATGCTTTCCACCTTCTCTAGTGTCAAAGTAAATCCAGATCTCATCTTGTTCCCTGGCAGCTGTAAAAGATAAGCCAAGTAGACAGTGTTGGTGACTGGAGTTTTCAGTATTTGTTGGTCATTTTTCATTATTTCCTGGCATGTGTTGTAATTTTCGGTATTTTCTAACAGTTAGTTTCCAGTATTTTTGTCAGTTTCCAGCCTTTTGTGACAGTTTCCAGCATCAGAATGCAGAAAACAAGGAATATACACCAGTCAAAAATGAACAGTAAGGGAAATGAATAAATGATTAAAGTTATGTAGTGAACTTATATGATCATACACAAACAAACATAAGTAGTATGTAAGGAACGTTACGTGATGTGCGGCTGCTCCTGCCTGGGAAGAATTACCAGAAGTACCGAAAAATTACCGAATGGGAACTAGCGAAAATTGTGAAAACGCCAGTAAGTTTCCTCGTTGCATGAGCACAGGTGAATGCTCTGTTTCTGACAGAAACAGCTTTTGCTGTGATTGCTCAATTCAGCACTAGCCTTCTGAAAATGCTTGTACTCTGGCGAACCTCAAGAGGAAGGGAGTTTCAAAACTGTGGGGTAGCCACCAACAAATGACAAAATAGATGCCAGGAAGTGACCAAAGTGAGGGGGGAGGGGGGGAAATGACACAAAACTGCCATCGGCATCCCCCATTTCAGCAAAAGTGCAACAATCTGGAATATGGAAATACTGACAAACGTTCAACAACGTTTCCAAAAGGTCAGGATTTACCAATAGTTCAGGAACTGTTGTTCCTGACTCAGCTGTATTGGCGACATTGGGCCTTCCCCTACCTAGTGCTACAAAACGTGAAAAACTGTGCACGTGAGATGGTGATTGACTCACTTTCTGCCCCTCTCAGATTCTGGGTGGTGACAGGATCGTCAAGTGGAAGATGCAAAAGCTCCAGCGGCTTCTCTGAGTTACGGTTGGGCCACACCGTCCCCAGAAGATCATCCTCCCATGGAGACAGTCTAGGGCACAGGGAGCTTTCTTGCCTGCAGAATGGAGCTTCCCGGTGTCTCAAGTTGTTGGACGTTCTACTTCAAATACAGCACATGAAGTAAGATTGTAAGCCACAGGCAGGGACCGCGTCTATTTCTATGTTCTGTACAGCACCAGGTCACACTACTGGTGCTATATAAATGTTTATAATAATAATNGTAAGCCACAGGCAGGGACCGCGTCTATTTCTATGTTCTGTACAGCACCAGGTCACACTACTGGTGCTATATAAATGTTTATAATAATAATAATAATAAACCTGATGAGAATCTCAGTTTCGCTCTATGCACCTGAACTAATGAAAGCCTGGTTTCGCAAGGAGGGAATGATATTCTGTTTAAATCAATAAGATTCTTCAGTGACAAAAGCGGCCACATCTCCTCTCCTGGTAACACCTATTGCTATGAAATCTTGAGTCCAAATGTATCTTTCAGTCTTCTACCCTTCCACCAAATTTGGCTGAAATTGGCCACAAGGATAAAAAATGAGTAAGGGGACACATACGTACACACAATGGGGCTGATCCCATGGCCCACGGAAACCTTTGTGCAACTTCATAGCAGAGACATCGTGCTGCGCGGAATCTGCATGGATCCCACACAGACGGGTTGGTGATTGCGACCCCTGAGGGCAATTGCGTAAGTCTTTCGATAGGAAACCAAGCTACAAAATTTCTAGTCCTCATGTTTGAGATCTCAGCTGTAGCAGAGTTCTTTACCGTCGAATCCGTTGAGAGAAAGCGGCCCTGGCCAGGCCGCATCTCGGCCATGGGCTGCCTGACCATCGATGCCTACTTCTGAGGGAAACTCCACCTCTGTATGGCCTCTGCAATAACTGCCAGACAATCTCTGTTTGTTTGTCCCTGTTTTACTGCTGCACGTAGTGTGGTTTTATGGAGTCAACCACACGCAGCTGACCCTGTCTACCTTGCCCTGTTTTTAGATGATGAAGATGATTTTACTGCGCTTTTTACTTTTTCAAAGGGCTAGTGGATGGTTCCACAGTTTCTAGCCTCCCCATTGAGATGTGTCCAGTTTTAGTGCATTTTAAACCTTGTGTTTTTTCCCCATTTTGAAAAAAATCCTTTGCTCCCCACCGCGTGTTTGTCACTATATCTCCTGACGGCTGCTGCGCCATTAACCCCCCGTCACCCACCCACCCCATCGTGCTTTAGCAAAAAAGTCTAAAAATACGAACCGAGTGAACCCAAAAGTTTAGACACCAGAAATAACATTTTAAAAAATGACCGATACGTTTTATTATTATGCAAACATCTCATGATTTGGAGGGACAAGACTCATGATTTCTCTATGGTTGAGGCTGGCAGCGCCGAGCTTTTTTCCACAACAAATTTCGTCTGACATGCTTACAAATATTAACTAATGATGGGATTGAGAAGGCACCGGCCACAAAGGCAGAAAATGATGAAATAGCATGGATCCAAAGCAAACTCACTGGGGGCAAAAACATCCAATTGCCCCTACAACATGTGGCTTTTCTAAAAAAATATTTCATATTTCTTTTCAAGTTGTCACTTTCAATTCAAACTCTTTGGAAAACACACATAATAGCCTTAATGATCCCATTGAACAGTTTAAATTCAAATTGCCGAGCACTGCCACCAGCACACGCTGACAGCACTTTCCATAAATTACTCCGAGATTCAATACATCACTCAACAACAAAAAAACCCATCCAAGAATAAAGGATTTTAATATATACATGTGCATGGATATTAAAAAAAAAAAAAAAAGAGAGATCTTCAAATGATAGTTTCTCTCTTTTTGTCCAATTTACATTGTTATGTGGTTGCTAAATTAGTGCTGTAATGTCTGCTTACAAGTTTCTGAATTATTTTTTTAAAATGGGGTAATTTTACAGCAAGGGGTCAAACTCTTGCTTTAACTCCGTAGATAGTTGTGTTTTTGATTTGTTTTGTTTCACGATGAAGGCTTCAAAGGGGGGATTTCTGGCTCTACTGAAATCAGTGGCAAAGCTTCTCTTGATTTTAAGGAAGGCAGGATACGACCCAAGACATTTAGCAAATCAAAGCTTTTGCACGATGGCCCCATTCACAGCATTCGGTTATTGTTGCAATTCCTGTGGCATTGAGAGACTTAATGAGAACTGGGCCCTGGCAAACTAAGGAAAGTACATGCACGTGAAAATCGGACACCTTGAAAAATTTATCATCTAACCTCTCTCTTCCACCAGGCCTTCCCTAGCTCCTCATCCTCACAGACACATCACGGATGCCTCCTCTTCCCTGGAATTAAGCGAAGCACCTGTCCCTGCAACATGAACTTCTCCTTGTCTCTCCCTGTCTTCCCCTCTCCCTTGTCTTTCCTAGATTATAAACCCCTTGGGGCAGGGACCTGTCTCTAACTACAGATTGTACAGCACCAGGAACATTGCTGGCACTGTATAAATAACACCACCCAGGCTAGAAGCACCTAGGAAAATATCTGAGTTGTTGTAACCCAGAACAACTGAGGCTTACCGCATGGCAGATCCCTTCAGCCAGCGTAAAAAGACCCCTGAGCAATAATACTGAGGTAACGTCGTGGTCCTGCTGAGGGGGTCTGTGGCATTAAAGGCAGCCTTACTGTCAAAAGGAAGCTAACGTACGGACCAGGCTCAAATCAGCCCCTTGGGGGGCCCTGGGAATTGTGGCTGGCTCTGCAGTGACAACTGTTAATGATGGCCAGGGCCTAGTATCGGCCATAAGGCTTTCCTCAGCGCTGGTCAGGCCACATGTCTCCTCAACCTCACTACACGCCCCCCAGAGGAAGCTGGCGGATCATCAGTCACTTCCTGTGTCTCCTCCTCAGGTCTCCATGAACTAGGGATGGGTGAACAGAATGGAGTTCGGAAATTCGGTCTGGTTTGAAATTCGAGTTCGGAAATTCGGTTTGGTTTGAAATTCGAGTTCGGTTCGGAAGTTCAGTTCGGTCGAATTCCGAACTTCCGAACCAAGTTAGGCCATTCAAACCCAGGTTTTTTGGTGTGTGTTGCCGCTAGGGATAGGCGAACAGAACGGAGTTCGGAAATTCGGTTTGGTTTGAAATTCGAGTTCGGTTTGGAAGTTCGGTTCGGTTGACTGACACACCGAGTTCGGTCCGAACTCTGAACTTCCGAACCGCGTTCGCCCATCCCTACCATGGACTGGCTCTGCACCCTCTTGGACCTTGTGTGTTCTGGGACTGGTTAAAAAACAGTCCCTTCAGACCCCTGGCCCTTGAACCCGGTCCATCAGATCTTTCCTATGAGTCCGGCCAGAATTCCTTGAGTCAGGCCTGGTGTCTGTTTTGATGGGGGTTTGGCATCTGAGGGATATGCCCCCTACGCAACTGCCCACAGAGCCCACTCCACACCGTATCAGTCTGGTGCCTGTTCCAGTCCTGCCTCCTTGGTCCACGTACCAATCCCCACCATGACCCCTGGCATCCTGGACCCCTAAATGTGCACCAACCTATCCAGGGCCGATCCCGCCACAACTCTCCGTGCTCTCGCCTGTGGAAGCCTGACAGCTAAGGTGCAGAAGGGACAGAGGAGCCCTAGTGAGGATGAACTTGTTACACTCATGTAGGCCTCTGGTTATTTCATCATTCAACCCCTCCAGCGTCCAGGTCTGTGTATTTTCATTTTGCTGAAGAGTTCCTTATATTCCCTATCATCCCAAAGCTGAATTGTTGGGGGCTTGGTTGACTCGTACATACAGCCGGGGCAGCACTAATGGATACTCTACCCCAGGAGGCGCTTAGGTACTTTGGAATGGGCCTCCCCCACCACCCTCTCAGCAGCTTGGGATGCAGCTGCATTTGGCCGTGGGGTATTTCTTGGCGAGATCTCACACCTTTAGTGTAATCTTCCTGAGATCTCGCTAAGGGTTCTCGATTCTTGCGAGATTCTTGTGAGAAAAATCATCATCATCTTGTTTCCGCCCCACTTTGAACCTCTCAAACTCTTGCTGCCACCAGTAGCAATTTAAGACGCAGAGCATGAATGGTGTAGCACCAAATTTGAAAGGACCGGAAAGCATTTTCTCTGCCAGCTCTGGTTGCTTTCGGCCATTCTCTGGCTAGACATTTACTGTGGACTCGGACACTCCCCAGCAGAGCACAGCACTGCAACTCCATCCCAAAGGCCTCACTGCCCCACAGATGTCCACATTAGGCACGAGGGAAGCCGACCTCAGTTCTTGTCACTGGCCGAGGATCAGCCGCCAGGAAACCAGGATATAGAATGGAAGGGAAATTTCCATGCCCTGGTGAAAGTCATCAGGACATTAAAGAATAGGCCATTGGAAAGCGATGGCAGCTTCCCCAGCTAGGTTAACCTTGTGTTCCGTCAGGCTTTTTATGATAATACCGTAGTTGGAAGGCAGACAGCTGGCACCGACTAAAACATCGCACTCTTCAATCTTTCATAACATCGCTTGCAATGATATCACTCCTAACCTTTTCCTTCCATCCAGCTTGATGCAACCCGCCCCCCCCCCCACCTTTTCAAATATTCATTAGGTAGCAAACCAAAGGTGGTCACATTAAATTCTCTTGAAAAGGGGAAAGAGAATATTGACATTGATAATACATTGCAGAGACCACATCCATGCTGCTGAAGCTGCTTGAGGAGTCATCTGTACGGTGACATTTTAGTCAGTCGTTGCCGGCCCCTATTACCATACCAATCCAGAATGCCAGAATATTTGATACGGCCTCTTATCACACCCTTCAGCAGGGCTGGCCTTAGAATTTGCAGGGTCCCGGGCAAAGAGAAAATACAGGACCCTTGGTGACCCCTCCCAAATGGGGGGCAAGGGACCCCAAAGGACAGTTGTGTTTGGGAGGGAATGGGGCCTCCATATCCTTCCCTTGTGAAAACAGGTGCCACTGTGAGGCCCCCGGAAAGAGTGGGATCTGAGAAAGTCACTCTGGGTTGTTCTGTGGTAAAGGCCGGCCCTGTCCTTTAGCTCTATCTTCCAACTCTTATAGACGGGGAAACTAAGGGCTTGGTGTATTCTGCAAAAAATAAAAATAGATTCTGTGAGCAGAATAAATGATGCAAGTCGAATCAATGGGACACATTTTGTTGCAAAGCTCCTTCTCTCTTCCATCTGCTGATCCATCTTTCTTTCCCCTCCCCTTGTTGCTGTAAAATGGTTTAAATGTGGTTAATATATCATTGCAATGTTATGGTTTTAATTGTGTATTTGAATTGTATTGATATAGGAATGGGTGAAGATTTTTCCTGACTAAATTTTGCCGTTTTTTGCAAAACAGGTAGGAAGAAATTAGGGCTGAAACTCGGCACTTGGGATTACTCTGTTTTTACTGAGCATCCTGCTCCTCGACTCGGTTTTGCTGAGTCCCGAGTAACCAAGGAATTGACCCTGGCACTCGGCAACTCCTCGATTGATGAATGGGGCTGCAGGAAGGGGGTGCAGAGGACAGCAGCGGTGAGAATTCACACAAACTAACCTTTGAAATTTACAATTGTGGTCAGCACTTATAAATTTCAAAGGCTGGCTCCCCCCTCCCCAAGCCCCTGGAACTCCAGGCCTTCCCCAGCCTATCAGCTAATAAGCAGGGAAGGGGAAGCCCCAGGGGACTTTGCCCCCACACAGGATCATCCCCAGGGCTTCCAGAGCCTGAAAGGTTCAGGGCTTCCAGAGCCTCCAGTTCTGGGAGGATTGGGGAACCAAACAGGCATTTGAGGAAAGTGCAAAACACAAGAAGATACACCGGGAGGCTCTACACGCTATGTTCACCCCACTCCCAACAGCCTTCCCAAATCCAAAACCCCAGCCCCAGTGCCTTGCTGTCGCCAGGGACCCTTGCTGCCTCAGGAAAACTAATTCCCTATTGCCCGAAAGGGGGAGGGGGTCAACATTGCCCCTGTTCCTTCCTAGATACCTGGGGGTTCTCCCTCCATGCCTATTAGCTGTCAGGCAAAAACCCCTATCAGATGATAGGCTGGAGGGGGGGAAGAGGGGAGCCAGCATTTGAAATTTACAAGTACTGGCCACACTTGCAAATTTCAAAGGTTGTTTTGCAAGTCTTGTTTCAGCCCTTGGAGCCTGCTCTCTGCATCTCCTTCCGAGTACTGAGTACTCATTGAGTTTCCGAGGAGCAGCCGGAAACTCGGAAATCCTCGCCAATCGTTTTTCGACTCCTTGGCTCAACCCCTAGAAGAAATGAGGGGGGCAACCAAGGGAGCTTCCTTTGGGGGCAGCGGAAGGTGGAGCAACCTTCTCTGGTCAGCTCCCGGAGATACCTTTTCCTCCCAGACCTTCAAAGCTCTTGCTTCTCCATCAGCTGATTCTCTCCTCATCCCCTTCCCTGCGTTCCATCAGCGTGAGCTAATATATGATGTCGGTGCACCATTGGCTGGAACTCATGAAGGAAATTCAATTGAACGGAGTTCTGCGAGGATCTGGCTCTGTCCTAAAATCTGCACGATTACAGTAGCATGGGAATCACAGGTTTTCTTGATAATTAAGTGCCTACGTCCTGCCCACTTTGAAAATTGACCCCTACGTGATTGGCCCCCAATCCCAAAAGGAGTTTGCAGCAGAGCAGGGAACTGAAATCAGGCCTTCCTGAGCCCAAACCATCAGGCCATCTTTCCTCTTCCAAGACAGTTAGCTTGACTCGGCCGTTCCCGTCCTAGCCACTAGACAGCGACACGCGCCTCGCCTTTACAAGGCTTATTGCAGTGGCTTTTAAATGAGCCCAAGAAGCGTCCTGATAGAGGGAGGCTAGCGAAGCTTTCTTAGTGACATGGATGGTAAGAAACACAGAGCAAAAGCCCAGACCAGGTGATGGAAAGTGCATTCGCAGAATTCCACATTTGCAATGCCAAACCTGGTAACGGGGGAGGGGGCTTTAGTCCGTGCCAGTGTTTTTGCAGGCTTTTAATTCCAAGCAATCCACTCTGGGGGGGTTTGTGGAAATGAAGGATGGCATATTTGGGGGGGGGGGAGGAGGAATGGATGGGGTGACATCAATGGAGATCAGCTCAGATCCGGTTGGGGTGGTGTGGAATTAATGGAAGCAGCAATAAAAATATTAACGAGAGATTTGGCAGGATATTTGTCCCCATGTGGACTAGTTACTAGGAGATCTACCGTGGCACTTGGCAGTTTTCTTTCCTGGGAAGCTTTCCTGCTTAGGTTTTTGCCCATGGCCTGCGTGATGCTGTGTTCATTGACACTAGCAGGTTACTCTGTCTTACCTCCGCCCTGGGGGACAGCGAGGAAGAGGCCACAGACGGTGTCTTTAGATGGACACGGAGCCTGGTTCTCCCTGGAGCTGCTCTGGTGGGGCAACCCCAGCGTCTGCCTGCTTCCAGCTCTGCCTGGGTCCGTAAGAGACAGACAGACTGGCAGTTTCCCCAGGCCGCAACCCGCCTGCCTCCCCCTGCACCCTAAAGTCGCGGGCGCTCGCCTGACGCTCCAGGTTAGCGCCTGCAACATTAAGCTGAATGAGACAAGGGTTGGTGGACGTGGAGCTGCAGCATAGGTAGGTCCGTCCAACAGATGGACAGCAGCTCCACGTTCGGTTGTTGTCCTGGGTTTGGCCAGTACGCTCGGCGTTCTAGGATGTTCTGGAGCATCGCCAGGGGGGACGGCAGAACAGGGAGGGGGGGCTGCCTAAAAGCAGCCGCAACATCTGGCCGGTGCCCTTCTACACCAACCGGCCAACCCAGGGGTGAAGCGGGCTGGCGCGGGCAGAAGTGGAGCTCCCGTCCATCTGTTTACACGGCCCCAGGATGTTACTGTAGCGTGTGTTCATGGAACAAACCAGAGTAATCCCAAAAGAGGCATTCTAAGAAGAGTGCACTTGGAAACTTGTGCTCACACCAGCACCATGTCCCTCTTCAGTCGTGTGCTTGTACTCCTTGAATAAAGTACCTAGGTGCTGTCCAGGGTCATGAAGACTAACTGCCTCTAAAAAGATGAGGAAGATCCCTAAACTTTTCTTAACTACCTAGCCTCACCCTCAAACTCAATATCCTGTCCCAGGATAGGACGTCTCATCATGGACAGAATCCAGATACTTTGTAACAATATCATCAAGGAAACACAAAGGTTTTGAGAATACTTGGCTTTATCTGTATAAAGATCAGGGGGATGGATTCCTAGTCAGTACAGTCTCAAAGTTCCAACCTGGGGCCAAACGTCTGGGCTATGCTGGATGCACAGCATTCAAGTAAAAGTAAACCGTAAATCACTATATTTCGCTTCTCTCCTTGGTGCTAGGACCAAGAATGAGGAATCTCTCTTCAGAACCCTAAAGGTTTCATGATCTCTGAACATCTTCAGGAGGCAATGCAAGACCTACTTATTTGGCCTGGCTTTTGGCAAGTGGGGATAGGCTGGGAATGAGTTTAATTGGAATTGTATATGGTTAATTTTTATTGTTGTTTTTAAAAAAATATATTTTTGTATCTTTATAAGCCACCTGAATTCAGCCTGAGGGAAAGGGTGGGATATAAATTCAAATCAATCAATCAATCAATCAATCTAGATCAACCCAAACATTCCCTCCACACTGTCCTTCACAGCAGCAAGGCAGAATGATTTTGCAGCCTGAGTACAAGAAGGGGGACCAAAAGCCCCTGAAGCCAGAGCCTAAATCAGCCTAATTCCAAAACTCACATCAGTGGGTATATGTCAGTTTGTCATCAGACATGGCAAACCCAGCCTCGGAGTAGTTTTATGTCAGAGAAGGGCAACAAAAATGATCAAGGGTCTGCAACGGCTCCAGTACGAGGAGAGGCTTGATAGGTTGGGGCTCTTCAGCTTGGAGCAGAAATGGCCAAGAGGGGACAAGATAGAAATGTTTAAAATTATGAGTGGGGTGGAATGAGTAAAGAGAGAGTTTTTGTTTACCCTCTCAGTTACTTCCAGGGAGTGCACTAGGGGGCACTCCCTGGAAGTAACTGGCAGCAGACTGAAACAAAATAAAAGGAAGTATTTTTTTCACTTGATGCACAATTAACTTATGGAATTTGTTGTCAAAGGAGGTGGTCAAGCCAGTAGCCTAGCTGGGGTTTTTTTTGTTTTAAAAAGGATTGGATGAGTTCTTGGAGGGTAGGTCCATTAATGACTGTTAGCCAAGTAGGTTGGGGATGTAACCTCTGAGGAGCTGGGAGAGAACAGCAGTCAACCGTCACTCCATTGTGACCTGTTGGGCACTTCTCCCAAGTGACCAAGAGAGGCCACTGTCAGAGACAGGATGCTGGGATCGATCGTCCATTGGCCTGGTCCAATATGGCACTGATTATGTTCTCATAAATCCATTTGCATGAAAATAATTTCAGCATGTTCCTAGACATCCACTATGTGCTAAGCGCTTTGCTAAATCCTAGCTTCAGAATCTTGTCCCTTGTTTGCCCATAAAATCCTCACCCCTTACCGCTGACGTTTTTTATGAGTCAACGTGATGCTTATTTCTCCTATACCTAGCAATAGGAGAGATTCCAGTTGGGTTTTGTGCCAGACCTTTGAAAGCCTCTGTTTTTCTGTGGCTTGAGTAGTTTAAGCTTAGTTTTTTTGTGCACACGTGTTTTTTTGTTACTGTTGATATTTAATAATTTCAAAAGCAAAGTGGCTATACAAAGTTTACTTTCTCCTCTGCTCAGAAAGAGACCCATTGAGAGGCTCACTTCAGCAGATGCAGCCAGGCAATTATCATTCCTTTATCCCCTTAAAAAGATAGAAGATCAATCAGGGAACCGAATCCTTGTGTATTCTCTTGCTCATCCCTTTTATCTACCAACATATGAAGATTACTGAACCTTCGCCAACAATTCACTCAGACTAATGAAGCATATAAGTAATGGGATTAAATAATCTTAAACCTTTATTACAGTGGCTAAGGTAGATGTTCTCCCAAAGTGAAGCAGATGCGTGGGAAGAATTTGTGCCTGATTTTAAAAAAAACCAACAACAAATAAACCCGCATCAATCGACGAGAACGTTCCAACCCAAAGCCAATGAGACATTTAACTTTGCCGACGTGAAGCGTTCTTCCAAATGCATCATAATGCACCCCCCTCCAGAGATTTATGGCACCTCCACAAGGGCAACCATACGTGCAACAAAATTAACTGTAACGATTTTATGGTGCAGTCATTTTAACGTTGGCAATAAAAACGAGAAATGGTTTAAAAAGCACATATTCGATCAAAAAATAATTTGGGTTTTAAGAGCTAATTAACAAAGACCATCCATGACTGCTACTGTAAGTAAGCCAGAATTCTTCTGTCTTGTTTTCTGGCATTTCAGCAGCGGGTTCACCCCTTGGAGTGCCAAGGAGAAATGAGATTCTCAAGCAGCCGTAATAGTCAAGAAAATAACATAACCTAGGAGTTAAAATGCACGGGCTGTGAAAACATAGGGATGATTTGGCAAGAGGCACGGCATCTCCATAGAGGACTGTTCTTGGAGGCCGCAAATGAAACCTAAAGCAAAACTCAGCTACTGCAACCGTCAACCAGACAGAGTTTGCTAAGGAGGCATGCAATTTTAAAATGTTTCCTAAAAGCTAACATCAGCAGAGAAGGTTATTAAGAGGAGAAATTTACAAACAGATGGTATGACTGCCAGTACGGACATTTCCTCCTGCACCATTTTTGATTCCAAGTATAGTCATTACTGCAAATTACAAAAGAAAGTACAAAATCCCAGGGCACAGGAAATGGGGGCTGCTGGAGACTATTTTATTAGCTTTTTTTTTTCTTTCCCTTATCTTAAAAACAATAGTCATGATGGGAAAACCTCACAAAGGCTCTGCATTAGGCCTGGTTGGGAAAAGCAAAGTTCTTCGTCAATCATGGCCACCATTACGCACCTGAACAGAAGGCAATTTCTCCCCTCCCCCATTCAGCCTGAGTTCCAAGTGGACTGAACAAAGAGGTCGGTTCCAGCAGAATCGGAAATGGGCAGACTTTTCCATTTCAGCCCTAATGTGGATCCAAAACGGATAGGCCTTCCATTGCCATCAGTGGACAATTGTTTGGACCCAAGGTTTGCTTGTAATACACACTCAACTGCTTGGAGACTTCTATAAAGCATTTATCATGTTACTGGTCTACAAAGTTGCAGCCTTATTACTCAGTGGGATTTCTGTCTGAGTCAGGTCTTCCCAATCAACTCTCTTAGACTGGCAAACTTTGGAGGACAGGCCCTCTCCCAAGAATACTGGTTCCTCTGCTTCCAAACAGGTTGGCAGTACCCCACAAATGGCCTCTCTATCCGTTTGCACACTCAATGGATGGAACCCAGCTATAATAAACAACTGTAGGGGTGCAAGTGTCCTCAAAGACCATATAGTCCAATCCCACAGCTCCAAGGCACAATGCTCTCTACCTACAACATCACAGACAGATGCTGATCCATCTCTTCTTTTTTTTGGAAAATAGCCAATGAAGGAACTCCACAACCTCCCAAGGGAACCTAATTCCTGTGCCCAACTGCTCTCATGGGCAGGAAGCGTCTTCCTACGTTTGAACGGACATCTCCCTGGCTGCAATTTAAACCCGGATGCAAGAGAGAAGGGGACAGAAATGAATGAAACTTTTCTGAACATCTATCTATAAGGCATTTCCATTTGGATTTGGTTAATTTCTTCTCTTCCTTCCTGCCTATCCCTAATTACAAGGCAAAGCTGCTGCAACGGATCTACTGCAGGATGGCGGTGGTGGGAGATCTATCCACTTCTAGGTCTGCATTTGGACTGACGGTGGTGCTTGGTACTTACAATGTAGCAGGGTTCGCAAAACGCTTTCTTTTCCACCGCGTAGAAAGGATGCCCTCGGAGCTTGGTGCTGCACGCCATGCAGGTGAAGCAATCCACATGGAACACCTGGTCCATCGCTGTGCACCCGGTGCCTTCCCCGACAACGTTCTCCCCGCAACGGGCACAGCGGCCTAGAGAAGAAAGAAAGGAGACGCATGGGAACAGGAAGCCTCTGGGCTTGCTCGAAAGCATCTCAGCACACCCAGGGAACAGCTCTGCATTCCAAATATCGGATCTGGAATACAAATCATCGGAAAGATCGCCTCTTCCCGTAGCCTCCGAGGTCGGGCGGGAGCGTCCTCTTGCAGTTATCGTCTACCCGCCAACAGAGAGGCATTCCTGGCAGCTGCCCCACAATCATGGGACTCCATCCCCTTGGAGGTTTGTCTACGCCCAAGCCTGCTCATCTTCCAGTCAATTTAAGAGCCTTCTTGTTTGGTCAGGCATTAGGCAGTCAGGGATAGGGTTGGGGTGTTGTCGGCTAAGGGATTTTAACTGTTTTTACTTGGTTTTATTTGGGTATTTTATTTGGGTACTCTGTTGTTCCAGTGCCAAGCACATACACCTGAGACCTCGCATCTTCATGAATGTTAGACCCCTTGTCTCTCCCTCTGTTCCCCTTCCTTCTTCCCCCCACCGCCTCTCAGATTGTAAGCCCAAGGGCAGGGACCGTGTCTATTCCATTACTTTGTAAAGCGCCAGGTACATTGCTTGTGTTATATAAATGCTTGTTTAATAATCATAATAATAATAATAATAATAATAATGTTTACTTTGTGTACTTTTGTATATGTTCACATATTGTAACATGTTCCGAACCTTAAAGGAATGGGTGGGATAAAAATTCAATCAAACAAACGAACAAATACATAAATGGTCTGGGCAACACATGATCTGACCAATGGGATAAGGCTAGGGTCCTATGCAATTGACTGTTTCATGGCCTTCAGTAGGGACTGTGAAATCTTCTACAGTCCCTGAAGTTGTACTCTTCCTGCACTCACCGGCGGAAGGGCAAAGGCGAGCAGAATCCTGCAGCTCTGGAACTTACTGATGGGTTGGGAGAGACCAGGAGCCGAGTCCCAGAGTCTGTCACTCAGTTGCTTGCAATGACAGCAGCCACTGGAGGTTCCCAGCAGAGAAAGGAGGTGGGAGCTGAACAACAGTGATGGCCCCAGAATGGTGCCTCTGCTCACTCCTCTTGACCATGAACTACAGTCTGGGGCTGGGCCTTCTACTCCCAGCAGTGGAGCCATTACTGTTCAGGAGACTATGGTTACAGCAGAAGCTGGAAGTTCCTGCTGAAGGAATGGGCAGGTGATAGTCCTGGACTTACCGCTCTGAGCTCTTGTGACAACAGTCGTACTGTTACCCCCAGAGAGGTGGCAGTGTTAGCGAGTGTAACGGAGCAGGCGTCCCTTTAAGAACTGCCTTCTCCTCAGTCTTAGTCCCGCCCCCTCCAGGACTATAAAGAGAACAAGCTTGAGGAAGCAAGTCAGTCTGTGGCTGGCTACGAGTGGAGTAAGACATCAGGCTAGGCTGGCTCGCCCTCGGAGCTGTCCAGGGTGAGGAGTGGGAAAGCCCTTGGACACAACTATATAAGAACATAAGTAGTACCATACTAGGTCAGACCAATGGTCCATCAAGCCAGTATCCTGTCTCCGACAGTAGCCAATCTCTTTCTCTTGGGAGAAGTGCCCGACAGGTCACAATGGGCAATCCATTCTCCATTGTTCCAGCGCCCAATAGTGAAGGGTTACATCACCAAAACCTAGTTAGTTAATAGCCATTAATGGGCCTATTCTCCAAGAACTTATACAATCCTTTTTTAAACCTAGCTATACTTCCACAAGCTAACTGTAAGTTGAGTGAAAAAAATACTACTACTTTCTCTTATTTGCTTTTAATCTGCTGCCAGTGAATTTCATGGAGTGTCCCCTTGTTCTAGTGCTCTTAGAGAGAGTGTCAATAATTATTCCTTATTAAATTGCTCCACCCCACTCATGATTTTATAGACTTCTATCATATCCCCTCTCAGTTGTCTCTTCAACAAGAGACATTATGAAATCTTCCGCAGTCCCTGAAATTGTACAGTTCCTGCACTCACTGGTAGAAGGGTATTTCACAAGGGCAGTCAATCCCGGTAGAACTAGAAAGCCAGGTTGTAAGCAGCAGCGGGCCTCAGTGCCTGGAGCTGGAAACAAACACATTCTTCACAGTGAGTTGAGGGTTTTATGGTACAAACACATCTAGGCTGTACTGTGTCAAACACTTGGTGAGTAAAGCATGAATAAAGCTCAGGGAAGACTATTTTAATGACTTTGAAACTATTTTTTTAAAATTTATTGTTATTAGGATTTCGGCTTCCGCCATACTCCTCAAGAAAAACTATTTACAATAATAATATACATATAATCACTTATCACATCAATAAAATATAATAATGATAACAATAATAATAATAAACCTCAGAGATTGACTCTCATCATAACCAAAATTATAATATATATATCAATAAATAAAATACGAGTAACCATAATGGTATACAATCACGCTACAATGCTAAAATCTTATCAACAAATTTAAATTGCCGTTCCTCCCACACCAAAGGGGCGAAACTCTAAGAAATTCTATACTTTAAAAAAAGTGACAATTTAATGATTTTTCTCCCAAAAACTCATGGTTTTTGAAGGGCCCTAGGTGTGCTGTCTTTTGCCTTTATATTGCCAGATTGACTCCAACTGCTGATTCGAGTGGCGATACTTGGTCTAGTCTACTAAGTCCAACTAAGTCTACTAAGTCTAACTCCTCTATATTAATGAGCGAGAATAAATCTGAGAGGATGAGTGCTGCTTCTGCAGTCAACAGTGGTACAGTGGACGTACCACTGTTGACCGCAAAGACTAAAATTGGTTACCATGGCTAATTTGATGGTCTGTGCGAAACAACATGGAAGGTATCTCAATCTATTTGCCCTGTGCTCACATCTCCCCTTCTCCCCAAACGCCAGAACAATGAGACCCATTGTTGGTGGTGACCAGAAAGAGTACTTGAGTACTGTGTTCAGTATTCGACATCTGACATCTAAAATGACACTGGCCGTAATCCTACAGCCTGCGGATCCCCGTGTGCGAGCCACGTGCATGAGCACGTGCGTGGTACAATGTGCCGGTAATATGGATGTGCGCGAAGGCTGCATGCGCACATGGCTCCACGCGGGATCTGCAGGCTATAGGATCGGGACCGTTGACAACCTGGAGAGTAATCCAGTGACTATCGTACTGCGGCCAACCTGCCTGATCCCAAACCCTGCGTATCCTGTGTGCGCGAACGCACGCAGGATCTGTGGGGCTCCGTTTGCCCGCAATAGGGATCCATGTGACTTGTGGGCGGTTCCGCAGGTGCACAGCTCTGTGGAGTTTGGCATCAGGCTCACCAACTTGTATTTGGCTAAAATGTATCTTTTAGCCTTGACTGGAACAGTGCAACCAACAAGGGCCGTTAGATGGTCTTGACACAGGACAAAACCGACTAGACCCCCAAGGCTGTTTTCATTTTGGATAGGACAGAGATGCCCTCGCGCGCTGCGCAGGCAAGGGAAGAGCTGAAGCACAGCCTAGGAAACGCCACTTCTGCAGCGACGCTGTAATCTGAAGAGGCATCTGGGAGTAGTTAATATCTCTCTCTATATAAGAGATGAAATTGAAAGCCATTAGAGTATTACTTTGCACAGTGTGTTTTCCAGAGGGAATATTCTGCAGGAGAATTTATTTCTTCATGGCGTCCAGTACTCTGTGAACATCCGGTAACATTTTGATGAGGCATTTGGACTCCAAGTAACAGTGTCGAGGCAAACACATCTAGGGTTTCTCTGTAAGCTTAGGAGTGTAGCACGTGGCACCTCCCTGTGACCCTTCAGAAATGTGGACTAATAAAAAGGCAGTGGTGTTTGGCCCTGGGAGAACTATGACGGCAGGAACTGCGGTGGATGAAAAACAACAACAAGATGACTTTCCAGAGGCCAGTGCACAAACTGTAACCATTGGTGATGACAAACGAGCCTGGGCTAGTTTCTCCTTTAGTAAATATGCAGATGTTGAAAATGCAGATTGATAATCATAAGATTTCAAACACTCCCCTTCTTATTTGTCTTCTAGGCTTTAAAGGCCATTTTTCCAACTTCTCTGCAACCACCAGGTCTAGAAATCTACACTGAGTTTTTAAGTTGAAGTACAAAGTGTGACCTCAGATGGCCGTTTAGAGGCAGCCCGCGAGATCTGCAGGCAGAGCAAGCTTTGCCTACTCCGAGGCAGCCCTGCTGGGGGTGCTCGGAACATACAGGAGCAATGCCAGTGCAGCCGGCAGGCCAAATCTGGGGCACCAGCCGGAATGCAGGGCTGCTGCCCGTATGCTCGATGGACAGCTGCTGCGGTTCCACTCTCGGCTGGGCGTTGTCCCGGGCAACGCCATAGAGCTGCGGGTGGCAGTCTAGAATGTTGGGCAATCCGCTCGCAACTCTATGGTGCGGGGAGTGGGGACCTACGCAGGCGGACCGTGGGCCATGGTAGCCGCCGGGTCATTTAAACCTGACCCAGGAGAGGCTCCATACGGGCAGCCGTGGGGTAAACCTCAAGACCCGCTCTGGGAGTGAGCAGCCCTACGTCTGTGTTGAAAACACCCAGAGTCTTTGTAACCAAACCGATTCCAGCCCCGCCGCCCCCCGCACTCTCCCGGGCGCCCACCCGCTGGGAGACGGTGGGACGCAGCACCCAATCCCGCATAGCGGTCTGGGCCATGATCCGGGATGGGCCAAAGTAACAGACTTTACTTTTGTAAGGTGACTCTTGGCTCACCTTCTTCCTCTCGGTTGATATCATCATTCTCATCCTTGGTGACTTCAACATTCATGTTGATGACTCATCTCAGCCCTAAGTCTCTTGCTTCCACTCCCTAGCCTCCTCCTTCAACCTCCACCTTTGGACCAACTCCCCCACCCATACTAATGGCCATTCACTTGATCTTGTCCTCTCTAGAAACTGCTCTGTCGCTGATCTCTCCTTCGATCCTCATCCTATATCAGACCACTTCCTTGCCTCTTTCAACATTTCCCACTGTCCCCCCTCCTCTTCCCCTTCTCTACGCCCCTTCCGTGACCTTCAAGCTATTGATCCCCTGGACTTTGCCTCCTCTCTCTCTCCCCTTCTTCCTACAGTCTTCTCTTCCTCCTCCCCTGACTCCGCTGTCTCTGCTCTCAACGCCTCTCTCTCCTCCACACTTGACTCCCATGCCCCTCTCTCTTCCCGCCCTGCCTTCTCCCACAACCCCCGTCCTTGGCTCACCCCTAGTATCCGCCACCTCCGTTCTTGCACTCGTGCTGCTGAACGACTCTGGCGCAAATCCCATTCTCACGCTGACTTCCTTCACTTCAAATTCTGTCTCTCCACCCTTACTTCTGCTATCTCCCTTGCTAGACAACACTACTATGCCTCCCGCATTGAGTCCTGTTCTCGGGACCCTCGCCGCCTGTTCTCTACCTTTGACTCCCTCCTCAAGCCTCCCTGTCCTCCCCCTCCTTCTTCCCTTTCTGCTCAGGATCTTGCCTCCTTCTTCACCTCCAAGATAGACAAGATCCGCCTCGACATCGCTTCCCACTCCTCTCTTCCCACTCCCACCCCTCTCCCTCCTCCCCCTCCTTCTCTCATGTCCTCCTTCTCCCCTGCCTCCCTTAAGGAAATCTCCTCTCTGCTCTCCTCCTCCAACCCTTCCACTTGCCCCCTTGATCCCATTCCTTCCCGCCTCCTCACCTCCATTACTCCCACTGTCGCCCCTTCCTTCCTGCACATCATCAACCTCTCCCTCTCTACTGGCTCTTTCCCTTCTGCCTTCAAACATGCCACAGTCTCTCCTATTCTCAAAAAGTCCACTCTTGACCCCTCTGACCCTTCTAGCTATCGTCCTGTCTCACTCCTTCCTTTTGCTTCCAAGCTGCTTGAACGTGTTGTCTACTCCCGCTGCCTTGACTTCCTATCCTCCAACTCCTCCCTTGACCCCCTCCAATCTGGCTTCCGCCCCCTTCATTCTACTGAAACTGCTCTCGCTAAGATCACCAACGATCTTCTGGTGGCTAAATCTAAACGTCTCTATTCCATTCTTGTCCTCCTTGATCTCTCTGCTGCCTTCGATACTGTTGACCACTCACTCTTGCTGGATTCCCTTCACTCCCTTGGCTTTTGTGGCTCTGTCCATAACTGGTTCTCCTCCTACCTCTCTGACCGCTCCTTTAATGTGTCTCTCTCCAACTCCGCCTCCTCCTCCTTCCCCCTCTCAGTTGGTGTTCCTCAAGGCTCTGTTCTTGGCCCTCTCCTCTTCTCGATCTATACCTCATCCTTAGGCAAACTCATTGCCTCCCATGGCTTCCAATACCACCTCTATGCTGATGACACTCAACTCTATCTCTCTACTCCCTCTCTCTCTCCCTCTGTTCAAGCTCGTCTCATCAACTGTCTCTCTGACATCTCTACCTGGATGTCTCAACGTCAACTCAAACTCAACATGGCTAAAACTGAACTCCTTATCTTCCCCCCTCATCCTTCCTCTCCTTCCTCACTGTCAATAACTATTGATGGAGTCACCATCCTGCCTGTCCCCCAAGCCCGTAGCCTAGGCTTCATCTTTGACTCACCCCTTTCTTTTAAACCCTACATTGACTCTGTTGCTAAATCCTGTCGCTTCTCCCTCCATAACATTGCTAAGATTCGCCCTTTTCTCTCTGTCTCGTCTGCCAAAACTCTTGTTCATGCTCTGGTCATCTCTCGCCTCGATTACTGTAACCTCCTTCTCACTGGCCTTCCCCGGTCTCACCTTTCTCCCCTCATCTCTGTCCAAAACTCTGCTGCCAGGGTCATCTACCTCGCCAGTCGCTTCGACCATGTGCAGCCCCTCCTCTCTTCGCTTCACTGGCTTCCCCTTCCTGAACGAATCCTGCACAAGCTCCTAGTCTTCACCTATAAAGCTCTTCACAACCTTGCTCCCCCCTACCTCTCTGCACTTATCGCCCTCCATACTCCAGCCCGTGCACTTCGCTCCTCCTCTGTCCCTTCTCTCACCCTTCCACGCCTTCCCTGCTCCCCTAAGCGCCTTCGTCCCTTCTCACTTGCTGCCCCCCATGCCTGGAACTCCCTCCCTGTCCACATCCGCCTTGCCCCCTCCCTTCATACCTTCAAATCTCTCCTTAAAACTCACCTCTTTCGCTCTGCTCTGTCTGACTCTTTATCCTGCTGAGCCACTATTCCTATACCTACGATCGGTTTACCCTTATCCTTGCAACATGGACCTGCCTGCTGTCATTCTCATCGTAACCAAGCCAAGTACGTGCACTTGAGACCTCGCATCTTCATGAATGTTAGACCCCTTGTCTCTCCTTCTGTTCCCCTTCCTATGTCTCTCCCCCAGCTCCTGTCTCTCAGATTGTAAGCCCTAGGGGCAGGGACCGTGTCTATTTTATTACTTTATAAAGTGCCAGGTACACTGCTGGCGTTATATAAATGTTTGATAGTAATAATAATAATAATAATAATATTAATAATACTTTTGGCCCATCCCGGATCATGGCCAATCTAGCGACGATTCTGGAGGTGAGGTCGGCCTCACCTCCAGAATCGTGGTTATTTTGATTCCCACCAGGTATTCACTGTGGTGAACATCTGGCGGGAATCTTTTAGACGTTATGGGACAAACGGCCACCACAGGGGGATTCACTGTAGTTGACCGTGGTCTCGTAATGTCTAAAAATACCCTAAGACTTACGAAACGTGGGCTCTATTCCCATCTCTGCCATCTTCCCACTGTACAATTTATTTCTCTTATCATTCTTTGTGCTTTCTATCATGTCGGTAAGCTCCTTGGGGAAGACTGGTTTAGGTGCTCAGCACCTATTGTAAATGGGGGGGGGGGTCTTCATAATTCCTCAAATACAGATGAAGTCCTCAATTAACACAGATAGTACAATTTACAGACTATAAGCAGAGGCATCCACAGTCATAGAAGGGTTGGAAACCATTTGTTCAAAGATATACATCTCTTCCGCTGAACAGTGCAACCTCAGTTACCCCCAAATCTATTATCCAAAAGAAGGTCGTGCCCTCTGGTGTCCATTAATTACACTAAAATGTCTCTTGACGTGCCAAGCGGACACACTGATTCTCATTGCTGCCACGGTAATGACAGGCTATCAAGCACTGAAGAAAAAGCATGCACTGTCTTTGCCAAAATTGCCCCGCAATACTTTTTGTATGTAAATTCATTGGACGAAACTGCCAACTAATGGCTCCACTGGCATCATCAATAAACCCCCACTGGGCTCCGCTATTCCCCCAGAATGATTTTTTCCAATCATCTCTGTTTAAGAGTTCCTCCAGCAAGTGTGTTTTAGAGATTCAGGACACATCCTCCTTTTGGAGAGTTTGGAATCAGTTGGCAGGGAATGTGGAAAAATCATTACTCCTAATGAAGAAATATTGATGACAAACCAGCATTTCTAGGACAACGTTGACCGTAAGTCAACAACATAACAAGATTTTCTGTCCCCTTCCGTCCTCTTCTTCTCCAGTGACTCACACCAGGGGGTTCCAAAGGACTTTGCTTATACAACAATTGATCTACACAAAGTACAGTTCCTGTCATTCCGATGAAGAAAAAAGGGTCCAGCTCCCACTGATGCTCAGCTCTGGCGCAACTCTTCCCCTCTCAGCTTTTAAAAAGATGAAAATTGATATCTGCCTCATTTACAGATGGGGAATCCAGAGACACCGGCACTGGCTGAGCAAGGGAAGTTTGGACCCTATGCAAAATGATTAGGTGGGTCCCCTTATAGCATAGGAATGCTTAAGCACTGGATACCCGAGAAGCGGTGTACAAAAACAGGTCATAAGAGGGTCAGACCAATGATCCATCCAGCCCAGCATCCTGTCTCCCACAGTGGCTACCCTCGGTCAGTTCACTGCCAGCTTCCAACAGCCAAAGACTACATCCCCCAATATACTAGAAATTCATAGTCATTTATAATGGACCTATTCTCCAAAAGGTTATCTGGAACAATCACACTCCCAGATTTTGGCAGTCATAGGTTTCCTCCCTTGACTGATTTGGCTAACATCCACTGATGGACCTCTCCACACTGAACTTTCCATCTTTTCTTTTTTCTTTTTTAAAAAGCCCAGTTCAAACACTGCCCTTCATAGCATCTCACGTCAATGAAATGCGCGGGTGAACAGCGTGCCGTGTGAAAAAGCACTTCCGTTTGTTTGTTTTTAAACCTGTCGCCTGCTAATTTCATCAGGTGTCCCCTAGTTCTTGTATTCCGTCTGTATACTTTCTCGGCACCGTTCCGGGTCTTATAAAACCGTCATTACATCTCCCCTCCGTTGTCACTTTTCTAAGTAGTAGAGGCTTGATCTTCAGAACTTCTGAACTGAACTGATCACAACTCTCTTATGTTCCCTGCCAGGGCTGCCTTAACCACTACTCTGCCTTTTCTCTCCTCTCCTAAAAGTGGAAGCTTGTGCGAATTTAAATTAGTGCTGTAGAAGGAAACTCAAGTCTTATTGTTTAAACTCTCTGGCACTGTTCCATCAGTCCTCTCTCTCTCTCTTTCAGTTCTGACTTAGCCTGTACACCAATGACTTGTCCCTGAGTGACGAGTCCATTGTGTCGGGGCTAAGCTTCCACGTCGGACACATCTACTAACTTACGCAACAGTCGGACATTACGCCCAGACTCATCCCAGTTCGCTGGTTCGGCAGACGTCAGCGAGCACAGATTTCTCACAGTAAACAGAGCTTTCGTGCTCCCAGGCATGTTTGTAACACTTCACAAATTAAATCAAAAGCTGTGATATAATTACCCATCACTTTGCAGTGTCCTCTTATTGCGTCTTAGAGATGCCGCAGTGCTCCTGGTGGATAGATTTCTGGAACATCTATGTGCCTTTTTCATCACTTATTCCGCCCTTGCCAGGAGCAGCTAAGCTTTCTTGACTGCAACCCCCATCCATGTAATCCAGTCACCCCACTGAAGCTGGACTAAATGGTTTGTGGACTGTGGCCCTTGTCATTTTCTCCATCATCTATAGATGCAAGGGGAAAGGTTTGAAGGGGGAGGCTCCCTTGAGATTTCATGGCCCCCTCAAAATTCACCAAAGGTCCAAGACACCAAAACCCATCTCCCCGCCCATAAACATTATGGTCGTGTTTGCACTAGGGCTGCACCAAATAGTAATATATATATATATATACACACAAAAGTATTTCTGAGTTTCCGAGGCTTGGGCCTGAGCGTGCAGCCGGTTCTCGGTAACGTGGCCGAATACTCAGTAAAATACTCCGCAATTTACAGAGTATTTTTCCGAGTACCGAGTCCCCTTATATGGGGCAGGAAAAGCCCCTCTATAAGGGTATATGCCCCTGGCTCCCCTTCCTGCCCATTCCCTGTTCTCCCTGCCACCCTTCCCTGATCCTTGCACATTTCCCCCTTTGCTCAATTGAGGAGTTACCAAATACTGTACAGAGTACTGGTCCAATTCCTTGGTTGCTCGGTACTCCGTAAAACTGAGTCGAATACTGGGATACTCGGTAAAAAACAAGTAATTCTGAATCCCGAATTTCAGCCCTAGGACCCATATCTTTAGCCACACGCCTGCAGTCTCCCTTCCCTCATCCACAAACTCAACCTTCTTAGTGAACCCCAATACCCACCAGAGACTGCAGAGAATTATAGAATCTTAGAGCTGGAAGGGACTTTGAGGGTCATCTATGTCCAACCCCTGCTCAGATGCAGGATGACGACAGCTACATCCTCGACAGATGGTTGTCCAGCCTCTATTTGAAAACCTCCAGCAATGGGGAACCTACAGCTTCCCTTTGCAATTTGTTCCATTGCTGCAGAGCTCTTACTATTAGAAAGTGTTTCCTGATATTCAACCAAAATTTACCTTCCTGTAACCCATTATTTCTAGCCCTGCCCTCGGTAGCAATATCAGAAGCCAGCACAGTAGCTAGCGGAGACTCATCTGGTCTGCGGACGCTGCGTTTTCAAAGACATTTCTTCAAAAATGGAAGACTTGTTTGGTATTTCGACCGGAATTCCTATCAGAAAATATTCTGATCAGATCGAGTTCGTAATAATAATAAAAATAAAGGGTAACTGCACATGCACAAAATGGTACTACCCATATCCCAAATGGTGCCAATAGCATCACCACTATTTTGGATATGGGCAGCACTATTTTACGCATGAGCAAATAGCTGTTTTTTGTTTTTTTTAAAAAATGTTCTGCCCAATCGGAAATCTGTTCAGGTAGAATGAAATGCTTGGTTCCAATCGAAATGGAAACAGGGCAAAGTTCCAGTTTCAGTCCTAATTTGGCCAGGACTTTTGCAGCTCCAGATGCCCCCTACTCCCCTTAATGTGCTTATCCCTGAAACTTGGAAGGCTGTCGTTGGGTGTCTTTAGACATAATGTCAACGGGTGTCTTGACCTGATTCGAACACCGGTTTGGCCCTGTGTTCACCATGTGGTGCTGCTTGGGGGCAAATCGGTGTTTTGCTCACCCCCCAATCTCAGCACGCAAGCGCTACCACCTCATTCCCCGTGTTGTACCTGCTAACACGCCACGCGATATCATTAGACACAATGTTGGCCACGTCTTCAGCTGGAGCACACAAATTGTCCTTGTGATGCAAGGGTGTTCACATCACGTGTTCAACGGGTGGCCAAATTGGTGCTGGGATTGTTCTGGTGCTTACACACAACAGCCAAACACGTGCTTAGGGGGTTTGACACCCGGTCTTTGTTATGTCTAAAGATGCCCCTTATCATCACCCCTGTACCGATGGGTAACTAAGCCACAGCGAGACTGAGACCCCAATCCTGCAAACAGCCATGTGTGCCCAGGGTTACCATGCCTCCCCCTTTAACAGGGGATGCTTATGAAAAATGCATTTTGCAGGGCTACACTGGTTCCAGTGCAGGCCTGCAACATGTATTTTTCATAAGCGTCCCCTGTTAAAGGGGAGGTATGGCAACCCTATTATGCCATGAACGGGATTAGGTATACACACACATTTGAAACATCAGGATCCACCCATTTACTCTGAATGGACATTTCTCCGAGTTCCAGTCCGGTGCCTTAACCACAAAACCAGACTTCCTTTCTAACCTGGATTGCAGTGAGAATGGCCCAAGGGTGCACCTCGCTAAGACAGTGTGCGTCTGCGTGATACAAACTTAAGCAGAACTCCTGGCACACTGGGGGAACACACATCCTATTGCACCAATCATACTCTGCTCCTTGGGTGGCTGGGCGAGCTCAGCTGAATATAAAGGAAGACGGAAGGATGGGCTGGTCTTATTTACATCCTGGCCTCTTCTGCCCCTCATTAAAGACGGGAGTGATGGATCCAGGCACCATCCTCCTTGGAACCTTGGAGTTGCAGGAGTCTAAAACCCTTAAACGGGAGGCCAACCTCTCCACAGCTGTACCCACCCTGTCTGAGCAAAGGAAGCAAATTTTGGCTAAACGTGAGGAAGAACTTCCTAACGGTAAGAACTGTCCGATAGTGGAAACGACGGCCTAGGGCGGTGGCGGGCTTTCCTTCGCTGGAGGTTTTCGAACAGAGGCCGGGCGACCATCTGGCGGGGATGCTGTCGCTACTGATTTCCTGCATTGAGCGGGGGGTTACTCTATGATTCTATGTGCACCCCAAAAAGAGCAGGGCTCTTTAGCCTAGAGGACACGGCCACACGGGGTTAAACGGGAGCAGGATCTGTTAGCAGAGAGCTGCTGTCGTTTGGAAACTGATGAGAACTCCTGACATTGTCCATCATTTCTGCTAGGAAGAGGACAGGGACTTTACCAGTCTGTTACAGAAAGATTATTCCGAGTTATTACAACCACCATGGGCCGGAGCCACAAAGATTTGGACGGGATTAGAACACCCTCAGGTCCTCTTCCCTGAAGAGGGTGTTTCAGCTCCATCCAGTACAAAGAGAAGGAACAGCCTGGAGTATTTGGGTGTAAAATTTCCCACCGATCAGGTTTGGTCTGATCTGGGTCTTTGACCCCTGCCAAGAAGAAAGTTAAATACAAGACGAAAGTGCCATGTGACTGGACAGGACAGTGCCTGGGACTTCATTGACTGGACCCCAAAAGAGGGAGTCTGCAATGAAACTCCCAGCCCAGTGGGGGTCACTCCCGTTCTGTTGTACTTGACTTCAAAGGCGCTTCTTGTAACAGGATTCTCAAGTTTGTTACTCTGTGATGCTTTTTGGCAGATGTTTTGTGATTTGCATAGCAGCTGAGCTGGAGTCTCAGCTTAACATCTGGAGGTGGAAGAAAGAAGAAAGAAAAACAACAACTCTTCTTTGCTGCCGGATCAAACATAACGAAAGGGCCAGTTTGAAACTTAGCACAAGGCAGGCGTTGGGAGGCAGGAGGTGCTTAAGGAGTGTGTTTGGGATGGGGGATAAAAGGGGTGCATGACCGCATCTCTGCTCTCTTGCCCAGAGCTCATTCTTTCAGTGCTCTAGAGTAGGGACTGGCTCCACGAGCTGGATTCAGGAATCGGAAAGGGTAAAATAAAATAAAGTAATAACACTAATTAAAAACAACAGCAGCAGCTGTGGACCAGATTTACTGCCTGATTTGGGGCGTAAAGCTTCCTCTCTTTCCTTTGTAAACATTTTTGTTAATGTTAATGATGGGCGCAAGTCTGACACAGGCAGACTAAGGCCCTTTTTACACAAGATGCACACGCCTCCCATGTGAATGTCGCGGCATGTGTGTGTGCACTCCCGTGAAACACGCATGCCCCTCCCCAACCTCCACCCATCGCCCATGCACGGAACAACTGGGCAAAACATGTTCCATGCGTGGAGGATCAGTGTGCGCCAGTGCGCCCACCCCCCACCCGCACGCTGCGGCATGCACATCAATCCCACCCCCCTTGCCCGTTTAAACAGGGACTTAAGACTATTGACAGAACCAGCAGAGTAGAGCAAGCCGGCATGGACAATCCTGGTTTATGGTGCAACAGGCCCAGTGAGGCAAGAAACTCAAACTCAAGGCCTGGTTGCAGACATTGGAAACAGGTGTGTGAACTGGGATTGGGGCCCCTGTTGCGCGCACCTGTCCGGTTACAAGCTATGAGGTAGCAGCCATTTGGGGCCACAAGGGATCTGGGCTTGGTTTAAATTGGTGTCCCCTGTAAGGCTGAGTATTTCTGTTCCAAAGTGAAATGCCGACCTTTCGGGAGTGCTTGCGAGTGTCTGTTGGTACTTTGTCAGTTTCCAGTGATTCTGCGCTTCCGCCATTTTATTTTATTTTTTGGTCGCTTTCCAGGACTTTTTTGTGACTTTTACGACGGTTTTGCATCATTTTTGCCCATTTCCAGTATTTCCCCAGGGCTTTGCCAACATGTTTTCATCTCCACATCCCCTGGGGGTGCATGCGGGGAAAACACGGGGCTTGGGACCAGCCTGTGGCAGCCCCATTCAACGTGGAAAAAATACTGGAAAATGGCGAAAGCAGCAGGAAAGTCGGTAAGTTTTCATGCCGTGCAATATTCGGCGAATGCCCTGCTTCTGACGGAAGCAGCAGTTGCTGAGATTTTTCATCTCAGTTCTAATCCTGTGTAGACTAAACATGGTGGGGAAGACTGTAGATGAGAGGTCACCACGGGTTTTAGATGGGAAACAAACCTTCCTGTGCCTGCTGGGCGTCAGGTGGAAATGTTTGCATAGGGGACAGGTTTATCTTATGATTTTCTTGTTCTGGGGTTTCTTGTAGCTCTCTCTAAAGCCATTGGTGATGGGCAGTCAACCAAATAACGCTTGGACTGGGAGTCTCACAGGTCTGATACACTCCAGCAATTCGCAAGGACACTCCAGAACCCCTTGTGCCAACCCAATGGGGTTGAATTTATATGTTCAGACACACCTCTTCCAGGCTTACAGCCTTGGAACAGAGAGGACAAACCTACCAGAATCTATAGCCCAGGAAGGGAAGTCAGAACACACGATGGAAATCTCTGTCTCCGCTTCTTCGGTTGCAATGGTGATGGCAGTGGGGGTGGAAGGGACTTTCTAGATGCTCCGCCGAAACTGCACTGAAATAGTCTGCGAGATTTCAGGATCCTCTTTTGGAAAGTCACAAAAATACAATGCAAGGGCTGGTCTGGGCTGTTGTTGTTGGAACTTCCAGCTGCGGTAGATGCGTGGGAGACTCTTTGCTTTCTTATCCAATCTCCACCACAGTTACAGGCAAGTTTGCAGTGACTCAAAGTTTACTTGTTTTGGTGCTTTCTTCATCACCTACAGCCGCTCTTTCACTTTCCCCAGGCGCTAGCTGCAAAGCTGTGCAAAACCCAAGGCTGAAAGGGTTGACACTTTCTTCTCATACCTAACACTCAGGGGCCTAACAGCCACGCACTCTCGCTCTAGATAACACTTCAACAATGCTCAGTGCCAAGTGAGTTTCAACTTTTCTTCTATGTCCTTCTCCGCGGTCCAGCTAGTGTATCCAAGATCCAGGACATTACGGCACCTTGTGCTCATCACACACCGGCTAGATCTCTCCTGGGGCGTTTTTAGATGAGTGGGGGAATTTGCAGGTTCAAAAGACTCTGCGATCCCACGGGTGCATGAGGGAGCAGGAGCGTATGAGGCAGCGGGAGTGCCTTTAAAAGAGCAGTCTACTCACGCAACAATGATGGGGGTGGGGTGGGGTGGGGTGAGAAGGGGCCTGGAGGAGCGTGTGTGCTCTTTCCGGTTGGCCCGACAAACAGCTGATGGGAGGGAGGTGGGTCCGGAGGAGCGCTCCTCTGGCCCAGTTTCCCCCATCAGCTGTTTGTTGGGGTAGTCAGGGAGAAAGCGGCCAATATGGTGATGATCTCACATGACTCGGCATTCAGACGTGAATGCCATGAGAGTTGCACAAATTTCGTTGGAGATTTAACATGTGGATTAGTGAAGCCTCGATATCGAGGTTTTACTAATTGGGGAGTTTTCCAGGATAGCTCGCGCAAGAGGCCTTTACAGGAGCAGGTAATTACTGAGTTTTCCGGGGAACTTGTGGGTCTGTATCTTGCGTACAGAACACCCTTGGAATCGTGTGTTCAGCTTTGTGTTCTGCATTTCAAGAAGGATGTTGATAAACAGGGAACAGTTCAGAAGATAGCAATGAAGATGATCAAGGGTCTGGAATACAAGCCATAGGAGAAAAGGCTGAAGGAACCAGGCATGTTTAGCATAGAGAAGAGGTGATTAAGGAGAAGGCGTGATGACGGTTTTCAATTATCTAAAAAGATGGAGAACATTTGGTCGCCAGTAATACTGAAGACAGGACGAAGAGCAATGGAGGATGGTAGGGTTAGGTGAAAGTCGGGGTGTGTGTGTGAATCCTGTTAGAAGCGTTCAACTTGAGAACAAGCTGCCTACCGACTTATTAGGGCTGAAACAAGAATCGATTTCATTCTCGCAAGAATCTCGTGAGGATCGAGAAATATTAACGCGATCACGAAATATTAACGCTACCTCACTAACGCTTTCAGAATCTCATGAGATTCTAGTTCAGAAATGAACTGTGCATGTGCCAAATGGCCACCTGGACGTTCTGCACAATGTGCAGGCTTTCCCCAAAGGGGCAGCCATTCTGCGCACACACAAAATGGCCAAAGCGCACACAAAGTATGGCCGCGGTGGCCATTTTGTGCATGCACAGTTCTTTTTTGGTTTAGTTTTTGTTTTTCTAAACCGAGGGGGAAAAAAATCTCAATGAGAAATTGACGAGATCGAGGATTTTCTCCATTCTTATTTTTTTTTTCTCGTTTCTTGTTGAGAAGCTTGATTCTCGATGAGAATCAAGAAAAAAACAACCAAGAATGAGTTTCAGCCGTAGGCGGAATCGACCTCCCTGGAATTTCCAAGTAAGGACTAGAGAGGCCTCTGCCGGGTAAGGGGTGTCCTGCTTCAAGGCAGGGGTTTGGACTAGGTGACCTCCGAGGTTATTTCCAATTCTCTAGTTCTATGATTAAATCTTTTAGCTTCCCTGAGCACTTGGCCACTTCAAAGCCGAGACTCAAATTCCATGTGGGCTCCTGAGTACACGTCTAGGTGCCTGGCAAGTGTCCTGGTTAGTAAGACGACATCAGAATTTCAAAGACCCTCATCTAAATGGATATTGGCATTTCTGCCCATCGTGGAAAGTAGGCACCTCCCTATTGTTCATCTTATTTATTTATTTATTTATTTATTTAAAATGTATATCCCTCCCCTCAGGGCAGCCCGGGGCGGTGAACAACATTCAATAAAAATATTAAAAATTTTAAAACAATTTAAAATTACAATATGTGGGGAAACCCCCCCCCCACCCTTTGCCAAAAGTCTGACCGAACAGCCACGTCTTACATACACGCCGAAACAGCAGGAGAGTGGGAGCCAACCGAGCCTCCTCCGGGAGCGAATTCCACAGCACAGGGGCGGCTACCGAAAAAGATCTAACATCGATGGCCACCCGCCTCACGCGGGGAACCTCCAAAAAGGCTCCCACGGACTATCTCAAGGGTCGCACAGGCACATGGGGAGTGAGGCGGTCCCGCAGATAAGCAACCAGCTGACATCAGGGATCACTTGGCGCTTTGCACAATAACATCTGTTTTTCCCCCCTCCCGCAAAACAATCTGATCATTTAACAAGGCTATGGCAGGTGCCCTCCAGTATTTCATTAACCCCCTAACCAGGCTGGCGCACATCTATGATCCATGACACACATCCTTGATCTGGACCCTCCCTCTTCCTGAGCGCACCCTTGAGCATCTCCACCTGCAACTTCTAAGTGGCCCTTGGAGCTTGTACTGATTTTCAAAGTGGCCCCTGGGAGGGTAAAGGTGTTCTGCCCATGGCGCAGAGAATCATTGGGCACAATGTTGGCATAGGCTGAAAACTCAGAACAAACTCAAATGACAACGAAACTCTAACATGTCTCTCAGGAGCCAGAGCCAGTCAACAATTCCATTCACGTCAATGAAACTGGTATCTAAATGGCTACCACTGGCTCTGACCATCTTTAAGATGGCACCCAACAAGAGAAGTCCCCGCCAGAGCGGGTTTCACAGCTTCAGTCCACAGCATGGCAGTTCTACCAGGGTGGAAACTCCCAGACAAGAGTCCCCTTTCTGTTTCCCTCTGCCAGGCTAGTCTACGGGCGGAAATGCAAAGCAGGTCGCTGGCTATGTTGAACTCACCCTAATTGGTTGCCGCGGCTGGTGCTGGTGGAGAGCAGGTGGCTAATGCCATATAGCCTGATTCCTAGGGGGTGGAGATTTCGGTTTCAGATAGAACCGAAACAGTCTGAAAATGGCCATTTCATTTTTAAAACTATAAACCGAAATTGTGGTTCACTGAATTCAATGGAGAAAATCTACTGACGTCAATGAGAAAAAAATGGAGGGGGAAACTCTGCCCCCCCAACTCCCCCCCCCCCCCCAAAAACCGAAACTGAAATGAGATCTGAAATTAATGAAGAACTAAACCATAAAAACTGAAACCAAAATTCCAGCCGGAGTCCCATCTCTACTGTTTCTGGTTCAGAATGGGTTTATTGCGATTGACTGACAGGATCTTAAAACACACACATCTCATCTGTCACAACACTTCATAAAACCAACTGGCAGCAGATTTAAAACAAAGGAGGGGAAAACATTGTTTCACACGACACACAATTAACTTGTGGAGTTTGTTGCCAAAGAAGGTGGTCAAAGCCAGTAGCATAGCTGAGTTTAAACAAGGATTGGATACGTTCTGGGAGGATAGGACCATTACCAGCTATTAGCCAGGCAGACTGGGGGACACGGTCACCTCTGACTATTGGGAGATGGGAGTGAACGGCAGAGAACGGATCATTCCATTGTGACCTGTTGGGAACGTCTCTTAAGAGACTGAGACTGGCCGCTGTCGGAGACAGGAAGCTGGGGTTAACAGACTGTTGGGACTGACCCAGCATGATGCTACTGATGTTCTTATCCACCACTGAGAAGAATCCTTTGGCACAACTCGCACATCAGCTTAGCCTGGAGGCAGAGGCTTCCCTCCTTGCTCCTGTTAAGTCCTTCTCAATCTCTCTCTCAGGACTCTGCTTCCTCAGCTCTGCTGGCCCCAAACACCCCTTCCCTAGCCCAGCCGTTGGTGTTATTTTGGCTGGAATTAGTGCTCTTAAAGGGCCAGGCTCCCTACCAGCCTGCCCCGCTACAGAATTTTTCCCCATGTCACAAGCCTAAATGGCTGAGGGACGCCATCCGGGTTGCTACGACCTCTCTCCTCTTTCACCCAGGGTTTACCCTATGGATCCCAAGGTCTCTTGATATGGTCATAGAGCTAGGGGGCTTAAATTTTGCCTGGCCCTGCACCCCAACCTCTGCTAAGAGGCAATTTCTAAAAGACAAGGCTTTCCTAGAAGGAGTCTGCAGTCAAGTTCTTATTCCTAGAGTGCTTTGGGTGTTGAAAGTGTTTTACAACTCACCCCCATCACTGCCCCCTTCCCCCCTCGGGAGATAGGCCGTTATTAGTCCCATGTTACACTTGGGGGCACAGAGGCTAAGAGAGAATGACTTACCCAAGATGAGTGCCCGGTGAATTCATGGCTAAGATGGAATTCAGACCCTTGGTACACGTCCAACACTTTACGCACTAGGATATTCTGGCTTTCAGGTGATTAAGGCTGCCTCTAAGCTAGGGTGCTCCTCCACCTGTAAAGTTAATGGGGTCGATCCTAAACTCAGTACTTGCCCCCTTAAGAGTAAACTATGCCTGAATTCCTAGGGGTTAATGTCGGGGGAGCTCTGGGACTGGGCCTCTTTTCCTGCAGAAAGTCTTGCTTTTAAAAATGCATGCATTTTCAGTTCAGCCTCAAAGTTAGGCACTGGTCTTTTTCGCATGTGCAGAACTTGACACTAATAATAGGCAGACCATGCTCCAAAGCGGCTTGTCCCTCATTTCACAGTCTAGGGACAGAGAAGTATGTTCCAGAGCCTCAAGGGAGAGAGAGAGAGAGTGCCTGGCTGGCTGGTGGGGAGAAGGAATTTCAGGGGCATCTGGGGCGAGCAACCACCACAGGATCCCCACCCAAATCCTTTCAGGTTTGAGACAGGGTGCGTCTGTGCTGGCTGTAAGCCATCAGACTTGCTGCTGGAGCATCCTCTCCTGGAATACAACCACCTAGCCGAGTTCTGTCGGGCTTTCCAACACAAAACCCACCCCCGCCCCGCAGGTTAATAACATAGCTATGGAAACAAGAAAGCGGAGGGAAGGAAGCACTCCAAGGGATATTAATATAGCGTAACAGCTAATGGTATCACACGGCACAATTTTAGATAATATATGGGTATTATCGGAATTGATAATTCGGCGTAGTGATCTCTTACTCCAGTCTAGCAAGTAGCGTGCCGTTACGAGTTGGGTGGGTGGATTTCCAGTCAGGTTCTTGTTCCTTTCTTTTGTATTTCTGAGTGTGTGTGTATTTTGTTTCTTGCTTGTGTTTCCAGGGTGTTTTGAATGTAATACAAGGCATTTGGGGGAGAGGGATCCAGTCAGTTGAATGCACTAAAGAATAATGGAATGTATTCATTGGGCAGTCGTATGGAAAGAAGCTGATTTAAGGAAAAGGAGTCTCTTTGACTCATATAATGCGAGATGAACCGTACCCCACTTTCTCATCTGCGTTGCGGAGAGAGAGAGAGAATTCCCATAATCAATAGAGAGTGCTGCTTGGCGGCACAGGGAGGTGGCGGGAGCATTAGCAGAGTGACAGACTCCTTTTGGAGGAGGCGGGAAAAGTCTTGATCCTGCTAATGCACCATGCCGGCGAGGCTGGCTTATGGAATTACACCAGGGTTGCAGGCAATCAAAGAAAGTCCCATGTTCCTTTGTTTCACCATTGTTTGCCCAAGGACATGCAGAACAATAAGTAGGCTGCTGAAATTGCACAGCAAGTTTGTCACGGTTAATACCTTGACTTAGTCTGGTATAGACCGTCGCTTCTCTCATTGGCTTCCACCTCCAGACTCAGCACCTCCATTCCTACCCACATCCTGCTCATTCAGACAGCTCACTGCTGCAGAGACTCAGTCAGTAGATGGGTCCATTTACTGATTGATTGATTTGCTCACATTTATACCCCCGCCCCTCCTGGAACAGCTCGGGGCAGCTCGAAACATTTTTGCGGGACAAATGGAATGGCTGTTGGAATTTCGGTTGGAATTCCAATCAAAATAACTCTTCATTCAGAATGTTGACTGATAGGGATGGGCGAACGTGGTTCGGATGTTCGGAGTTCGGACCGAACTCGGTCTGTTCGGACGTCTGAACCGAACCGAACCGAAATCTCGAATGACCGAACAGTTTGGTCGTGTTTGGACGAGTTCGGATGAGTTCAGAAGCAGGAAAAATGTCTTTCCAGGGCCGGAAAAATTAGGTTTCGGTTTCGTTTCAGTTTAGCTATTTTTGAATGTTCGGCCAAGTTCGGCCAAACCAAACTCGGCTGAACCGAACCATTGAACCCGAACTCGGGTTTCGAACCGAACGACCGAACAGCGTTCTGTTCGCCCATCCCTACTGACTGACCTATTTACGCATGAGAAAAATGGTCACACCTGTTCCGTCCATGCGCAAAATGGCTTGCTGCACTCCACCAAAATGGTGGCCACCATTTCAGTGTGGTGTAGCAGCCATCTTGTGCATGTGCAGGGCAGCCACAGCTGTTTCGAGAATGCGCAAAAGGCTGGATCTTTGGTCCGATTGGTCCAATCCAATCGGAATTTCATCCTATCCGAATTCTGATCGGAGTGATCAAACGCCCAGTTCCATCGAAAATGGAAACTGGGTGGAATTCCGGTTTCAACCCCGTAGATGGGGGGGCCTTTTAGAAACATGGGTCTGTAACCAGACTTTTGGCTCATTAACACAATCCTTGTGAAGTGGGTAGTGGAGCGGCCCTGCATTTTGAACAGCGTGTGGAATCCTTCCCAGGTTCTGTGTCCCATGATGATCCCCTTTACTCTACTGCCTGATGCAAAGGGTGGGCCACTGAAATGCAGGTGGAATCTGTAGCTGTGAGAATGCCTTGCTACGGGGCAAGGGTAACACAGATTAAAGACCAACTGGTGTGTTTGCAAGAGTGTTGTTTGAATGAGTCTGCTAACAGAAGGAAGAGACCAAAGGTCCTTAGCAAGGGGACAAGTAGTGAGTTTGCAGGAGTAGCTTACTCCTAAGGGGGGGTAAGTACTGAGTTTCAGGAGTAGCTTATTCCTAAGGAGTAACTAACTGTGGGAACAGAGAAAGGAGGCATTAAGTCCACTTGCACCTTTTACCACCCAGCTGTTCACACCATCATTAGCTCCCTGGGGTGTCACTCCCTGGGTAATTATTCTTTTTGTGTGAACACCTGTGGACTGCTTTATCATCACCAGAATAAATACCCCAGGGAGGCTGCCCCGTTATGTGGACAGAGTCTGATTTGGGGATCAGAGCCCTGGTGGGTGTGAGCTTTCGGGATGGGGTGGGGTCACCTCTGGCAGTTGCAGAGAAATTCAGAGAAGTGACAGCGGCCTGTTGTGCGGGAGTCACTGGCTTAAAGTACGACTGAGCCTCGGTTCCAAGCAGAGGTGTTGAATGCACGTCCCAAGTTCCCAAAGGCTGATTTGGGTGCTTCATTCTGCACTTACCAACCATGAACAGACTCCCTGCCTCCCCCGGTTTTCTGTCCTTATTTCCCACTAGGCTCCCTCCTGGGAATTGAGCTTCTTTTCTGTCACCACCGAGGGTATTTTCAGATGATACGTGGCCACAGCAGACCATGGTGAACCACAGTGAACATCATGGAGTGACCGTGACTGACGTAACGTCTGATTGATCCCTGCCAGATGTTCAGCACAAATCTGGCGGGGATCAGTGCTAACCATGGTTCTCACCCTGCAGTCAGCCGCAGAGCCGAAATCGCGGTTAGATTGACCACAATCAGAAATAGGCCAAAAGTAATGTCTGTTACCTTGGCCCATTCCTGATTGTGGTCCCGGCCACCGGGAGTGGTTGGCCGCAGTGGCTTCATTGGCCGCTGTGACCACCCATCTCCCTGAGGGCGGATGGATGTGGAAGCGCGGGGGGTGGGGCCGTGGGGCCGCACGGCGCACTGCTTAGCCCTGCCCAGACTCTGCTCCTTCCCTGATTCTCATCAGTGATGTGGCCAGCACATCTGCAGGACGGCTGGTCTCATCACCGACTGGATCGGGGAACAATCCCGGTCCACCATTCAGCGTGGCGGGCTCAGAGGCCCATCACATCTGAAAATACCCCATGACTCTCCTGCTCCATCTCTGCCCCTTTTCTCTGGAAAAAAATAATAATGGCAGGTAACACCAGGACCAGAAATTGATGGACGCCACCAACCTCTCTCTGTTCCAGGAGTGATTCATGTCTCTGGGTGAAAACAGACATACCGCTAACTCCGCTTTAACTCCACTTTAACATTGCTTATGCATGTTGCAGGGCTGCCTAGCAGTGTCTGATCTTAGCACTTCCGTAAAGCAAATCATTGCATTAAAACAGGGCTCCCTTCATTTCTGTTCAGCATGCGATATTTATATATAAAAAAATTGTCTCCAAATAAATCAATAAGTCACTGTGCGTGCGCCAATGGCCGCTGGAGCATTTCGGAAAAGGGCAGCGGGTTTGTGCGCGCGTGATGCTATTCGCACACACACAGGCTGGCTTCCCTTTTCCAAAATGGTGGCGACGCTGCTGGTACCATTTTGGAAAAGGGCTGCGCATGCAAAGAGCGGCCCTGGTGGCCATTTTGTGCATGTGCAGTGATTTTCTTTATTTTCCCCCCAGGATATGATGCCACTTCCTCACTTCCCCCGCTGAAAAGCCGAGTGAAGGGAAGAAGGAGCAAAGTAGAGAAGCTGACCTGGAGAGGCAACCAGGTGAGTCAGCCAGGTTTTGGGATTCAGGGGAGTTTTTTGGGGGAGACTCTCACTTTTCCTGTTGAGAATCTGGGCAGTTTCTTGGCGTATTCTCATTTGCAAGAACAAGTCGAGGGCCCTTCTTGTCCAGAAAACCGAGAATCCAATATTCAAGTTTCAGCTCTACTTGTATCCTCTTTTGGGTAGGGACTGGGGAACCCGACTTAGGATTCAATCATCACCCATTAAAAGTCAATGGGAATTTTTCTGCTGGCTTCAGGACTGCAGCCTGAGGTTATTTACTTAGGCACTCATGGGAATTTTATTGGCTGTTGTCTTACGTTTGTAAATAACGTGAAGAGTCCAGAACGTGCGGGAACATTTGTTTCAAAGTTCAACCAATTTCACAGATTAGAAAGTGTAGATTGAAATTTCTTAGAAAGTGTGGATTGGAATTTCTGTGTGCGTCTGCAAAGAGCATGTGTGGTTTTGTTATTTAGGATTTTAGAGGATCTCAAAAGGAAAAAGAAAGATTTTCTAGGGGTTTGACTGATTGACGATGATGATAACTGAAGTCAGCTATCCAATTAAGCCAAGTCAAAGGAAATGAATATAATGGAAATTGGCTTCCAACCAAAATTGAAGTTCTCCAAGGGTTCAAATCCAACTTGGGGTATTTATTAAAAGAAATGAATACTCCAGTTGGATTAACTAATTCAAAAAGTGCCCGTCAGTTCAGCTCCCTTTGCAAGGCATACCTTTAGCTTTGGAGGTTCCCAGGTCAAGTACTGGTGCGGTGGACTGGGACAAGGTTAGGGTCACTAGCAGCAGGAGAGGAGCGCAAGGCAGCGTAGCTGCAAACCCCCCTCCCGGGCTCCCATCTGGCCCCCTCCTCTCCCAAGCATTGTGACATCATGCCACGAGGGAACGGGGCATGCTCACGTCAGAAAGAGGCAGGGTGAAGTAGCTTTCCTGCTCCCTAAGTCCCTCCTGAAAATAATTTCGGTCAGGATGGAAACAAGTATAAGATGGCGGGGGCAGGCTTGCCTGGGGTAAGTTCTGGCAGGATCAGGGTCCTCAAACAGTCACTCAAGTCAGGAATCAGATCATAGTTCTTCAGACTCCGTTGTCTCCCACGCAGAGGGTAGAAACAGATGTGAACACAGCTCGCTGTGGCCCTGTTTTGGACTGGACGTCTTCTGCCCGTGTGTGCCGGCCCTGGGCCCTGGATTATCCTGGGCCATGTCAGTGGCTAGCCTGCTCTGGCCTTGGAAAACCTCTGAGGTCATAGCCCAGGCTAACACCCACCCAAAACGGGTCACAGCGAGCTATAACGTTTGTTACCAGGACAGCAACCTGGCCCGGATTGCGTCCGCCATGGCTGGCTGTCATTGGTCACCGTGGCTGCCCGTCATTGTAGGAGGCGGGGCTCTGGGCACAGTGCAGAGGCAGGACCAGCCGGACGCACGTTTGTGCACCTGCCCGCTCTCCCCAGTAACCCGGCCATGGTCACATTTGTTCAATGGCCCCATCCGGACTGTGTTCGCCACAGTTTTCCTTCCCAGGCTTCTCGGGCCACCATTGCACCACCGTCACTTCTGTTTTCACCCATAGTCTTATACAAATACAGTCCTCCAAACCAGGAATCAACCCTCTGGCTTCTACTCAGAGTTATCTGGGCTCTCTGGGCCAGACAAACTCCTCTGCAACCCTTAGCTCAGGCAACACCCTCTGAGCTCCAGTCCTGCAGGCAGAGCTCTCTCTCAGCTCCCTCACCTCCTTCAGAGCTCCCACTGTACTGAGCTCTCTCTGGCTTTTCTCAGTCTCTCTGGGCTGGCTTAGCCACACCCTTGCACATCGGCCTCTCTCCTTAGGCACTGTCTTGCGCTTCCCTCTGCACCTGCAGTCCTGCTCGCCCAGTCCCCTGGCTGGCACTAGCTCACTCTTAAAGGGCCAGCAAAGTTCACTTTGTGTACTTCATCGACAGAGGATTTGTGAGTCTGTTACAGCCCAGCCAGGGCGACTGTCCCTTTAGCTCAGACTATAGAGACTTGCTTCTTTAGCTCTAGAGACTATTCCACAGTGGGGCATTAAAGATGGGGGCTATTCCTCAAGTCAGGGCCTCCTTCACCTACTTTTTGTGGAGGTTACATGTGCTCAGGGCCTAGCCTCCTTGAGGCCCCACTGCAATATTATCATTTGTATAGTCCCATCCAACGTGCCAGAAGCTGAAACAGTTGTGGTAAAAGACAGGTTATAAATAACCGATTGTCGCCACAACCTTTGAAATGACTACGCTGAACCACCGTTCCATGCAATGTCGTGGCACCCGCACAGGACACAATCCCTGGCATTTTGTTACAGCAGTTCAGCGTAATACCTCAGCACACCCTCCCCAAATGGTCATCTTCCGTTTGTCCAGGCCCAAAGGGAACTGCCTCCCACTGGGGCCAGGGTAAACCAGCTTTGTGACAAGATGATCGGAGAGGTCGCGCGGTTAAAATGAGAGCCCGCTGCTCTCCGCTGACTCCTGCCTATTCATTTGATGTCAAACCAGTTCCATTTGCAAGTGAAAATCAGATTTTGCCAACTGCTGGGTGCTTAAGTTGACTATGGACTGGGGGTGGGGAGCAAACCCCCCCCCCAAAAAAAAAACCAACCACCAAACGCCAAAGCTCACATTGGACTGCGGACAGAGCATTATCGCCTACGACAGGAGCCCAGGATGCAGACACAGGTGAAGGGGTCATTTTGTTTGCAACATAGGAGTCAGATTACATTACTGCAGCATAAGCGTGACAGGATTCTTAGAACAAAGTTCCTGCTCTCGCTTACGTGGAGGGAGCTGGGGAAGGAGACAATTAGCCAGACTCTTCTTGGTTTGTGCATCTGGCTGCAAAGCTCCTGTTTATCGCAGGCACGATCCTGGAAGGTGCCGAGTCTAGGTGCTAGGGATGGGCTCATCAGTATCGGATTAATATGATAATGCAGATAATTGGTGATATCGGATGAATCCGATAATACTGATAATATCGATATCAGTATATCGTTTTTTTAACATTGCCGATTTTTCGGATCTTTAACACTGTGGCCATTTTAATGGCCGCAATGTTAAAGATTGGAAAAATTGGCAATGTTAAAAAAACCATATACCGATAAATCCGATATCGGATTAATCCGATACCGATCAAACCGGTAACCGATAATTTGCCAATAGTTCCATCCCTACTCGGTGCTGAGGCATGCCGCTCCTCGGCCTTGCAGCACAAGGGGCCATAGATGGGCGTTGGTGCTGATAACTCACTTTCCAAGAGATTGTTGCACAAGAAAAATAGGGATTAATTGGCAGTATCTTTACAGGACCATTAGTGCTCTTTAGCTCTCACAGGTCAGGGTGCTGCTCCTCTGCCTCAAGCCCTGACTGCTGAAAGATCACTGCTTTTAGAGCTTCTTTCCCTGCCAGGGAACGTCATTGCATAAGCTAATCCAGCACAAGGTATCGAAGCCGTTCTCCTGCATGCACACAGCAATTGGGCCACTGCTTGGAGATGGATCTGCCTCCATAGAGTACCGATAGCATATAGTTTTAACTTTTCACCAACTTCATCTGGTGAGGAGGCTGCGGCTCTTTCTTTCTAATTCAGATCTGGCCACTGTCAGGGGGGATTCAGACGTTCTGATTTGTGCGATTTTTTTTAAAAAACGAATGTTTCATGCCTGTCTGAACACTTAAATTTGATTAAATTGAGTCAATATCGCACTAAAGCAATGCGTGTTGAAAAGCTACTCAAACCTACCTTTTTGCTGTCCGTTTTCAATAAATCCGCACTTAACAGCAGTGTGAAAGCAACATCGTACTGGTTTTAACTAGTGTGTAATCTTTTCTGATGTGAATGCAACCGTGCTTCCAAGTGCGCTGTTTTACTCCTGCCCCTACCGGAAGCAGTGAGACCAGCTGGAGCCCTGTAGTTGCCTCGCTGGGTGCAGGCTGCAGCCAGCTTCTCCCCAAAAAAGTTCTTCCCCTCCATGTTTCCCCTCCATGCTTCTCCCCAAAAAAGTTCTTCCCTCCAAGGGACTTTCAATCATCTGCCTCTGCCTCTGCCTCTACCGTAGTGCTGCAGCAATAGCAGCAGCGGGATACCGGAAAGAAACCAGGGAGAGAATGCGAGGGGCTTCTTTCCAGCAGCCTCAGGCTCTCCCTCTTTACTCCCTGATTCTACAAAGTAGCAACCTTTGCTACAAAGGTTGTAGCAAAGGTTGTTGCAAAGTTTGCAAAGTTGCAGCAAAAGTTGTAGCAAAGTTGTACTTTGCTACAAAGTAGCAACCTTCTGGCTCCCCACAGGCCACTTCCTGTAACTGAACCGTACTGAGCAGCCTGGTAAGCACGTATTACAAGAAGGTCTGAATGCATTATTTCGCTGTACTTAAAATCGGTATGGCATGCATGTGAATGCAACAGGACTTGTTAACAGCGAACTACTGAGAATCAGTTTTTAAAAATCCAGATAATTGCTGCACGTGTGAATTCGCCCTCAGTCACGGCTTCATTACCTCAAGGCTAGACTACGGCAATGGCTTCTGTGTTGGGCTGCCCTCAATGACCGTTTGGAAGCTGCAGCTGGTGCAGAACGTGGAGGCCTGGCTATTCTCAGGGGTGGTTCACTGTGAGGACATTACACCGGTGCTTTACAGTCTGCACTGACTACCGATAGCTTTCCAGGCACAATTAAAGAGGCGGGTTTTGACCCTTTAAAGCCCTGAATGGCTTGGGCCCCACATCTCTGAAAGATGGCCTCTCCCTTCCATGCTTTGCCGTGACCCTCGCGGTTGGCTGGGAGCACTCTCTTGCAGGTACCACCTGCCAATCTTGTTCACACGGCAAGGGCCCACAGGGAGGCGTTCTCGGTTGCTGCGCCGGTCTTGCGGAACTCCCTTCCACTGGAGGTCTGTCAGAGCCCGAGCATATTCCGGAGGCGGTGTCAAACCTTTCTCTTTGGCAGTGTTCAGCAGGTGGGGTTGGGTGGGTGGATTTAGGGATGAAGGTGGATTTTTCTTTCTTTCTTTTTAAAAAAAAAGGGATTTTAATGCATTTTGTGTTTTTAATATTGTAAGCTGCCCTTAACCTTAGGAGAAGGGCGGGGTGAATATCTAAACAAACAAACAAACAAACAAATAGTACAGCTCTCTACAGTGCTGGCATAGTAAATCCCTGTCACCACTGACCTGGCAAAACGTGCATCAGTTTGAGCTTGTAGCCCTGGCAAACGGGACTGAAGGAAACCAGTTCAGTTGGGAAGATCTGCCCGGGCATGTTAAAACTATGCATGTACATTTCCACGTGAATGACAATGGGAGATCGGGCCCTTCTGCATTTGACGGGGTGCGGTTTCAATGGGGCTTTCCCTAATTTGTCAAAACTGACTCTCTTTAGGTGCTGGTCAGTTGTGGATTTTAAAGATCCCCTGAAGCTTTTGACCAATGTCAAGAAGTTAGCATTGGGCAAGGTTATGAATGCAAATGAGTTTCCCATCATGCCATTCCTATTTCAGCCATCTCCTCTCTTAAAGAGACCAATTTACACTACACAGACCTCCCAATAGGTGGAAGCTCTTCTCTCCTGCTGGGGGACTCTTTGCGGGGGATCTCCTGGTTTTGGAGGATCATGGTGCCGACACCCCACCGGCTAGGACAGCACTACTCGCTCAGGCTGGAATTCCGCACTGCCAGAGCAATTTCTGCGAGAATTTGTCAAAATGCCAAATTCCGAGATGATGTCTGCAACTGCGGTAGTGCCAAACTTACAGGACCCCGATTATTTCATGCCTGCCTTCATTTTCTTCCCTAGCAACAATTTAAGGGGCTTATTTTTCTCTCCCCTTAAAAAAAAAAAAGAAAGAAGCAAGCAGTGGGTGTAATTCCAAGCCCGGCCCCACGCTGGGGGTACGTGCGTCCTTCTTAATGAGGAAAGTTGTCATCAAAGTGCATTACCCGAACTAGCCAGTACTTTGCGTATGTCCACGGGCGGGGAACCTTTTCCCTCTTGAGCGCCATTTTCACAATTTGTGCCAACTCCATGGGCCGGCTAGGAGATGGAGGTGGGAATGTTTAAGACGTGTGCTTGGCATGGGGAAGGTCCAGAACACGCATCTGGGCCGTGCATCCATCCACGTACATGCATGCCCTCACCTCGGCTTCCTTTCCCTGAACTACAGGTATTGGAAAGAAGGGGCCAAATGAAAACCAGCCTTGGGCTAGATTTGGCCCCCCTTGGGCCAGGTCTGCCCACCTCTGGTGTATGTCATTTAGAGCCTGACCATTCCTGTGTTAGAATCCAGATTTTGTTTCCCTAGAACAGGGGTGGCCAGACTCATTGAGCTTGTGCGTCACTTGATCTAGGTGCCAACCTTCTGCTTGGTTCATCGCTCCAGGCCAGGGCCCCTCCTGTTGGCCCCCAGCTCTAGGGCACCTCAGCAACTGGTTTCACGGGTGGAGAGAAGCATTCTTCTTCAGAGAGAGCCTTGCCACCCCACACCGGAGGAGCTCTCCTAGTTCCTCTCCTCCCTGGAGACACTCCCTGGGACACCAGTCCCTCCCACTCTCCTTCCCAAAAGTGATCTCTGAGGGGATGCTCCCCCTCTCCACTCCAGGATCCACTAGAGACTAGCTTGTGGTCTACCATCTATCTGTTCACCACCTCCTGCCCTAGAATATCAAAATTGCCTAATGCCAATATATCAGAGGGCTAGAGAGCTTCTGAGGGCAACATTGCCCAGGTGTGCTGTACAGATGACAGATACCTTGTCGTCCCCATCTCAATGACTTCCTGCCTCCCCTCCCATCACACTGGCCACGTCCCGAAGAAAGCATGCAAGCGACTCCTTGCCTTCGAATTATACGTGCTTGGTTGAATTCCTTTTAAAATGTTTATTGGCTGGAATGATTCCCTTGTGTCTGAAATCAGCCTTGGTAATTTCCATCAAGAGAAGCTGCAGTGACAGGTACCGGGGAAAGTACAGCTTGTCGGGGCTACGGGATGCCCTGTTTCTGAACCCACCCGATAAGCCTCTTAGGGGCTCTAGCGGATACTTCTAGAATTAAGAGGAGGCAGAACTTTATAATCTCCACGCCTCCTTCCTGTCCCGGGAACGGTGAGTTGCGCTCACACAGAAGCTGGAAACAAGGTGACTTGGAGTGAGGCCAGACACACGGACGGCAGGAGCGACTTTGCTTCACCAGCTCTCCTTTCGCAAAGACCCAGAGCGCCGACTGACCTTTCCCTAGCCTGACAGTTCAAATGTAATTACTCGGACAAATTATTTTCATGGCTTAATCTAACGCCTTGGAGCTTTCCAGCAAGGTTAATTGGATTCCTCAATTCAAAAGCTATCTGCTCTTAACCAACTTTTAATATGCTGAGATCCAGTTTTCTAAATTCAAGCTAATAAAGTGATTAGCTGACAGCTATCTCGTCTTCTACAATTACCGTGGCATTCAGACCTCAGGCAGAAGATATTTAATGCAAATCAGAGTCAATGTCTCTGCCCATTAGTCCTTCCCTCCTCCCTGACTATTTGATCAATGTGCCACATGAATCGGGGACTTATACCATCCACCGTACGGCACAAAATAACCCGACAGCTGCAAAGGCAATGATATCTGTTTGGACAGTTAACCAGGCAAAGTCATAAGGCCATTCTCCTCCCACACCTTCAATTCCTTCAAGTTTACGTAGTGGTGTTGGGTACCCTGGAGGGTGGTTGCCTTGTATTTATTCATAGAATGAGGATGACTTCAGGAAGCATCAATGCAATTTCCTTCCTGTTCTGCTGCACAAGCCTGCCTCTGCCTTGATTTAAGAACAAAAGGACCATATTGGGTCAAACCAATGGTCCTCTGAGCCCAGTATCCTGTCTTCAACGGTGGCCATTCTCTGTTTGTGGCAGGGAAGGGTTTCCCTCCCTTTCCAGGGAGAGATGACAAAGGGTGCTGATAGACGATCCCGCTCACAAGCGGGATCGTTCAGCGCCGGCATCTCTCCCCCGCCTTCCTCCGTATGCCGTGTCTGATGTTCAGACACGGCGTACAGTCGTTGTGCGCATGCGCGCCCTTCGGTGCATGCGCACTCAGCCAGGGAACCCGGAAGTGCGGCGTAAAGCCAGCACTTCGGGGATCCACGTCTGAGGGGCCAGGATCACCGACCTGGTCAGACGCGGGGTAAGATCCGGCCTTAAAGTTTACACGAGCGCAAAGAAAGGTGGCTGATCAAAGGATCAGCCACCTTTTTTGTCTCGTCTATAAACGCCCAAAGTCCTTTTGGGAAACTCTAGCTCACTGGCCCTGCCACACTGAAATTTCCCACACTCAAAGCCTTCACCTCGGCCCCGATCCCGAGGTAAGTGACTTAGCCCGAGACTCTGAGGTGAGACACCTGAACCAGTCTGAGGGCGCTTTCGCACGTTACATAATTGTGCAGTTATCTCCATCCCCCACATGTTCTGCGCATGTGGGAATGGTTCCTTCACCTGTGTGTTTCGGGTGAGACAAGCTTGGTCCCCCTCCCCACACTACCGGATCCCCAAATCCAGCTTTGCCTAAGTGGCGTGTGGAAACAACCGCAAACTGGGAACGCGGGAAAGCATAAAAATATGCACAGTTGAAAAACGTGCCTAATTGTGCATGTGGGAATGGAGAAATGCGCCTGAATTGGCGGGCCAGTCCTCCACCAGCCATTTTCTGTCTGCATGGGGGGAGAAAGGAGGTTTCTTTATGGATGGAGATATCAGGGCTTCTGCCTTGGGACACGCTCTAACCCTCCTGGTTGAGCCTCCTGGATCCCTGGTTGGGCTTCTCCCTGGCTCTGCCGCTGCATGTCATGGGGGCTCTCCAGCCTGGTGGCTTCTTGTTGATTTCATTCCTGGGCTGTGCTGCTCCCGACTAGCACTGCCCGAGCTCACCAGTGCCCCCCTCCAGGAGCTTCCTGCTGGCCTCCCTGATCATACCAATGGGGGCTAGTCACCTATTATGAATTATGCATGCACAGATGTGCAACGTGAGAATAGGGGGTGGAATTTAAAAGCACCTTTAAAAATGTGCGGAAGACAAATAAAGCACGTTTTGGGGTAACGTGGGAAAGCACCCCGGGGACTGGCCTGTTTAGGTTTGAAAGGTCTGGCCTCCAACCTCCCCTTTTAGTCAGCCTGCCCCACCACAGGATTCAGCTTGAAAAGAATTGCCTCTAGTAGAAACTTGTGGTCTTGGTTTTCCGTCATGCCGCTTGCTAAACATCCAAAGGTGCTCCTCTTCTGGAGTTTCCAGGCTTAGCACCTCACTGCACACAGTTCCCTCTCTGGATGAGGGCTGAGCTCCATATATTTCCCAGAGTTCTTAGGGCTTCCTCAGCTGGTATGTGTTAGATGCTACCCTCCATCTGGTTTAGTGCGCGCACCTTCTTTGCACCAGATGGGGTGTGATCCTTTAGTCTTTATCATCCCCTGTCTGTACACTGCTGCTAAACCACACCCTGCTACATGGTCGCTTTGGAGAAGGACCCAATAGCTCATAACGGAGTGATTCATTCCCTATTGCTCTCTCCAAGAAGGGACCAAACAGGAGGGCAGCTCACGCGGCAGAATAAGCTGAAGGCGTTTGTTAATTGATTTGTCTGATGATATCCTGGGTTTCCACTTACCCAACATAGGAACTGCTAGACCGTGTCAGATCCGTGATCCATCCAACCCAGTATCTTTAGAGATACAGCGGAAAATACACGTGAGATTATCTTCCATCTCTGGAAGTTTCACCGTATCGGTATAGATTAAGATCTTAAACCACGAAAGCCAGAGGAGCCTAGTGGATAAGATGTTTGACTTGGGATCTGGGAAACCAGGGTTCAAATCTGTGTGCTCAGATGCCACCCACTGTTTGGAGATCCTGCCATTGTATCGTACGTCGGCGGGTGACCGGGCCTTTGCAGTGGCGCTCCCCTCCATGTGGAACTTCCGCCCTCCAGATATTCATCCCTGTTCCTCCCTCCTTATTTTAAAAAAGTACCTGAAAACTTTTTTTATTCTCCAGGTGCTTTTAGAGAATTCCACTGCTGTATTTTCCCCCTCATATTTTACATTCCCCATTGAAACGGTTTTAAATGGATTTTATATTGATTGCAAGTTACGCTGTGTTGTATTTTTAATGGTGTAAAGCAGTCTTGAGTGCCATATAAATACCATAAATATGTATTAAAAATAAAATAATAATAATAATAATAATTATTATTATTATTATTATTTTAAATCCTGTCTCACTGTGTGGTCTTGGGCAAACCACTCTCTCTCAGCCTCATCTCCGCATCCGTAAAATGGGAATAATAATAATGACCTTATTAGTGGTTGTTTTGGGGTGGAATTTGATATGGATTGTAAAACATTCCAAACTCTGAAAGTGCTATGGAAATGATAACAAATAATGACTTGGGTAGAAACACCTGTTACCTTATCAAGGTGCTCTTATCATTCTAGAGGCAAACAAGGAGCCAACAAGAAATCTTGTCCACAACCTCGTTTCGTGGTGGAGAGTTCCAACGTTTAAGGACAAGTTGTGTGAATACGCATTTCCTTTCATCAGCTGTGGATCTGCCAACTTCCAATTTCACTACTTGCCCCTTTGTTCTAGAGAGCTGAAGCTTCTGACCTACCTTGACTCTTGTCATGCCCTACCCTCTCCCCAGCACCTGTATAAAAATATATAAAGCAGTTCAGATGATCTCTTTTACTGGACCAACTTGCAAGCTTTCGAGCCACACAAGATTCTTCATCAGGTGATAGGCAAGACAGAATTATCACTTGAGGAGGAATCCTGCATGACCCAAAAAGAGGTCTGAAATGAGAAGCAACTGGATTCCTGCAAGAATTGAGAACCCTTAGTGAGATCTCAAGAAGGTCTCGCTAACGGTGAGAGAATACTGTAAGAATCTTATTTACAAAGAACACCCCCCCCCCCAACAACTCTGCATTCGCAAAATGGCCGCTGGGCCGTTCTGCACATGTGAAGCCCTTTCCCAAAATGGCGGTGATGCCTTGGAAAAGGTCTGTGCATGCCCAGAATGGCCCTCCAGTAAGTAAATCAATCCAAAAAAATCTCGCTTGAGAAAGGGTCAAGAATCAAGGCGTTTCTTGTTTCTCATGGAAATTGAGCCGAGAAGCTTGATTCTCAACAAAAATTGAGGGGAAAAAAGCTTGAGATCGAGTTTCAGCCCTACCTGAAAGCTTGCACATCTTCAACCACTGAAATTGGTCCAATAAAAAGAGATCATCTGAACTACTTTGTCTCCATCTATTACTTTCGGGACCATCATGGCAACTGCATTCTTTCTCTTGACTAAAATATACAGTCATTCTCTTTGGCTTATGGGTTTGTTTTGATATTTGGGGGGTGGGGGAGGCAGATAAATCTAACCAGCCAGGACACTGTTCCCTGTTAGGGTTGTTAGTTAGTGTTGTACGGTGGATGGTACAAGTCCACAATTTATGGGGCACATTGATCAAATGGGGGAGGGAGGAGTAGTAACGGGCAGAGACATTGGCTGCTTGCCCACTAGGGATGGGCGAACAGAACGCGGTTCGGATGTTCGGACATTTGGTTCGAAACCTGAGTTCAGGTTTGGTTGTTCAGTTCGGCGGAGACAGGCCGAGTTCGGTTTGAACTACGAACTGCATTCGCCCATCCCTATTGCCCACATTACACAATCTACCGTTAGATAGGAATTAACGTTAGATTGTGTAATATGGACAAGCAAGCCTTCTTCATTCAGCTGGGAAATTAATGTTGGTTTCCTCATGGCTGACGGATGGAAAATCCTGCAGGAACAGGAAGGTCAGACTAGGAACATACTGAGTCAGATCAATGGTCTGTCAAGCCCAGCATCCTGTCTCCGACAGTGGCCAATTTTGGTCGCATGGGAGAAGAGCCAGCAGTCACAATGGGCAATCCATTCCCTGCTGAACACTTCCCGTTCCCGACAATAAGGAGTTCCTATCTCGTAATCTCCTTGGCTAATAGCCATTAATGGACCTACCCTCCAAGAAGTTATCCAGTTTTTGTTTTTTTTAACCCAGCTATACTACTGGCCTTGACCACCTCCTCTGGCAACAAATTCCACAATTTAACTGTACGTTGAGTGAAAAAATGCTTCCTTTTATTTGTTTTAAATCTTCCACTGTTTAGTTTCATGGAGTGCCCCCTAGCTCTAGTGTGACTTGAGAGGGTAAACAACTATTCCCTATCTACATGTTCCACTCTACTCAAGATTTTATAAATCTCTATCTTATCCCATTTCAGTAGTCTCTTCTCCAAGCCTTCTCTTCTCAGGAGTCTGGGGGCAGAATGGGGACACGGATCTATTGTGGTTCCATCCCACTTTAAACACATGTGAGAAATCACCGTGGGCATGAAGCCCAGATTGATCTCACATTAGCGTTGTTTTCTCGTGAGATTGAATCTCATGAGAAAACAGTGAATGTGGACAAGCAGCCATTGACTCTGATTTGCATTAAACACCTTCCACCTGAGGTGGAAAGGTAGGGGGCACTCCGTGTAGGCTATCACATCCACTCCAACAGCTGGACCAAAATTATTCTAGTGCTGGACCAAGATCATTCATTCATTATTTGGAATCCACAGAGCAGACACTGAATGGTAGCAATTTTGGGCATTTCCGATCAGTGGTCAAGAGATCAATGTAACACGGAATGGGCTTGCTATCCCAATTCTCTGGGCCATCCAAGCCGTCTTTGTCAGGAAAACAAAACAAAAAAATCATCTCTGGCCTATAACTATGGGGAAAGAGCCGAGTCATCTAGCCATGCAGCATCAGCCTGCAAGACATAAATATTTAAGTTTTGCAAATGTGAGAGCCAAGGCAAAACTCAAGCTCCGTTTCAAATTGCTACATTTCCCTGACATCTCCGGGAGCAAAAGATTATACGAAACTGAAGAACAGAGAGGGCAGAAACACTAAGAGCGCCTTGAGTTGCTTGACTCCGCTGCATAAGCCAAAACTCATGCTCACTCGTGTTTTTTCATAACGACAAGCAATAGGTACCGCAATTAACTCACTATGGGACTGAGGAGGCGGTTCCTGCCTCCCAGAGTCAGGGAGGATGCAATGGATACAAGGGGCCAAACTCATTTCTCGTCTAACTTTACTGAAGTCCCCTGGGTCTAATTTCCAACTGATTTATGACAATAATAAAACCAGCACCGCTCAGCTGTCCCAAGTGGAGTTATCCTGAGTTATTACACCAATGGAAGTGAGGTCTGACTACGACACTAAGGGGTTAATCCACTTGAACCATAGATATGTGGAAATTGGCCATGGGATAGCAACAATCCAGAGAGATAACCTAAGAGCTGCCATGTTGGGTCAGACCAATGGTTTCGGCAAGGGGTTGGAATGAAGGAGGCGACTGCCCTCCAAATTCATAGCCTCCATCCCCTGTTTGGATAGTCAGGTGACTCACTAGCTATAGATCTCTCAGATTGAAGCTGTTAAAATAAACCTGACTTTTAAGGGTGGCAGAAGAATCCTACTTCATAGTTGTTAAAGACTTTTTAAAAAATACGGTCAGTGAACATCAGATTTATGTTGAAATTACAGCAGGATTCCTACGGACGATTACATTGCATGCCTGAGCATCCTAAATGAAACCATCCCGCTAATGCAGTGCAGCTGTCTCTTCTCTGCTCCCCCATCAGCGAGCTGAGTAAATATAGAGAGGGGACGAGGAGGGATTTCATTCAACACAAACGATGCGGCACTTACCAAAGTAGTCGTCGGAGGGAGGGTTCTCCATGTCATACAGCATCTTCTTGGTCAGATTTTCTAGCTCATCCTCTGGTCGGAATAAAAGGGCGGTCGCATCAGGACCGGAACTGGGATACCCGCTCTAGGGAAGAGAAGAGGCAGCCTGTGAAGTCTGTGAGTTGGCACAGAGAGGGGGCTGAACAAATTGGCTGCCAACCAAACTCTTGTGCATGTTTATGTAGGCCGATAATCGAAAAGGAATCTGCACTTTCCTTATCATCCTATTAAACTTCCATGTTCCCTAGCGCTTGCTTGATTCCACCCCATCAACCAACCAGACAATCCCACTGCCAATCAAAATTAACTATGTAGATATTCAAGGGAGTCCCTCATCTATGCCCCAATGACTCAATGTAAGAGCTCCCACAATGGGTACGATCAATGGTCCATCTAGCCCAGAGTCCGGCCTTTGACAATGGTCAATGTTGGGTACTTTAGTGTAAGGGCGGGGAACCTTTTCCTTCATGGGGGCCACTTTGAAAATTATTACCAGCTCTGAGGATCTCATAGAAGTTGGGTACTTTGGGTGCTTAAGGGCTGCACTCAAGAAAAGAAGGGCCAAGATCTCTGGGATTTGTGTCATGGATCTGTCCCCGATCCTTGTGTGCATGCCCTCATCTCTGCCCCCTTACCCCGAGCTCAGTTTTTTCATTGGTTGGAGGTAGGACCTGGATTCAAGGGTCAGATCCAGGTACTGGGAAAGGGCCCCATAAAAACTTGCTGTGGGCCACATTTGGCTCCTGGGTCTGAGGTTCCCCACTCCTGTTTTTGTAGAAATGTACAAATATCGAGTGATCCACCACCTGTCATTTGCCCCCAGACACAGATTCGGCATCCTAACCACTTGTGACAATAAGCAACCAATCCAAATGTGTAAAAGGTCAAATACGTTAACGTCGTGACGATGAACTAATGAAATGTAAAAATAACAAAACCGCACACTTCAGGATTCTGATCATCATTCACTAAAGCAGTCAAAATCTTCCCAACAAGGTTCACGAGCAGGAACAGACATTCAGATACATATTGGTGCTTTGCATATTTGTGAAATTCCATGCTCAAAAAACCTCTTGGTTTAAGATAGTAGTTAAGGCTCTTACAAATCCAACTATGCAGAAAAAGGCATGGAAATTGTTAGTTAAGGCTCCCGCCTTAACTTACGAGTCATGTAAGCAGTAAAGACGTTGTACGGACTCAAGTATTGTGATCACTTCCAGCTTAGCCTCCATGCAGGGGGCTTGGGATGAATGGGGAAGGGTGTTTGGGGTGAATAGGGAGGTAAAGGGTGGTTGGGGGATGACGGTGTATTGGGGGTTAATGGAGGAGACAGGTGTGTAGGCCGGGGGGGGGAATCAATGGGGTGGAAGGGGGTGTTTGGTGGTTAATGGGGGAGACAGGGATGTGGGTAGAGGACAGTGGGGGAGGGGGTGTGTGTGGAGGTGCTGGGGGGGGTCAATGGGGTGGAAGGGGGTGTTTGTTTATTAATTATTATTATTATTATTATTATTAAGCATTTATATAGCGCCAGCAATGTACCCGGCACTTTACAAAGTAATTGAATTGACATGGTCCCTGACCTAGGGCTTACAATCTGAGAGACGGGGTGGGGTGGGAGGACGAAGGAAGGGGAACAGAGGGAGAGACAAGGAGTGTAACATTCATGAAGATGCGAGGTCCCAGCTGCACGCACTTGGCTTGGTTACATCTAGAATGATGGCTGGCTGGTCCGTGTGGTGAGGCTATGAGGACACAGAGCTCAGGTAACAGATTGTACTGGATGGAGGGTTTCAGCAGGAGTTAGGTGAGGGGAGTGAGGAGTCGGGGAAGGCAGAGAGGAAGAGGTGGGTCTTGAGGAGGGATTTGAAGGTATGAAGAGAGGGGGCGAGGTGGATGTGGGCAGGAAGGGAGTTCCAGGTGTGTGGGGCAGCTAGGGAGTAGGGACGAAGGTGGTTAGGGGAGCTGGGGAGGCAAGGGAAGGTGAGAGAGGGATCAGAGGAGGAGCAGAGTTCACGGACTAGCGTACGGAGGCAAATTAGCGCAGAGAGGCGGGGGGAGCAAGGTTGTGAAGAGCTTTACAGGTGAAGACTAGGAGCTTGTACAGGATTTGTTCAGGAAGGGGGAGCCAGTGAAGAGAGGAGAGGAGGGGCTGCACGTGGTCGAAGCAAAGGGCGAGGTGGATGAACCTGGCAGCAGAGTTTTGGATGGATATAAGGGGAGAAAGGTGAGAGCGGGGGAGGCCAGTGAGAAGGAGGTTACAGTAATCGAGGTGAGAGATGACCAGGGCATGAACAAGGGAGGAGACCAAGAGAAAAGGGTGAATCTTAGCAATGTTATGCAGGGAGAAGTGACAGGATTTGGCAACAGAGTCGATGCAGGGTTTAAAAGAAAGGGGTAAGTCAAAGATGAAGCCTAGGTTACGGGCTTGGGGAACGGGAAGGATGGTGACCCCATTGATGAGGATTGACAGGGAGGAGGGAGAGGAAGGATGAGGGGGGAAGATAAGGAGTTCGGTGTTAGCCATGTTGAGTTTGAGTTGACGATGAGACATCCAGGTAGAGATGTCAGAGAGACAGTTGGTGAGGCGAGCTTGGATAGATGGAGAGAGGGAGTAGAGAGACAGAGTTGAGGATCATCAGCATAGAGGTGATATTGGAAGCCATGGGAGGCAATGAGTTTGCCTAGGGACAGGGTGTAGATAGAGGAGAGGAGAGGGTCAAGGACAGAGACTTGGGGAACACTAACCGAGAGAGACACATTGAAGGAGTGGTCAGAGAGGTAGGAGGAAAACCAGTCGAGGATGGAGCCACAGAAGCCAAGGGAGTGAAGTGAGTCCAGCAAGAGTGAGTGGTCAACAGTATCGAAGGCAGCAGAGAGGTCAAGGAGGACAAGAATAGAGTAGAGGCGATTAGATTTAGTCACAAGAAGATGGTTGGTGATCTTAACGACAGCAGTTTCAGTAGAATGATGGGGGTAAAAGCCAGATTAGAGGGGGTCAAGGGAGGAGTTGGCGGAGAGGAAGTCGAGGCAGCGGGAGTAGACAACACGTTCAAGAAGCTTGGAAACAAAAGGAAGGAGTGAGACGGGACAGTAGCTAAAAGGGTCAGAGGGGTCAAGAGTGGACTTTTTGAGGATAGGAGAGACAGTGGTGTGATTGAAGGCTGGGGGGAAGGAGCCAGTAGAGAGGGAGAGGTTGATGATGTTTGATGGTTAATGGGTGAGACAGGTATGGGGGCCTGGGGGGATCAATGGAGGAGACAGGGATGTGGGTGTTAGGGGTCAGTGGGGGAGGGAGGGTATGTGGAGGTGCTGGGGGGGTCAATGGGGCAGAAGGGATGTTTGATGGCTAACGGGGGAGACAGGGATGTGGGGGCTAGGGGACAGTGGAGGAGGGAGGGTGTGTGGAGGTTTGGGGGGTTCAATGGGGCAGAAGGGGGTGTTTGATGGTTAATGGGGAAGACAGAGATGTGGGGGCGAGGGGTCAGTGGGGGGAGACAGGAGTGGTGGCATGGGGGTTCAATGGGGCAGATGGGGATGTTTGATGGTTAATGGGGGAGACAGGGATGTGGGAGTTAGGGGTGTTACGAAGAGATACTAGACTATAGGTCTAACAAATACGTAAAGTTAAAACTTAAACATCTATGTAATATGACAGCTGAGAACTGGAAACTCACTTTATGTAATCATGTAATGTAAAACTGACAACTCGAAACTCCAGGAAATGGAAAGAGATAAAGAATGTGGATTCACTCCAGAGAGCCAGACAGAAACCCATGGAGATGCAAATGGACCTTCCTGTTTTCCTTTCTGCGGACATGCTTGGAACCACGGAATTTCCCTAGGCGGGAAACTGGAACAAACGACCTGACAAGCTATTTAAACTGAGAGACAAGACAAAGAGAAGTTCCTGCTAGGAGATCCTGCTACCTCTTGGAGCCGAGAGCTCATCTACATTTTGCATGCCAGCAAGCGAGTCTACTGGAAGACATGCAGTGAAAGAAAGAACTTTGATTCTAACCAACTCTAAGAACCAGTGCCCAGCTAGCTTGCCAGTGCTGGCTGAGAATGAACTCAAGTGAATGGACTATTCTGTAGGGTAAGATATCTAGGAACTCACCCAATACAGTTTAGGAATGTGTTATATTACTTTTCATTTTATTAGCCACTCTGTATCAAACTATCTCAGCTTATGTAATCAATAAACTTCTTTGATAAGAGGTGTTTTGTGGTCTACGTTGGGAACACAAGCGAGCACCTTGAGTTTTCAAACACTTGAGAACCCAGAAAGAGAGAGTGTGTAAACGGGAGGCTTCCTGGGAGTCTGGGTGGCAAAAGGATTCTCCCCTTTGCAGAACTGGATCAGCCAGAGAGAGAACTGGTTCAGGTGGGCTGCAAGTGAGGGAAACTGAGTCACCCAACCCAGGAAAGTGGGGTGTTGGACAAGGGGTCAGTGGGGAGGGAGGGTGTGTGGAGGTGCTGGGGGTCAGAGAGGGCTAACGCGGAAGGGAGGGGATGAATGCCCTGTTGGATGTGATTTGAGGAGGGACCTTCCCACTCTCCACTCCAGAAGTCGCTCCCCAGTCTCGTCCCTTTTCTGATGCTGGGTGGCCAAGCGTGATACGCGAGGGGTTTGTTCCGAATTACTCTCAGCTGGATCAGAAAAATGTGTCTGGGTTCCTGGGAGGGGAAACAATTTCCCTTCCGCCCCCATCCCTCACCTTAAGCCCCCTTGTCCCATCTCTCCACTCACAAACCCACTTCCAACACAACTTCCATTTGAAGTAGAATGACGCCCTACCCTTCTGCAGTGCACTCGGGAGAGTATGCGCTGCCCCTGGAGACTCTGAGCATCCATAACGTCGCCAGCTAGCAGCTGGGGATTCCCTAGTAGGGGGGATGACATCATGACGTTCTATCTCTCATCGTAACCAAGCCAAGTACGTGCACTTGAGACCTCGCATCTTCATGAATGTTAGACCCCTTGTCTCTCCCTCTGTTCCCTTTCCTGTGTCTCTCCCNCCTTCCTAAGTCTCTCCCCCAGCTCCTGTCTCTCAGATTGTAAGCCCTAGGGGCAGGGACCGTGTCTATTTTATTACTTTGTAAAGTGCCAGGTACACTGCTGGCGCTATATAAATGTTTGTTAATAATAATAATAATACCCAGACAGTTAAACAGGGAGCTTTCCAGCCATAGGATAACATGGGGACTTCCAGACCGTCCAAATAAAAAACTAAAGAGCATACTGACAAACCAAACAGAAAAGCAGACACAGGACCTGACAACTCATTTTCCTAACACTTCCCCGTACACTGTGACGTAGCCACCACAACAAAACCTTGGCTGGATAAGAAGTTGCCAAGTGGAGGGAAAAGCCATTTCCCCTGTCATGTTTCAACGGCTGCCACTTTCTTGTTTCCCGATCAATTTGCTTCAAACTTGGGACACGTCGTCCCCTACCCCCCTTACCAAAACGACCCTCCAGGCCAAATTACAAAGTAATAAGGACTCGTCATCTCAAGTTGATAAGCAATAGAATTTTCAAGGTTTTAACGCTGCTTGCTCCTTGCCTTAACTACAGAGGTGCTCCCGCACTTCTATAATTTGCACGCGTGACCCTCATTTGGAGACTTCAGTTTAGCTCTGTGACTCCAGAAAGTAACAAAACCATGCAGAGCCTATGAAATGCAAATGAAGATTGTTACCTAATGTGCATACGGCACGGCCCCAATTGGAGACATTACCCATTGTTTGGGGAACTTTTCTACTAGAGCTAACAGACACAGACTAGCACCTTGATGCTATGTGGGAAGATCCGTGAAGCAGCTAGGTACTGGGTATGTAATCTGGGATCAGGTCATGTCAGGACTAAAAGAAACTACGATAAGATTTTTTGGTGTGCCGTGTGTTCCCATTGGGAATGCATTATGCCGTGCGGAATCCACACAGATTCCACGCAAAGGGGTTTGGGATTGTGGCCATTGTTAATTTCTCTTTGAACCGAATAATGAATATCCCAACCAAAAATAAATAAAATAAATAAATAAATTGGAATAACAAAAATGAAATATCTAAAGATTCAGATAGATGAATTTCATTTCAGGTGTGGATTATTTATTCAGATATTTGGCTGGCAATCCAAAATGTGGAAAAAAAACGTGAATAAAAGTGTTATTCATTTGACCTCTAAGAAACATGGTTGGAATAGAAGTGTGAAGAATTGTTTTAGGCCACATTACAACCCAATGATTCAGGGAACCAACTGCGCCACTGTGTCAGGAATTGCTCCCTGGTTGGATCTCCCTTCTTATAGTCCCAGCCAGATTTTTCAAAAAGCAGTGTTTTACTTCCCAATCCCTGAACATGCATGCCTCATAACATCATGGCTAAAAATATAAGTATTGCAACTTCTGTGTTGTTTAAAGGGGTTTGTGAAAGATTGTTTTAACGGGGTGTGTACTTTCAAGTTCTCTAGGATGTGCAAGGAAGGCTGGGAAGATTTTATTTTTGAAGAAGGTTTGTTTTTTTTTCCTTCCGATTTCTCACATGGGGAAAATAGATCAAAGCTGGCACTTCCCGATTCTACAGAGGAACATCTTGGATCACGTTCATTGTGAACACTTCCATTAATTAGAAGGAGGTTGGTGAATCTATAACGATGGCGTACTTCATCCAAAATGTTAATTAGCCATTGGAGGTCTATCAGTGTTAAGAAAAGACAAAGTGTTATGCATGGTTTGACTAAAGATCCCTTCTCCGCTTGGTTGTTCAACATTCAGTCTCTTGGGATTTTATCATTCACTGCTCCAGGCATCATGGAGGCTCCCAAGGTAGACAAGACCTGAATGCCTGATGTGAAAAAATAAACTTTGAAATAAAGATTGCTATCTATTGCCAAGCAAAAGACAAGCCCAAACTTCACGTTATTTTGCAATCTGCATTAATTCCAACACATCACTTCTGCATAGGGCTTTACTCCAAGTTGTGGTATGGTCTTCACTGTCGTTGGCAGAAGTAGATTCTGATATATCTACTCCTGGCAACAAGTTCCGTCTGCTCCCCTGATAATGTAAGATTGTGGGAAGGGATAGGCAGGAACCAGGAAACAGAGGTGCGTGCTAGTGTTGACATGGGATAACTACTGGGGGTGGTCAGCGTCATGCACTCATCATCATAAAATCTAAATTTGCAGACTTCCTCCCCTTATTAAGCACACTTTGAAAGGGAGAAATTAAGACTAGTGCTGACATGATATTTCACCAAAATGGGAAATTTCATCAAATCCCAGTCCCCGATACCATCTTTCCCAAGGCCTGCTAGTCGTTCCCCATATACTTACTGTCTGCCCTCCTCTGCAGACTGCTGCAACCAACCTGATTGTAACCGAGCCAAGCACACGCACCTGAGACTTCGCATCCACCTGAATGTTCGTTGGTCTTCTCCCCTGTCTCTCCCACTGTCCCTGCTCCCTGTCTCCCCCTCCTTGTCTTTTAGGTTGTAAGCCACAGGCAGGGACCGCGTCTATTGTATGTTTCTGTACAGCACCAAGCTCATGACTGGCGCTATATAAATGTTTATAATAATAATAATAATAATAATCTCAGTTGAATCGAGAACCTCTCGGCACTTGGTAATGTCTCGACCAACATTTCGTTTCTAGAATTATTTATTATTTATTTATACAAAATCTTAATACCCCGCCCCCTCCTGACACAGCAGCTCGGGGCGGCTTACAACAAATAAACATTAAAACATATAAAAACAGCTCATAATAAGGAGGATTAAAAAGATCCCTACCCCCCTGCCCTAACCCACTCCCCACCCTTCACGTCTCACCCGCCAAATGCCTGGCGGGACAGCCAGGTCTTACAACTACGTCGAAAGGAGGGGATTTCCAGGGCCAATCGGGCCCCCACTGGAAGGGAATTCCACAGCTGTGGTGCTGCCATTGAGAATGCCCTCCACATTGTGGCCCCTCGGAAGACTTGGGGGACCTCGGGAAGGGCACTCACGGATGACCGCAGGGGTCGATCCAGAATCCGGGGGGGAGGGGGTGAGGCGGTCCTGCAGATAGGCATGGCCTAGGTTGGTTAGGGCTTTATAGGCAGGCACCAACACCTTGAATCGGGTCCGGAAGACTACAGCCAGCCAGTGCAGAGATCAGAGAATCGGTGTAATATGCTTTCGGCGGCCCAGTCCCACCAGGAGATGGGCTGCCGCATTCTGCACAAACTGCAGTCTCCGAACCGTTACCATGGGTAGTCCCACGTAGAGCGCATTACAATAGTCCAGCCTAGAGGTGATGAAAACATGGGTGACAGTGGACAGGTCAGTGTCCGAGACATACGGCCGAAGCCGTCGCACCAGATGTAATTGGCGAAAAGCAGTCCTCGCCACAGCCTCCATCTGAACATCCAGGCGGAGCCGCGAATCAAGGAGCACCCCAAGACTCTGCACCTGGGAGACCAGCAGAGGACAAATCCCATCAATAATGGGAGCCGTCATCGCCACCGCTTTACCCACCAGCATCACCTCCGTCTTGTCAGGATTCAGCCTCAGTCAATTAGCCCTCATCCAGGGCTAATTACTGACTTTCCCCTTACTGGGATCCACTGCTTTGCCGTCCATTTCAAATCCCGAGAGATAACGACGCAATACCACATTCCTTGCACTCCATTTCCCCTCGTACTTCCTCGTCACTCACTGGCCGGTATGCAGTTTCTGTTACTAATCTGCAATCCGGTTGCAGACTGGTCATAGAAAAGGGAACAACACAGAACAACAATTCTGATTGGAGTGGAGATACATGGGGGGAGGCTATTCACACAGTGATTGGTTCAGAAATATGGAAACAACAAACCCGGAAGTAAATCGGTACCTTCGGTAGCGCGGTAAATGAATGGTGCATGGGAAATAAACAGTAAGTAGAGAGTCAGTAAATCAGGATGGTATCTCATGATATTGCAAAAAATGAGAAATCACATCGTTATCTGGAAACGGTTGGGGAATTGATCCCAGTTGCTCATATGGTTAAATTTCTCACAAGCAGCAATTTAGCTGCTTGTTTCATCCCTAATTGAGACCTATTTCCCCCTTGCTTGTGCATCCAAAACAGAGGGTAAAGTGGGTTACGGGGATGTTAAAACCAGAGTAAGAACTTGTGTGAACAAGGTCTCTAAGAAACAGTCTTTGGCAGAACTACTCACAGGAGAAAGGGCTACTCCCAAGAGGAAAGACTACTCCCAGGAGGAAGGTTTTTAAGATCCATTGCTTGAATCTTAGTCCCCACCAGTCAGTAGCCAATATTTTAAGGACTTTTTTTTTTTTTTTTTTTACTTCTTTAAATAAAAAACTCTGCTTGGTAACTGTTTAATTAGAAAGAATAAATAATGTAACCCTATAAAAGGTTTATTAATAAAACAATTAGAGCTGCCAAAGATGAAGCGCTTAATCTTGGCAGAACTTTTGTCCCCTCCTCCCCCAACTAAGAGCAGATCATGAATCTCATTTGAGCGTCTATTTTAATACAGTGGGCTGTGGCCAAGAATTTATTAGCTCTGGAAATCAATCAGGAGAACAGGCTGCTTTTAAAATATTCCACCTCTCATGGGGAGATCTTGTTTTTTTGGGGTGGGGTGGGGTAAGGAAGAACTGGTTCGGTCGCTTTTTAAGCTTTTCCCCCCTAAGGCTGTCTGCACAAAGAAGTGAACCTCTCTGACTTCTTAGAGGCTAATGACTACCTCCTTATTGTTAACGTTAATTATCTGTATTGCAGCAACACAAGATAGCAGTAACTGTTGCTCACGTACAGGCTGAGAGACAATCCCTGCCTGTAGGATCTTCTAGAGTTTCTGGCTCCAGTAAAGCCCAGCAGGAGAGAAGAACCTACAAGGGACATTCTAAACAAGAGATTACGGATTGTGCACTCACGACCTGTTGACGCCCCACTAGCACAACGCTAGGGCTGAGCCAAGTAGAAGAACAAGTATTTGCAAGTATTTCTGAGTAGCCGAGTACCAGCTCTGAGTGTTCAGGAGCTGCTCGTTAATACTGCTGAATACTCGGTACCGTTCAGTACTGGGTAAATTCCTCGGTACCTGGTAAAATCATAAGTATTTTATTTTATTAATTAATTAATTAATTACATTTTAATTTTTAAAATAAATTAATTTTTACCTCGCCGCTCATTTATTTATTTATAAATAAATCAATTTTTACCCAGCCTGTCTCATCATTTATTTATTTATAAATGAATCCATTTTTACCCAGCCCCTCTCACCCAATGGTGACTCAAGGCGGCTTACAGGGATAACAATAAAAAACATTAAATATAATAAAAAACATTTTAGAACGATCTGTCTCACAAATCCAAGTCTGTCTGATAAATATCCAACCCACAGAACCAATCAACCCAATCCCCATCCCCCCTGCCAAACACCTGGGCTTACAGCACCGGTGGGAAGTAAGGAGATCTGGGCACCAGCGAAGCTCCACCGGGAGTGCATTCCACAGTGATGGAGCGGCCACCAAGAAGGCCTTCCTGTCTGTCCCGACCCACTAAAAAGGCGGGACCTCCAGGAGGGCACCCCCGGACGGCCGCAGGGGCCACCCAGAGCACAGAGAACGAGGCAGGCCGTGGCTGTGTACGGTTTTATAGGTTAAAACCAGCCCCTTGAATCAGGCCCAGAAGACAACTGGCCATTGGTGCAATGCTTGGAGCACCAGTCGAATATGCTCCCTGAAGCCTGTCCCTGTCAGGAGGTGGGCCGTCGCATTCTGCACCAGCTGCAACTAGAGCACATTCCAGTAGTCCAGCCTCGAGATGACAAATACATGCATGACAGTGGCGAGATTGAAGTCTGAGACATATGGGCGCAGCCTCTTCACCAGATGTAATTGACGAAAGGCACCCATGGCCGCAGCCTACTGATCCAGGAGCACCCCCAGGCTCTGCACAGATGGAACCAATGGAGGACAGCCCTCCGCCCCCAATAGCAGGGGCTTCTCCCAACCCCAGATCACCGACCCCATGTATTAACATCACCTCTGTCTTGTCAGGATTGAGTTTCAATTGGCTCGACCTCATCCAGTCCACGCCCACAGCAGCCAAACGCCGGGACATCAACGAGACTGCAGGGAATGTGTCCGTTGAAAAAGAAAGGTACAGATGGGTGTCGTTGGCATATTGGTGACAATGAACTCCCCAGCTGCGTACAACCTCCCCAAGCGGCTGCATGTACACATTAAATAAGAGCGGGAACAGAATAGAAACCTGCGGGACCCCACACGGAAGGCTCCCATGGGATGATAAATAGTCCCCTAGTACCGCCCACTGAGATCTACCTGCAAGGTAAGAACAGAACCATTGTAAAATGGTACTGTCCAACCCCACCAGGTCCCGCAGGCGAGTTACCAACAGCTCATGATTCACGGTATCAAAAGCTGCAGATAGATCCAGTAGAACCAGCAGGGTCATACCGCCTCGATCCAGCTCCACTAGGAGGTCATCGACCAAGACCACAAGTGCAGTCTCTGTGCCATATCCCAAATGAAAGGCAGACTGTGCGGGAACTGATGGGCCACGACCCATTCAAAAACCTTCCCTAAAAGGGAAGGTTAGAGACCGGGCGGTAGTTCGCTGGAGGACCAGCGTCAAGCGATGGTTTCTTAAGAAGCGGCTGGGCCACAGCCCCTTTCAGACATCCTGGCACATGGCCCTCCCCAAAGGAGGTGATCACCACCCTGGCCAAGGCCAGCCCCAACGTCTCCCTGGTACCCTTAACCAACCAGGCTGGGCAAGGTTCTAATTCACAAGTTGTGGCCCGAAAAGAAACCAGCACATCCGCCGCCTTGGCAGGCGTCACCAATTGAAATTCATCCCATAAATTCAAACTGGACAGGGCATTCCTAACCTCTCGCTCTGCTACTGTCTCTGAAATGGTGACGACAAAGTCATGCTCAATGCGATCCATTTTATCCACTCGCATTTTGCCCAGTATTTTACTGAGTTCCCCTAAGTGGTGGGGAGGAAGGGGCAGCAAAGCAACCTCACCGAGAGGAAGTGGCCCACAGAGTTGAAGTGAAGCTGGTTCGCCACCTGTCACTGCTGGTGAAGTCCCCCCAGCACTGCAACCCAGATGAGGATTCCCACTGCCATCTTTTTTTCTGGAAGCATGCTGAGAAATGTAGTCCAGCACCCCCCAGAGAGCGTTAGAATGCTGGCTTTGTGGGAGCATGCGGGACTACATTTACCAGCATGCTCCCAGAGAGCGTTAGAATGCTGGCTTTGTGGGAGCATGCGGGACTACATTTACCAGCATGCTCCCAGAGAGCGTTAGAAATGCTGGCTTTGTGGGAGCATGTGGGACTACATTTACCAGCATGCTCCCAGAGAGCATTAGAAATGCTGGCTTTGTGGGAGCATGTGGGACTACATTTACCAGCATGCTCCCAGAAAAAAAGATGGTGGCCTGATCTTCCGGCCTGTAGCTGGGAGAAGTGCAGCACTGGTGGGACCTCACTGGCAGCAGCAGGTAGTGAGCCAGCTCCACTTTTGTCTTTGCGGGCTTTGCTGCCCACGCCCCCACCCCTGCCTGCCATGCTGGATTGCTTGATTGAGGGCTTGCTGAGGAAACCAAGTACAACGATCATTACTCAGTTCCTCGGTTCTCAGTAAAATCGAGTCAAGCACTGTGATCCTCAGTCAATTCCAAGTAAAACCGAGGACTGAGTTTCAGCCCTACGCAAGGCCCATTGCAAGTCCTTTTTTTCCCCTTTTTTTAAAAATCAGAGACTCTGTTGGGTTCCTTCCTATTGTACCTAATGCATGTTGGTACAACTCAGAGGTCTTTGTAAGGCCCTAACCGATCTGAAGCCCATTGTGGGTGGGTGCACTCAGAGACTCTAGTGGGACCCAGTGCAGTGGCCCTGGTTGCACATCTCTAAGGATGTCTCTGGAACTGGAGAAGCCAGGGCCTTTTGGTGATGTCGCACCGGCATGTGGCATAATGACATTGGGACATCCTCCACAGCTGCCCTTCCACCTTTCCCAGCGGTAAGGACAGCTGACAGCTAAGACCGCTGGTGGATCCTGATTGTCACAGCTTTGTTTCGCTGATGCCAGTCGCGACAAGATAATTGTCAAGAGGAGAAGAGTCTTCCCCCTCCTGCTGTACCTACGAGAGTCATCGGCCCCAGACCTCCGGAGCTGCAGGTGGATTGGAGTTCTAACCTGTCAGTTTCGAAGAGGTCTTGATGACTAGCATAGGGACAACTGTCATGATTCCACAGGTTCGCAGACACTTACTTCCTCTCCCTCCATGGCTTTCCTAAGCCTTGATTTGGCTAGAAGCTTTGGAAAATGCCAACAATCCAAAAGTTAAGAGAGCCAATTGGTTTTGCATGCTGCAGTAGAAAACACTACCAACCAAAGAGAACTACTTGAATTTCTGTGCCACTCTGGCTGTGCCCTGAGAGAAACAACGTCATCTGTCTCATCTTCCTCATTAAAGTCCAGTTCCTGAAAAGCCAGGTCAAGGAAAGCATCCATGCGGAACTCATCGGCAGCTGATTGGGAAATAAATCAAAATTTCATCTCTGTGGCGGATTACAGAGTTTCTTCTGCTCTCTATATCAGCAAAGTTTTGTGTGAAAATCATCCACCTTTGATTTACTGGTTACTCTGTGCAGGTTGCTTTGGATTTAGTGCAATTCATTACCCAACCTCCCTCCAGAAACTTCCACCTGAACAGGCATAAACACTACACAAAAGCTGCAGAGACATTCAGAAATTATGTGGTGATGAACGCTCCATCACTCTGGCTATATATACTGTACATGTTCATTTTTCTTGTCCATTTGCAAATGATGTACAAGAGGCTCCTTCTCTCCGGGAGAAAATAACTTCAATTATGTGTTCTCGACTGAAGAAACATGGAAATTATCTTCTTTTCAGAAGGTAGAATTAGCCCAATTTGGAACTGAAAGGCTGCCAGAAACATCTATTGCTGATATTTATTTTCTCTTTCATTTCCCCCGTCTTATTCAGATGCATCAAGTTTTCTGCTTCCTTCTCCTCCACTTTCCTCCCCCCCCCCGCAAATTATCAACAATTGGATCTACTTTTTGGTAGGAAATCCGGCCGTTTTTTTAGCAACTTGCACGGAAAAACCAGGCCATTCTATTTGAGCACATTAAGAAGGCAGAACAGCTGCAGAGTTGGCCCCGGACAAGGTGATAGAGTGAATCAATGCATCTGCTGATAAGAGAGAGAGCGCTCTGGGTAGAATAGAGGTATTGGTGCTGCCATCCTGCCATCTTGATTAGAACAGAAACTAACTCTTGTTTCATAAGGAAGAGAGTCAGGGATTGGAACTGGGAGACCTTTGATGTTGCTTAGGACATGGGGACTCTCTCTCTCTCTCTCTCTCTCTCTCTCTCTCACACACACACACACACATTAAACTGGGAAAATTTGTCCTGGCTATAACTAGTGTCCTGCATGGAAGAAAAAGAACCAAATCTTGGAAGCGTAGGTCTGTGTAAGCTTGCAGTTTTGTACTCACACGTGTCAGCATAGGAGCCAAGTACCAGCCATGTTCTATACATGGCAAAGCTTGTTGTTTCACCAATGCTGGCCACAGGTGAATGAATGTTATCCTTTTGTCTTCCAATTTTATTGTCCCTACATAGTCCCTTATTATCCATTATCCCTTATTGTCCCTACACATCTAAAGGACTGCCTCTCCCACCCACTCAGACGTCCTTCTACGGCGTCTCAGATCAGCCAAGAGCACTCTCCTGTAAATGCTGTCATTGGCTGAGGTCTCTTTGATCCAGGTATCAACATCAAATGATCTACCAAGACTTCCTCTGCAGGATCTAGTGACCCTCCCTCTAGCTCCCAGCTCTAGGGCACCTCAACAGTTGGTCTCAGGAGTGGCGAGGGAGCCTTCCCTGCTGCACTGGAGGAGCTCTGCTCAGCCAGTCACCTCCCCAAAGACACTCCCCCCGCGGGGCATTGGCCCCATTCCTTTTCAAGGGCCGTATCTGGGTGTCTCGTGGCCCTTCCCACACCATGATCTACCGGAGACTAGCTTGTGACCTACCAGTAGATTAGACTCTACCTCTTGGTCACCCAGTCAGCAGCTATGAAAAATGTACAGAAAAGAAAGACAGGGCCAATGAATTCCTGCTCCTCCCAAGCAGAACACAGTGTTGACCAAAGGCAGAACCATTGCCTACTTCTGCCTAGACCAGGAGGCTTGTCTACCCTCCTGGGGGTGGCCTCAAAGATAATGAGGAAAGTCAAAGCTTCGCACTTGTGAAGCTCATGCCATTTAACAATCTTGATGCACTTTAATAAAGAAGGGCTACAGCATGCATTGCTCCCATTTTAAAGACAGAAAAAGGGAGAAACTGACTCTGTCCAAAGTCACTAGCAAAACAAGAACAGCTCCCAGTCCAGGTCACTGCACACCAATGAGATGGTACCCAGCTCACCAATATCAACCCAGTCCAGTGCTTTATCTGTCTTTCTATCTGCCCGAATGCAGATTTTCTCTTTCCTCCCTCCCAGACAGTACAGATGCCATTTGCAAGAGGAATGCTCTCTCTGTCTAGGATCTGGAGCAATGCCTGCTTAAGACAACTCCAGCTGCCATGCCTCACCAAGACGTGATGGGGGGCCTAGTTTATGCTTTAAATAAAAAATAAAACAGGATTTTAGTGTCTATGACAGCACCTGATTTTGCATGTGAAACTTGTGTTCGTGCTGCATTAGCAGCCTATATATAGACTGCTTGCCAGATGCCCAAATATGTTGTAAGAGACTCTTCAAATATGCAAATAGGAGTTTCAGTTTGAACACACAAAGAAACTTAAAATCACTTCACTTTCCATCCCCGAGACACACTCCTGTCTCAGACCATCTCCTTGTTCATGCAGGAACTATTATGGCAAAGGAAAGGAGGGGGGGGGAAATATATCCAACCTCACTCAACAGAGGCACCGGTTTAGTTGCTAGTGTCACGGGCTGTGACCCAGAGCAAGACACACACATGATTAAAATGAAGAGCAGACATTTCACTGTAATGCTCAATAGCAAATGGGAAGGGTAAAAAGCAGCACATTGAATGGAAAGGGTGCACCGTTTGGGGGTAAGGATAGTAACAACAAAGGCAGAATTCCTTCCTTCTGTTCCCGATCTGTGCCTCAGTTTACCACTCTCTACACGAGAGAGAGAGAGAGAGAGACAGAGAGAGAAATACTTTGCTCCTTCAGGGATGGCTGGGTGGCTTCACTCAAGAATACATGCAAGTTCTTTGAGATCCTCGGGTTGGGGGGCGGGGGACATGAAATTCCACCCATTCTAATTTCTGATCGGAACTGGGCATTTTGTCTGTTCTATTCTGACTGGAAATTGGAACAGATCAAATTCTGTCCAACTCTGATCGGAATGGACAATATAAATAAACAAAATAATAATAATACTACTAAATTATTATTATTATTATTATAATAAAATTGACCATTGCACATGCACAAAATGGCTGCTGGGCTGATTTTCGCACGTGGAAAATGGCTGCTGCCTATACTTGAAATGGCACAACCACCATCATCGTCATTTTGGTTATTTCTTTTCTTTTCCAAATTTAATATCCCACACCCAGTCTGCCTCGGGTAGCTTGGGGCTGCTAACAAAACAAGATAAAATACATAAAACCAGCATAAAAACACATAAACCAACCACTGGAGCTATAAATATCCCCTCCCTACCCACTACCCGTCTCCCCCACCAAAAGCCTGGCGGAACAGCAAGGTCTTGCACTGTCGGTGGAAGGAGAAAAGGTCTGCGGACAGGTGGACCGCCACTGGGAGGGACTTCCACAGCCTAGGAGCGGCCACCGAGAACACCCGCTCCTTAGTAGTCACCTGACACACTCGGGGGACCTCAAGGAGGGTGCTCCCGGTTGACCACAGGGGCCACTCCAGAACCCAGGGAGTGAGGCGGTTCCGCAGGTAAGTAGGGCCCAAATCGTATAGGGCTTTATACGCCAACATCAACACCTTGAATCGGGCCCAGTAGACTATAGGCATCCAGTGCAGCGAACGGAGCCACTGGTGTTATGTGCTTCCAGCATCCCGTCCCCGTAAGGATATGGGCTGCACATTCTGCACCAGCTGCAGCCTCCAAACTGTCACCAAAGGTAACTTCACGTAGGACACGTTGCAGTAGTCTTGAGTTGATGAAGGCATGGATGATAGCGGTCAGGTTGGAGTCCGAGATATATGACCGAAGCCGCCGTATCAGATGTAGTTGACAAAAGGTGCTCCTCACCACTGCCGCCTCCTGAGCATCCAGGCAAAGCTATGAATCAAGGATCACCCCCAGACTATGAACCTGGGGGACCAAGGAGGGGCGAACCCCATCAATGATGGGAGTCACCAACCCTTCTGCCCCTCCCACCAGCATTAACTCCGTCTTGTCAGGATTCAACTTCAGACAGTTCGCCCTCCTCCAGTCCCCCACAGCCGTCAGAGTCCGAGTAAGCAATGAGACTGCTGGGCCTGGGTCAGGTGAAAATGAGAGGTGGATTGGGTGTCATCAGCATATCGATGACACCGAACATCAAGCCCCATCACGACCTCACCCAGAGGCTGCATATACACAATGTACAAGAGAGGGGAAAGAATAGAACCTTGCGGAGATTCCGGCGAGACAAAAAATAGTCTCGCAGCACCACACGCTGAGTCCTGCCGGTCAGGAAGGAGCAGAACCATTCAAGCACAGTTCTGCATACTGTAGCCCGGTCCCACGAGCAATCTCATGATCAACCATGTTAAAGGCAGCTGATAGATCTAAGAGGATCAATAAGGTCAACTGACCTTGATCCAACTCCTAGGTGGGACGGGCCGACGCGAGCACATTACACCAGTGCTTTGTTCTCTGGACTGGCTGCCGATAGTCTTCCGGGCCCAATTCAAGGTGTTGATGTTGACCTTTAAAGCCCTAAATGCCTTGGGCCCCACCTACCTGCAGGAACGCCTCACGCTCCAGATCCTGGATTGGCCCCTGCGGTTGGCCGGGGATGCCCTACTTGAGGTCCTCTGGGTTTCCTGGGTGTCAACCATGAGGAGGGCGTTTTCTGTGGCTGCACTGCGGCTGTGGAACTCCCTCCTGTTGGAAGTCCACCTGACCACTGACCTCCCCTCTTTCTGTAGACAGTGTAAGTCCTGGCTACTCCACCGTGCCTTTACCGAGAGAGATGGGGGGCTGGAGGGGTTGGGTTAGGGAGGGGTTGGGTATGTGTTATTTTAATCTGGGGGATTTTAGGCTGTTTTAACTGTTTTTTAGTTGTTATGTATTTTTAAAATGTTGTTAGCTGCCCTGAGATGCTTATAGCAGGAGGGGGCGGCATATACATTTTAATAATAAATGAATAAATAAACAAATTCATGACGAAGGTCGTCAACCAAGGCCACAAGCACAGTCTCAGTGCCATAACCCGTTGGAAAGCCAGACTGCGAGAGGTCTAGAAAACTGATGCGATACAAAAGTCCCTGAAGCTGCTGAGCTACCAACAGTTCAATAATCTTCCCTAAAAAGGGAAGGTTATTGGAGAATGGCCGATAGCTAGCGAGGGAGTCAATGTCAAAAAATGGCTTCTTAAGCAGAGGCTGCACCACAGCCTCCTTAAGACATCCTGAAACTCTGCTCTCCCGAAGTGAGGCACTGACCACCTCTGCCAGCAATGGCCCCAGCATCTCCCAGCTGGCCTTGACTAGCTAGGATGGGCATGGATCCAGTTAACAAAACGTGTCTCTAACCACCCCAAAGACATCCTCCATGTCAGTAGACAACACCCACTGAAATTGATCCCACAAAACTGGACAAGATGGGGCATCCGTAACCTCTGGGTCCTCCTACCGCAGTAAACGTAGCATCGAAGCCATGGTGAATGCAAGCGGTTTTATCCACAAAATAGTCAACAAACATGTCAGAGCAAGTGCCGGAAGGCTAGTTCCAGGCGGAGGGAGGCCAGACTGACCAGCCCCCTCACCATCCGGAAAAGCTCAGCTGGACGAGACTTCACTGATTCTATGAGGGCACCAAAAGAACCGCTTCTTAGCTGCTTGCACGGCCACGGCCTAGGTTTTCAAAGTAACTTGATGCTGCAATCTGTCGTATTCAGTACAAGTACAACGCCACCGTCACTCCAACTGCCTCCCCTCCTGTTTCAACTGCCACAGGTCCTTCATAAACCACGGAGACCTGTGTTGCTGATGCCCAGGGAGTAGAGGCCTAGGGGCCATTCATTCGATCGATGGCCTCAGTCAGCAAGGTGTTCCCAAAAGCCACGGGGTCACTGAGTGAGTGGCTGTCAAGGTCAGAGGGTAATTCCCCGAGAGACTGAGCATTGCAGAACCTCTCTGGTTCTAGAAGTCTCCGGGGATGGACCAACTGAACTGGTCCAGCAACATTCTGGGTGTTAGGTGGGGGAGGGGAAGAGCGGGGAGGCACCTTCCCAGAGGGAGGACCTGTGGACTGGGGAGGGGTTTTACCCACAAGGCCGTCTCTCTGCTGGCACGCTGGGGTGCCAGTAATCCCCTCAGGTTATCGGGTGGGCTTTCCTCTAGGTTTAGGAGGCAACCCGTGTCATCATAGGGGAGGAGAGAATGTGCCACAGGGAACAAGGAGATAAAGGAGAGGGACCAGTTGTTCGCCACACACACTGCCCTAATTTCCAATGTGAAAGGTAGGGGGAAGGGGTGGACTTGTGAACCCAGGAACATAAGGGGGGGGGGAAGGTGGTGTTG
>QEPC01009702.1:2747843-2851790 GCA_003113815.1 Sphenodon punctatus
GGGGGGGGGGGACACAGGCAAGGAACGACAACCAAGGGATATTCAAGGCTCCTGGGGGAGGGGGTGGAGGAGGCACGATCACACTGCACGTTCAAGAGAGGACAAGGTTAGCAAAGCAAGGTACAGTTTTCCAAGACACAAACACCACACTACAACAAGTATCCAAAGACTTAGCTTTCACAAGAAGATCAGGGGCCAGCTTCTCTCATCGATTACCGGCGGGGCTCTGCTGTCCCGCCAGCCTTTTTATCTGTTTCCTGTTTGCCCCAGGTGGAACCCCTTGTAATCAGTTAGAGGCCCCGCCCCCCCGCCGAGCACGCTTTGCTGCTAGGCGTGCGCTGCATCTGGGCGGGGCCGGAGCTGCTGGCTGGAAGGTATCTGTGTGGCTGGGGGGAAGGGCTTGAGGCGCTGCCTGCGACGTGCTCTGTTGTGGTGGGGTCGGGGTCCGGCGGGGATGTGGGCGGGGCCGGCGCTGAGCTGAGGGGCGACCTTTCCCCCTGTCCCTTCCTAATCTCCTTCTTACCTCCCGAACCCCCCGCCGCCAAGTTCCCCCACGGCGCTCTGCCGTGACACTGGGGACGGACGTGCCAGGAGACCGGCCCACAGGAGGTAATGATCCATCCATGACAAGGGTAACTATGAATGACACATCCCGCACCAACTGATCTCCTGCCTCAAAGCTGGTGCAAAATACCAGGTCCAAGATATGAGCCCCTTGTGCATCGGGCCAGACACCACCTGAGACAGGCCCATGGTTGCCATGGCGGCCATGAACTCAGGCTCTGCCCCCCCCCAGACCAGTGTTGGTGTGAATATTGAAGTCCTCCAGGAAAACTGTCCTTGGGGACCGCAAGACCACCACAGACACCAACTCTGCTAGAGCGTATAGAGATGCCGCTGTACGTTATCAACAGAGTCCATTTGCATATGCATTTTTAATTTATTTGGGTCGGAATTCTGATCAGGACTGTTTCCGATCTGAATTCTGATCGAAAAAACAGAGCTGTTCTGTTTTTGTGAAAATATTCCACAAACATAGAACAGCTATTTTGATCCATCCCTACCCCAGATAAGGTGCTATAAAAGTGTAAAAGATTTCTGTCATCGTCATCATCCCTGTTTCTCCTCCTCCCTGTGTTGCCTATTTTAACTAGGACTTCACAGCATGCACCTGTCTCCTGACTCACTCTTAAATCACCTCGGACACTTAGTGCTATACATATGATGTCGATTAAACGATAACTACCCTGGCAGCAGAAACAGATGCACCCAAAATTAACAACGTTGTTGCTGGGGTCATCGAATCTAGGGGTTGGGAAGCTTTTGCCTCCCGCAGGACACTGAAAATTAGTCCAGGCTCCGTGGGACTGACAATTGTTGTGGGTATGTATGTGCTTATTGGAAGCGCATGTACCCTCCCAGTTTGAACTTCGCTTACATAAGAACATCAGTAGTGCCATACTGGATTGGACCAATGGTCCATGAAGCCCAGAATCCTGTCTCTGACAGTGGTCAATCTCTGTCTCTTGGGAGAAGAACCCAACAGGTTGTAATGGGCAATCCGTTCCCTGTTGGTCCAGCTCCCAGCAGTAACCTAGTTGGCTAATAGCCATTAATGGACCTATCCTCCAAGAACGTATCCAATTCCTTTTTAAAACTAGCTACACTACCAGCACTCAGTGGAAATAACATGTTCTCTTATTTGTTTTAAATCTGCTACCAGTTAATTTCATGGAGTGTCCCCTCGTTCTAGTACGGTTAGAGAGGGTAAATAACCGCTCCCTATTTACGTGTTCCACACCAATCATGATTTTATACACTTCTAAATCTCAGTTGTTTCTTCTCCAAGCTGAAGAGCCCCAACCTATCCAGCCTTGGGAGCAGTTCCATATCCTTGGATCGTTTTTGTTGCCCTTCTGTGTACCTTTTCTAGTTCTACTAGATCTTTTTTGAGATGGGGCAACAAGAACTGTCCACAATAATTCAGGTGCGGTCGCACAATAGATTTATATAGAAGCATTATAATATTTTTAGTTTTATTGTCTATCCCTTTCCAAATGATTCCTAACGTTGTTTGCTTTTTTGATAGCTGCCACACACCGAGATGAGGATTTCAATGTGTTGTTCACAATGGGTTCAATACCAAGCCGTGCGGTTCCTATGCAGTTCCATGTGGCACGCGCAGACACACACAAACCACATGGATCCACATTGCGGGCACATTGTGCCCCACAGAAATTGCGCACATGCATGCAGGCACAGGATCCCTGGGTATGGGATCGTGGCCAATAACTCCAAGATCCTTCCCTGTAGGACTGATCTCCTGACCTTCACACAACACCCGACTCATGGGGGAGGCAGACTGGACCGGGCTGTGTGTCGTGTGCCTCTCCCCTCAACATAGGGTGTTGTGTGGATGCGTCCTTCAATGCCACCAGAGTACAGCAAAGTGACAGAACTGGCCCTTAGTGGCTCATCTGAACAGCACTGGATACACCTTACACTGTATTCTGACTCCTACTTTTCTGAGGAAGGACCCTGTGAGGTCCAAAAGCTTGCACGTTTCCACCAACAATAATTGGTGCAATAAAAGATATCATTTGAACTACTTTGTCTCCACCACTCTGACCATTGTTAGAGAGACAGCATCCTCATCTGAGGAATGGAGGATTCCAGGACAAGAGAGAACAGAAGAAAACAAAGAGGGAAAGTGTGGTCCCCACCCCAATTTTGCCTTAGAGCTCATTTGGACAACACCTTTCCCCCTTGCAAACTCACACTTGAACCTTGATCCGCGTTGATCTTGTTCACACAACCACTGGTTTCGCTGCGTTTAAATGGCCTACTCCTTGCAGAAGGAGAGCCCATTCAGAAGCAAAGGACACATAGTAAGGAATTTCACACAAACATGCAGAAAGTGAGTTTGTGCCACTACCGACAACTACCTGTTCTTAAAGAGCGTTGGGTGAAGGGGCCCTTGGCGTATCATCTTTTTCTACTTTGTCTTTTTTCCAGTCAAGGATAAAGAGGGAGAGTCAAAAAGGAAGAGAAAGGCAGGGTGTGGGGTAGAGAAGACATGATGAAATGAAGTCTGTAAAGAAATGGAGAGGCAGAGAGGCGGAGAGATACAAGGAGTGATTGTAGTTCAAATCCAGTCTGAAGTGGAAAGGCACATCTGAAGGCTCGAGCCTCTTAGATGGATGCAGTTTTGATATTCCAAACAGCTTTGACTCTAGCAAAGACTTGCCCATGTTTCACTCTCAATTATCCAGGGATAATCAGAAATAATATTTTTGGAAGGCAGCCGTGCCAAGTTCCGCGTTCCCCACTTGAGGGAATCGAGCCCAGGCCAAATGCCTGTCGTGTACGTTATCGTTTATCTCGTCCAATGTACTTATGAAAATGATCACTAATTTGGCTCGCATCTGCAGAAAAGTTCTCAGCAAAGTCATAATTCTCTTGTTATGAAGTTCAGAGCAGTTATGTTTTAGTGTTATTCAGAGCAAGGTTCTCCTTGAGATATACCTGTCCCTGAAAGGAGAAACTCCACACTCAGTGACATTTCCTGTGATGGATGGGATCAGATTTGTAGAGGGGGTCAGATTTAAAAAAAAAATCTTTTTACTTTGCTGGACAGTATGAACACAGCCTCAGGCTGTGAGCTTCTGAGATCGTTTGTGGGGGTTCTGACCTTGTCTGGATAGCGCGCAAAGGGAAACTCCAAGAGTGCAAGGAGTTCCCACTGAGATTTCCAAAGGTGACAGCCTACAAAATTCTGAATGGTGCCTGGAGGCACTGTACTGATAGCGGTCGTTACGGTTATATGGGCAAGATGGAGATAAAGACTGGAGGGAGTGAAGGCACAGTTGAAAAAAAGGATAGACAGTAATCAGCAATCTCCAGCACACCATAAGAGCATAAGAAGTGCTGTATTGGGTCAAACCAATGGTCCATCCAGGCCAAATGGTCCAAGTACCCAGCAGGTCATTAATGGAATGATCCATTCCCTGCTGTTCACTCCAAGCTCCAGACAATCAGGGGTTACTTCCCCCATATCTACTTGACTAATAGCCATTTATGGTTCTATCATCTAAGAAGTTAGCCTATCCTTTTTAAAAAACCCATTTAAACAATTGTCCATAATGTTCCCGTCTAGTAATACATTCCGCCAGTTAATTGTACGTTGAAGGACCGTGATACTCCCACCAGAGCTGTGAGTGGCTCCTTAATCCATGACAAAGAGCTCTGTAGACCCACATCCATTCAGATGGGTGCAGACTTCAGCTCTTAACACCGATCACCTATTTAACATCAGCAGTATATTTGCATATGGCACTGAAGCGTGTCACTGACCAAGGCTCGTGAAGCTACAGACAGGCCAGTGTGGTTTTCTGGTCAACACATGAGTCTTGTGTGGTTCCTAAGTTAGACTCATGCTTTCAAACGTTTCTCAACCACCATAAGGGCAAGAAAAAATCCAATTTCAAATAAAAGTTGAGAGCCTCCTTTGATCATAAATGTCCATGAGATGGGGCTTTATAGTGTTCAAATAATGGGATTCCTGATAGAAATCATGTGAGCTGGTGAAAAGGCAAACTTTGGTTCAAGAAATGTTGACAAAAGGTAAAAAGAAAAAATCTTACGGATCAGATTACATGTGGGAGAGGAAACCACTCAGCAAAATCATTTGCACATGGTGTGGGTGTATCTAGTGAGGACAGTATGCCCAATTTACTCCAGAGTGGAGAATGCTCGGCTGTTTGATATGAGGAGGAGGGGAGGAAGTCAGCATTGCTCCAAGCCCCTGATTGAACACTCTCGGAGTGCTGCCTTTTGTGCAAACCTAGGCTTGACTTGGAGGCGGTCAGGAGCAGCCTGGTGACTCAATGAATAAGAGGTGTTTGGGAGAGTGAATAGAAGCGACAGCTCAACAAGATCCATGTTGAGCTGTCAAAACATTCCCCAATGTTCAAAGATGCATGGTAGAAGGCCCATCCACATGGCTCCCGGGCTGCTGCTGAACTTATCTCGCTAATTGGTCAAGCAATACTTAGCACGTAAAGGAGGCGGCAGAGCATGCAATTACCGATGATGAGGCCTGGGGATGCCGCAAGAAAGAACAAACTGTCTGAAGTGCTTTGGTGCATTAGAGAGACTGCTGTGTCCATGAAGGGCTTTTATATCGTGTTCATCTACAAGAGTAACAATACTAACTAATTCTTCATCCTGCCTGCTCATCCAGCCGCCCACGAGGAAGAGCTGGTCCGGGGGAACAGAAAGATAAAGAAGGGGCCGGATTCTCAATTGGTCCAGATCGGTACGGTTTTAGTTTTTATTATTTGATGCTCCAGGACGAAGTGGTGTTTTCCCTCCCCCCCCACCCCAATACATGCTGGTTTTCTCTCCCCCTTTCTTCCATTAGTTGTCTGCAGCTGGATATGGGGTTGTTGGGGCATTCTGAAGCCTGGGTATTATATTGTACACCCGGTGGCTGGCTGGTGGGGCCTGCGTGGATGCTCAGAGTCTAACTGATTGCCAGATTTGGGGTTGGGAAGGAATTTTCCATCTGGGCAAATTGGCAGCTGACTCTGAGGGGTTTTCACCTTCCCCTACAGTGTGGGTGCAGCTCACTTGTTTTGAGACATCTGGATCCTTCTTTCTCTAAAATTATTTCAGGCATCGGTGTTTGCTCTGGTTGTTCCCAGTCTTGGTGGGGTTTCTCTGTGCGGATGGTTGGGGCGTGGCATGTCCTGCAGTGGTGTAGGGGGCTGGACTAGATGGCCCTTGAGGGACCCTTCCAGCCTTGTGACTCTGTTACCGCTTTCACACCTGACGTTCTGCGCATGTTTTGGCTTCGGGAAAGAATCCAGGAGCCGAAACGTGCATGGGACTCGTCGGGTGCCATTGTCCCTCTCCCCTCCCGCGGCTTTTGCTGGCGATCACCCAGTAGATTCCAGAGTAGGGAAGTCGTGCAGGGGAAGGGGGGGAAGAAAGTGTTCGCACCCAACGAGCCCCGTGCATGTTTTGGCATCCGGATTCTTTCCCGGAGTCAAAACAGGTGTGCGTCAGGCATGAAAATGGTATGCGACACTGTTTTGCCGAGGCAAAAGAAACGCGATGCTGATTTAATAATAATATAAAAAATGATAAATTATAATAATTTTTATTTTTACAGCACCCTTCCTTGCCAAAATGGCACTCAAGAGTGCTTTACAACTTAATAATAAAACAATATAAAATCCATTTAAAATACAAACACCATTTAAAAAGGGGAAGGTAAAAAGGGAGAAGAAAACACATCAAGGGGGACCCAGCTGTGGATCTTGAAAGTAGCAGGAGAACAAAATAAATCGACAGGGACTTTTAAAAGATGAGAAGGCAAGAACTAAGATGGACTAAGAACATAAGTAGTGCCAGACTGGGTCAGACCAGCGGTCCATCTAGCCCAGCATCCTGCCTCCGACAGTGGCCAGCTCCGGTAGCTCAAGAGAAGTACAGATCATGGAGGTGTAACTCATCTCCTGCTAGCCACTCCCAACTACTGGCAGCCAGGGGTTTAAGCCCCAGCTAATAGGCGTTTATGGCTCTATCCTCTAAGAATTTATCTAGTTTCCATGCTGCTGCCATTCACAGCCTCCTCCGGCAACGAGTTCCACAACGGAGTTGTCCGCTCTGTGGGAAAGTACTTCTTTTTGTTCATTTTAAAACGGTTGCCATTTAACTTCAGAGAGTGCCCCCTTGTTCTCTTATTGTGAGAAAGGGCAAACAACAGTCGCCTAGTTACCTTCTCCATGTCACTCATGATTTTTAAACTTCTGTCGTATCTTGAGGGGAGCGAGTTCCGCACGGAGGGGCCCACCACAGCAAAGCCCCGATCGCCCGCCGACTAAAGGGGTGAAGGTGGGATCCCTGAACTGTGGATGGTTTCTGACCACAGAGAACCATCAGGGTGAGGGTCCAGGAGCAGGTCTCGAATACAGTCAAGGCCTTTACAGTTCAGGGCCCTAAAACCTAGCAGCTCAGTCTTAAATTCAATCCGTCGCTCTACAGGCGGCTTATGAAGAGAATTCAGGGTGGGCGTAATTTACACCAGCAAGGCCTGCCTGAGCTGCCTGAGCAAATGCAAATGCTGTGGTAGGGTCCGAGCTGCCTCTTCAAGATGAATTGCTTGAACCCAGCAGCGAATGCTAAGAGGAAGCCATGAAACTGGGCCACGCCCAACTTGATTCCAACACCCCAAACTCATCTTTTAGGCCCAGGTAGGCAGGGGGAAGGAGCAGGAAGTGGGCCATGGGCTACTAAGAAGCTGAGTGCACTCAACCGCAATCCATGGTCTGGCTGCCGCTGTCTTAGGTCCTCTATAACTTTCTTCCCCTAGTGTGTCTAGTCATTTTCCTTGCCCATAGGTAGGATATGGAGAGCAACACGTGTGAACAGCTGTAGCAGGAATTCACATGGTCTATGGGAGAGCGCTCCCAACACTTCTGAAAGCAGCTGTGGGTTCCATCGGCAGAGCACTTCCGATCTTCTACTAGCATTCTTGGTAGGGAGGACGCTGCCAAAAGAATGGGGCAGCATCTATTGATCCCAGTGCTTCAATCCAAGTGGTCTATTTGACCCCCCAACCAAACAGCTAATGACCCAGGGTCCTTTCTGGTCCCATAGTATCCCCAGGATCAGGGTCCACGTGTTCGTACTGGGACTGCTGCTCCAACTTATTCTAGGATGGCAGACCCAAGCTTGACACACATGCCTGTGTTGTGTGTACAGACGTTCAAGCAAACACTGGAATAGGAGAGGCTAACGTAACACGTAGAAACATCCTCCATCTCCATTGGGTCTCTTCTTTTCCTTTCTATCAACGCATCTTTGAGTTGGCCACTTGCTTGGACAATCCTTCTCATGCTCACCTCCATTCCACCCCCATACCAACCACATCACGTCTGAACACCACTTCCATGTGCTCTCCTCCTCCTTCTTCTCTAATTCCTCCTCCTCCAATTCCTGTTCTTCTTCAAGGCAAGGTGCCAATGACAGAAACAGACACAAGACGTCTTACATTTTCGTGTTGACTGTGACGTTGCTGTCAACTTATCCCTAGCATGTGCTACTGTCCCTTCTTAGGCACTTTCAAATGGGCTGCGGTGGGTGGGCGGGATGCGTGTGTGCCCGCGGTGGGTGGAGGTGGGTGTGCGCCCGTTCCCATGGGCACGCACCAATCTCCACCCACCTCCACGAACAGAGCAACAAGCATTGGAGCCCGTTGCGTCATGCATGGGTGATGGGTGAGTGGAGCGCGGGAGCACACGTACACCCCCACCCACTGCGCGCGCCATTCCTACAGGTGCCCACCCATCCCCCCCGAACCTGCTGTGGCATTCGCATGGGCGCCTGAGTAAAAAGGCCTTTACTGTAGAGGTTGCCGGTCACACAGTGTGGGACTCTATGAACACCATGAGTTCCCTTCCATGCTGTAGGAAACCTGAAACCAAGGACCTACAAGTGCTGTTGCCATGGCTGTATGAAGCAGGCTGACTTTTATAACAATAAACTTCTTTTGGGGGGGACTGAAATAACTACTCGACCTTGTGTGTAGCATTGGTGGTATTTAATACTAACAGCCCATTTCATTCTTTACAAGGAAAAGATTTACTGCTGTATTTACACGAGACTTCCGAAAGACCTCCAAAATATTTCAACCATCCAAACGGAGGCCACCGGGAATTTGCAATGGCCAGACATACAGTCACAACAAAAACTTCACTGGAGAACCACTGGCTTAGAGCATCATCTCTGTTCTAAGCAGACTTATAGTGCAACCAGCTTAGGGCCTGGTCCACAAAGTACTTACCTGGGAGTAGCTCCAGTAGCTTGAACGGGGCTGCTCTGTTGGGAGGAAGTATTTTATTTTTTTATTTATTCAAAACTTATATCCCGAAGTAGTATGTGGATCGTGGTTTTAGTCCTGAATGTGGTTGGTGTTGCACTTTAATGTTAGCCAGGTGGATTGCCGGGAGACACACGCCTGCTTGCTGCTTCCTTAACCTCTTGCTACAAGCCTCCTCAGAAAACGTGGCACAAGGGTCTACCACAGGCGGGGAATATTTTCCTTCCCATAAGATACTTTGAAAATTAATCAAAGCTCAGAGGATGGGATAGTGGTTGGGGTGTACTCTGGGGTGGTTCTATGCCACGGATCCACCCGCTATCCTTGTGTGCATGCCTTCATCTCTACTTCTTTTCTCTGAGCACAGTCTTTCAGTGTTTGAGGGGAGGGGCTGCATCCATGGGCCTGATCCAGAACAACATGATGGCTTCATTTCACGGTCTCCTGTTCATGTTCTCATGGCCCAAGGGCTGTGTGTGTCCAAACGCTGATCATTCTCTCTCATAGGGTGATTTCAGACGTGATGGGGCGGCATTCGCCCCGGCACAGACTCACACTTTAGATTCCCTGCCGGAATAAGCCCGGCACGGCCAGCAGATGTGGTGGCTGATTCTGGCGGGGAATCTGGGGGGGGGAGTGGGACGGGGCTGCGCAACATGCGGCCGCACAGCCCCGCCCCTCACGCTCCCCTGGTCACCCACCCTCCTGGAGACGGGCAGGCGCAGTGGCCAATCTGGCCACAACTCATGAACCACTTACTCCAGATTATTCCCATTGCCGCCCCAGCTGGCTTGTGAATTGTGGCTTTGATCTCTGCAAGGCTGTTTGTTCCCCATCGGTAAAATGGGGATAACAGCACTTTGCAGAGGGGTGGTGAGAAACAAAAGCATGAGAAACTGAGAACTGTTATGGAGATCTCAGGATGTTCTCATTAACGCTGCAAGAACTTGGCGAGATTTTCGTCTAAGAGGAGGAACACGACTGTGAATGCGCAAAACCGTCACTCCGGCTGTTCTGTGCATGTGTAACCCTTTCCCAAAACGGAACCGGTGGCATTTTGGAAAAGAGCCGCCATCTGCGCATCCGTGTTACCGTTTTTTTCACAGTACAAGTTTTTACGCGGGGCACGGTAAATTGGTGCACGATACACAATACTTGGAAAACGGTACCTGGTACAGGAGACAAATTGAGAAAAATCTTGACTGAGGAAGTGTTGAGAACTGGGAGTTCCTTGATTATCGACGGTCGTTAAAAACGAGCTGAGAACCATGATTCTTGGCGAGCGTTGAGAAAAAATTGAAATCAAGTTTCAGCCCTGAGGCGTGTGGTGTGAGGGAGGTTGCACTGCCAAAACACCCATGTTTCTTTAAGCCCGTGACAGGCCCCAGCACCCAATTCACTTGAAGGTTCGTGCTAGGAGAGTCAGTGCAATGTGTTGGCTGATGCAGGGAAACAGCAGAGGAGAAACAGTTGGGAGAAGCTGGCAAAATGGCAAAGACCCTCCAACGATCTGTCGTGGAAGAGGTGCGCGTGCTTCGCTGCAGAAGGAAGGTGGGAGGGGGCCGCCTGCTGCACGTAGATGTGAGTCTGCTGTTGTGGCAATGCCACCCCTTTGAGAAGAGACCTGGAAGGCAGGTAATCTGCATGGTCAAACAATCATGGGGGTGTTGCCCCCGAGTGGTGTTTGATAGTGAACCTCCGAGCGGGAACAGGGTTGTATTCATTCTGTTCCCATCTGTGCAAGCAAGCTATCCAAAGCGCTTACGTCCATGGCAGGGCTGCAATCTCATTTTTTAAACTAAGGCCATTTTTAGACGTGCACTGGGATCAGGCGCAGGAGCGGCGAAACAGCTGCAGTGCTGTTTTACACGAACCGAAAGCGGAAGTTGTGCGCGTGACTGGCGGCTGCGCATTCTTTTCCGGCCGCGTATGTCCCCCCAGAGAAATCAGGCCGGTTCGATCGCGGTCGGCAAAGAATGTGCGGCCGCTGATCACGCGCACAACTTTCGCTTCCGGTTCGTGTAAAACAGAGCCGCAGCTGTTTCGCTGCTCCCGCGCCTGATCCCCACTGCACGTCTAAAAGCGCCCTTATAGACTAGTGTCCAGTGGACCTCGGAGAAGATCAGAGATGCCATGCAGATGCACCAAGAATGAGGACCGATTCCCAAAGCCTCCTCTCCCGATGCTGGGGGTTTCTTTGGAATCCAAAGCAGATTCTGCACCTCGCTTGTACCCTTCCCCCCCTTGCTGCACCAGTTCCTTCACCCAGAAAGCACCTGTCTCTCTGTCTTGAGCGTGCAAACACAAATCTGCTTTTGAGAACAGGGAAAAGATTGCCTGGCATCTGCTGCCAGGGATGGAAATCTTTCCTGCCGGGCCTTTGATTTCTCTAAAGTAGTTGCTGACAGGCTGAGAAATTCAGCCTTGTGGTCTGCATTCCTTTCAGTGTTATTTCTCAAGCTGAATTGCAACGAGAGGGTGAGCCAGACTTTTGGTGGGGGTACGTTAGCGCAGCTGTGCTGACTTAGTGGGGGAAACCAGGCTAGCTGCTAGGCTTGGATTCGGGATTCCTGGGTTCAGCTCCCTTGTTCCTCAACAGATTTCCTGAGTAGATAACTGTCCAAGTCACTTAGACTTCCTGTGGCTCCGTTCCCAGCTGTTCAATGGAGAGGATAGCACTGCCTTGCCTCACAGGCACTGTGTGTGTTTATATGTACAACAGTCAACTGGGGAGGGGAGGGGGGAAGAAATCTCCTGCACGGTAGAAGGATCTTTTTTTAGCAGCTACTCAACTAACCACAACGCCACAAAATATGTCACTTGGGTCCTGCACAGCACGAAAGAAAATGCGGGTTGTTGACAAAGAGCGCGAGAGGAAGGAAAGATGGAGAGAGAAACAGGGAATGAAAGAACATGGCAAAAGTTCCATTATTCTGCCAAGTGCTGGAAGAAGGCCAGGGAAAGAGATCAGGGCATAATTAAAGGGTGAATGACACCGAGGGAGAAAACGTTCCAATACAAATCCATATTTAAACCATTTGAGTCAATGATTAGGGAAATAAAGGATTCTTTACTCGCCCCCTGCATTAGGGAGCTATTTTGGGTTATTATGCTTTATTTTTAGGATCATGGCTGCCGCAGGCAGTTTGCCAGTGACTGAGGGGATACCGTTCTCCTTCCAATATGGCAGCAGAGGGAGAGGGTTACCCAAAGGAGAGCTCTCTTTCACCCACATGATCTCAACCTGTCCAGAAGAACATCACAGGCTAATGGAGACCTAAATCTTCCCCAAAACCCATAATGGCATGAGAGATCTGGAGAAGCTACATAAAGATCTTGCAGCCTCATCCCTCTCTCAAAGGGTTGGAAGGGACTCAACCCTTCGAGAGATGTTGTCCAACTTCTTTGATTCCCATCAAATAGACTCTAATTGACCCAATTGGGAATTAGGTTAGGTAAGGTTCTTTTAAAAAATCGTAAAACAACCAGAAAGGTGTCAAACAGGAAGGGTTGCTGGATTCCCCATTACTGGAAGAGTTTAAGAATATGTTGTTATTAGCACACCTGGATTTTAAAAAGGATTGGAAAAGTTCTTGGAGGATGGGTCCATTAACGGCGATTAGCCATGTAGGTCAACGGACGTAACCTCTGACTGGTCGAAGCTGGGGGTGAATGGGCCACCCCATTATCACCTGTGGGATACTTCTCCTGAGTTATAGAGAAAGGCCACTGTTGGGCTGGATGGACCACTGGACTGACCCAGTATGGCACTTCTTATTTCACACAGATGTCTAGGGATGATACCGAGGTATAATTAACCCTACTTCTGTGTGAGAAGAGGACCTCTCAATGTATCTTTCACTTTTACTGTTCTGGGTCATAAATGCATCACAGGTTTTGGGAGGAAACTCCTAAACTCCCAGAGCGACCCCTGCATCCACATGCAAAGAGGCCTCATATCCCTTCCCACCTGAGGAAGGCAGGTATTGATCTCACTTCACCATGGTAGAACCAGAGGCACCGAAAGTTGAACTTAAATCCTGCGTGAGGCACACGAGGAACCCAGGAGTCTGCATTCCCAGGTGGCCAGCCCTTTCATTATCCCATTACAAGATCTAATAAAGTTGATAGGCAAGTGCTGCCCTTTCCCATCTGACCATTACCAATCGGCAGCGGAGCAGCTGCCTCCTTTCATTTCTCTCTTAATCACGGCTTTGAGAGAGTGATTTCCATGTGGTCAGGCATGGCAGCCTCATGTGTGTCAGCCCAAATTTATTTCCTGGACTCAACCATATGGCATTAATAATCAACCATATGGCATTAATAATAAAATGGGGGAGAGTAGTATTGGGGGGGGGGACTGTTTCACCTGTAACTTTTCACATCCCATCAAAGTTTGGCACAAGGCAGAGCGCCGTGCACAGTATTCCAGCTCAGTTTGTGCACCTGGGCCGTAGCCGTGTCTCCCTTCATAGTTTTTAATCAATATACACAACCAAGAAAATAACCAATGCAGGGAGGCTGGCGTGGATGCAAGGTATGCATTTGCAAATGCTGTTCCTATAACCGTGCCACCTTCCCTATTTCAAGCTTGTTAAGAAAGAAGTTTCTTAACCATACCATCAAAATGACCATTATCCTCTCTGCCCAAGGTGGCTTTGGACAATCATTGTTCAAAAGGAACAAACTAAAGTGTAACAAAGACACACATTTTATGTAGCAGCTGTGCCCGCTTGGATCACAATTCATGTACCGCTTCGTCTGGAGTAAAACCGCTGAGTAGTCAACACACTTGCTTTCCACCCTGCGCACCACAGCTGTGCAGTTCAAATAGAACCTTCAGTCCTAAGTGAAAAGTGTCTTGGCTCGGAGGCTTTCAAATTAGCATTGTTTCCAGCTTTAATAAAAGATCATTAGCAGCGTTTTAAATATTGTTTCCTTGTCCCTAACACTGGACAGCATACAGCACTCACAACAGACCCATTTATTTAAGGTCTGCTTAAGTTCTGGATAAGTTTAGAGCTGAAACAAAAAAACCTCTGCGAGTGCGGTTTCCAATGGAAACAGCTTTTTCGCCTCCAGTTGTACGAGGAGGAAATCTACCGGCATTTTTGGCATTTTCACCATTTTCTGCTATTTTGCGCCATTTGGTAATTTCTGGTATTATTGGTATTTTTTTTGATAATTTCTGGTATTATCAGTAATACCAGAAATCACACACACAAAGAAAATTACCCCCAAATTACCAGTAACTACTAAAAATTACTGAAATGGCAGAAAGCAGCAGAGAATCATGGATAATGTAAAAAATGTTGGTAGATTTCCTCCTCGCTCCCAAAAGGTTGGTATTTCCTGATGGAACCAGAGCGCCTGCTCTCACTCTAAGCCTATATAAGTTGAACATCCTAAATATACCAGTAAATTTAACTGAAGCATATCCCCATCTCTCTTTCTGGGGTTTCCAGTTAGATTTCTCGGTCCGTCATTTTGGTTACAGTAACTGACTCCCCAATAGAGTGACTTGTTTTTCACTTCCATTTTTAAAGCTGCTCCATATAAATGTACCTTCCTCCCTTCCCCATAAGTGTTCAATATTTTAGCAGTGGCCAATGACGAATTCTGCTATATCTATCTAGATCAAATCCTGTGATTCTCATTCCGGCAAATGTACAGCGGCTTCAGTGGAAGTTGTGACTTAGTATTAGGGCTGAAAGTTTACTTCATTTTTTTGGTGGTGGTTGTTTTTCTCGCCAAGAATGACGGTTCTTGTTTCATTGTGGGAACTGAGGAAGAAGTAAGAACTGGCAGTATCCTAGATTAATTCTCGATAAGAACTGGGAAAAAAATAATCATTGTGCATACACAAGTTGGCCACTGGGACATTCTGTGTATACACAGCCCTTTTCCAAAATAGCATCAGCAGTGTTGCCATCATTTTGGAAAAGGGCAGTTATTCTGCACATGTGAAAAATTGCCGCTGCGCATGCACGTACTGATTGCCATTTTCCAAAAGGGTGGGGATGCTGCTGCCACCATTAGCGAAAAGGGTTGTGCATTTGTGCAATGGCCTGGCAGTCACTTTGCACATGCATAGCAATTTTAAAATATATTTTATTACCACAAAATTCCAAGAATTCGTGCTAAGATCGTCCCGGTTCTTGGAATTTCTCACAAGAAGCTAAAATGCTTCCTGTTTTAGCCTTACTTAGTAAAGGTTACCTCCACAATTTGCATTATCCACTCACTATCATTAGCTGATTCAACAGACAATGTAGATCCTTTGGAACAGAGACTGCCTGTTAGCGCATCTGCACGGCAATGAAGTGCGCTTGCAATAATCATCATGAAGCTCAGAGTTGGAAAGGACCACCCCCCTGAATGGAGGCAGGATGACCACAACTACAGCATACCCGATGGGGGGGGGGGGGAGCTGTCTGGTCTCTTTCTGAAAACCTCCAGCGACAGAGAGCTAATGACCTCCCTGGGCAAACCGTTCCACTGTCAAGTCAAAACAAAATAATACATTTATTCGAAATACCTGAATTAAATGTATTTATTAAATTTATTCAAATAAATGAATAAATCAAGCAACCAAACAAAAAAAATATCCAAAATAGGTATCCGAATGAAGAAAGTAAAATATCCGCTCGTCTGAATCTGGCTAAAAGCGGTCAAATTCATCGGCTAATAAACCTGCCGATAAAAAGCTCACAATGAGACCGTGTCTTAGGGAAATGTATATTTTGGTTCTATCCCTTTTCATTTAAGGCAAACTCTATTTTTCAATTCATTTTTAGCCCCCATCTCTCTTTCTGGGGTTTCCAGTTAGATTTCTCGGTCCGTCATTCTCCCTGCCCCTCCTTTCTCCCGTGCAAGACCTGCCGCACTGCTCGGACCAGCACTCTGTATTCTCACACCGGCTCATGGATTTCAGCTGATGTACAATTTAGAAACCTTTTTAAAGCCAGCTCCAGTGCTTTCAGAGAGAGAGGCCTGAGAACGCAGATACTTGTTCCCTTCGTAATTAGATTCACAGTAAATGCGGGAAGCCATGCAAAAGGAACACAATGTTCATAGCTGCCACTCATGGTTAAATAATTAGTCAATATTACGCTCAGAGGCTGCCCCTGGTGCTCATGCCAATCTGTACAGGGAGGAATTTGTCCTTACGTTACACTGCCGGCTCGTTTCAGTTGTTCCTATAAGCCGACATGTTGGCCTCAGCAAAGAATGGGTCAAACCACTGCTAATCCGGTTAGATTGCTAAACACAAATAAGAACTCTGGAGAGATTAAAGGCAGAGATGGCTGGGAGCAGGGGGAGGAAATAAAGCCTTCACAAATCATATATGCAAGAAATCCTCTCACCTATTTTTTTCCCTAAGTGCGTCTTCCCTAAAAAGAGAAGGCTAATTAGCTTATAATTAGCACATAATCGTAATCCTGTTTGCTCTAGGTTTGTGCACGCATGAGCAATGTCATTGTTATGTGTAAAAGTACGGCCAGTTCCTGATCAGTCTGCTGTGAACTTCTCAAAGTCCCAGAGCATAATTTCTTTGCGGTGGGCAACGTAAGACCAAGCTCGTGGCTTTGTGCATAACAATGCTTAATGCTTTCCAGCCAGAGAGCTGAACACACCTTCCCAAGGTGGGTGTTATCCAGATTTGCAAACTCATGCATGGGTGGATCGGGGGACGGGGCTAAGGTCACAGAACAAGGCAGAAATAGGATAATAACTTAGGCATGCAATCTCTCTGTACCCTGCTGCCTTCCTCTCTGACCACCACAAATAGGTAGACACACCATGGTTTATTTTAATTCATAACACCATGTGAATCTTGTCGTGCTGAGTGCATGCACAATATTTTAGCTAGAATGAATAATAAATGGGCAGAAATTTTGCAAACTTGCTCAGTGCCAACAATAAAAGACTCTAGCTCTCCCGTCCAGCATGATGGGGGACTTCCTCAAATCCAAGCTTGCAGAGACTGGCATCAAGACATGCCCTGAAAGTCACAGTGGCCATGCTACAGGGTCTCCTGGTTGGAAGTGACCTTAATGGCAGAGCCATAGTGAGTAGTCAAAGTCTCAGGGACCCAAGTCAGGCCAGTAGCTAATGTCAGGGATGGGCCAGGTCAAGAACTGGAGGAGCAGAATTAGGCTGAATTCCCATTCGCAAGGGAAGACGCTGCAGCGGGGAGGAGCCGGGGAGCAGAAGGAGAGCCGATGCGAATGGGGATGTGCCACGGCTTCTCTCGCGCATGTCAGGGCGAGGTTTTGCACCCTGACATGCGCAAAGGAAGCTGCGGCACATCCCCGTTTGCACCAGAGGGAAGCCACGGCAGATTCCCGTTTGTACCAGCTCTTCTTCTGCTCCCTGGCTCCTCCCCGCTGCCGCGCCTTTCCTCGTGGGTCTCGCCACTGCAGATGGGAACGCAGCCTTATTTTGGGAGCTGTGGGATGAACTGAGGTCAAGATGCAGGATCCGTACTGGGTCAAAACTAGGGCTGAAACGAGAATCAATTTTATTCTCGCAAGAATCTTGTGAAAATCGAGAACCATTATCGAGACCTCGCTGATATCTTACTAACAGTTCGAGATTCTCATGAAAATCCCGATAAAAACCAAAATGGCTGCCAGACTGTTCTACTAATCTGCAGCCTTTCAGAAGAGCAGGGTGGCCAGTCAATTGGAAATCTAACTGCTACCCGGCAGCTGCCAGTAGCAAGGCTCCAAGTCTAAGTTGTGGCCATCTCCCTGGTGGCAGTGCAGTCAAGACATTTGTCCAAGACCTTGAGGGATTAACCCATGGATTTGGTCAACTTTGCAGGAGGGATGCATTCCAAGTCAGATCTTCGTTTCAGAAAGCGAATATCAGAATTCAATTGGTGAAGATACAGGTTACAAATTCATTTCTTTCAATGTTACTTAGTATCCCCTTAGCAGCTGAAATGCGTAGGACAGGGGGAGAGAAGGCAAAACCCGACAGTCAAGTTCGGTTCCAGCTGTGCCACTGATATTGCATGTGACCATTGGAAAATCTCTTTGGGAACAACAACAAAATCAACTACAATAACAATAAAACACATCGTTCCAGTTGGCTACCAGTGAGATTTAGGCTGTGACGTTGTTTTGGAAAATGAGACTTTGGCTCTCACCCTTACACACCCTAATTATACAAAGAAGAGATATCTTCTGGTTAATCGAAGGGAAATATTGAACACTTTGTGAAATGCTTGGCACAAAACCTGTGGCTTTACCCACATTAGTCAGCGATTTTCTGGCCAGGAAATTACACTGGAGGTAATTGGAAACACCGGTTGTGAATGGAGGCAGGATTAGGCTTCTGGAGCCGGCACACAAAGCAATATGGCTCTATCATAAAGCCATTTCTTGGAAGAATCTCAACTTCTCCCAAGTGCCTTAGGTCCGTTCTTTAAAAACCTTGCTTCTAATTCAGTTCCCTAGAATGCAACCCAACAATGTCCAATAACGCAGCAACAAGAACACACATCTGGCAATAAAGCCCACTCTGTTCTGGAAGAAACTTGAGCTAAACATCGGCTTGGTTTCGTAAGTCTGTTCACACCAGGAACAGCTCCACATGGTCCCAGATCATCTTCCTGTAGTCGAATCCAGATGCAGAGAGCATCTTCCTGCAGAAATGAAGAGCTTGCATCTCAAACGGATACTGCAATTGGATTCGATTGGCCAAGTGTGATTTTAATTTATGGTGTCTGTTAGACATGGAGGCTAATGGGCCTTTATGGGCGTGGGCTTCATGGTTGAATGAAGAGGAAGGCCTCTTGGCACAGAAAGGGGGAAAGGATGCAGCAGGGGAATACCGATAACATGCGAGTTTTGCCGCACTTGACTGTAAGAGATTTAATCAGAGAACACACATGTGGCTTGCTGGTCTCCTCTAGCTGATTTTATTCCAGAAAGCAAGGCGTGAGCTGAATGAGAAAGCAAAGAGGCATTTGTGGCCCTCCCTCAACCACCATCATCAAAAGAATAAACCAGAAACTGACATTTATGCCGCCAAGTCTTTAAAGACAAACACATTTGGAGAAACAGAACCAGGTCCATATGCACCGGCAACCAAAAATAAACTCAGAGATTGAAGTGCATCCAGTCCAGTTGCTGCACAGCCTCTCTATGCCGATGTAACAGATGGTCAGTGAATGGCACAAGATGCCCCAGGCTAGCCCAGCAGATGGGGAGCAGCTTTTAGAAAAATCCATACTGGTTTAGAACAGATAATTTTAAATTTCCATGGAGCTGCCCCAAAGTTGCTTAGAGATCAAACTATCAAGTTTTTATTGAGCTAGAGACCACAACTCAAGTCCACAAGAGTTTTATCCAAGGAATGAATGGAAGTGAAAGCTTCAAAAGTTCTTGTTATGGGAGCAGAGTTATTCCATTTTTGAGTGCTTCTAAAAATACCTTCTCTCACTCTCTAGCCTAGAGCCATGCATTTTCTTACAGTTCCCTCCCAGTTGTGCTCCTGAACTGTGATAGACATATCCAACATTGAAAATACATGGTTTCCGTAATGGCAGATGGGCTGCAATGTTTTACTTTAGACTAGGACTGAAATGAGATCTCCGTTTCCTGAGAATCTTGCCAAAAACTGCCTTCTCGCTGGGCTTCCTGAGAACAAGAACTAACCGAAAATCGGCCAATTCTCAACTTGTCCTCGTGAGAGTCTCGGTATGCCTGAAGTGAGAGCAGGTGCTCTTGTTCTGTCGGGAAATACCAACCTTTTGGGAGCAAGGAGGAATTCTACAGACATTTTTGACATTTCTTGCTATTTTCTGTCATGTTTGTATTTTCAAGTATTTTTCAGTAGTTTCCGGTAATTTTTGGTTTTACCGATACTGGAAATTACCGGAAATTACCGGGAATTTTCCAAATAGGAAAATATCAGAAAATCATGAAAAAATTTGAAAATGCTGGTAGATTTCCTCCTCACACAGATGAAGGCAAAAAACTTGCAGAGATTTAATTTTGTTTTTGTTTGTTTCAGCTCAAATTCTCCGTAACCCTAAAATGCCCTAAAAATGCTCTCAGCATGTGCAAAAATGGCTGCTGCTTCCATCCTGCACATTTTGGAAAAGGGCAACTGGTTCTGAGCATGTGCAAGCAAACTGCCCTTCTCCAAAATGGCAAAGATGCAGCTCTTGCCGTCTTGCATGCAGCCACAACAGCCCTTTTGCACATGCTCAGAGCATTTCTTAGGGTTTTTTTAAGGTTACTGAGAATCTTCCAAGAATCTCAAAACCCTAGCAAGAATGGACTGAGATTTTGTTAGAGTTTCTCGATTCCCACAAGGTTTTGGCAAGAAGCTATTGGCTTGGCATTTCAGGCCTACTTTACATTCTAAATCTACCATTTTAATCCTCTCAATCTCAATCCGGGAGGCATTCATGATCGAAGATATACTTCCTAATGCTACAGACTGTTGGACAATGCAACCTAGGTAATGTAGTGGAGTCTTCATCACTGGATCTTTTCAAAGACTGGCTGGGCAAGCATCCGTCAATAATACAGTAAATATAGACAATCCTGGCCTAGGAGCATGGGAATTGGATGACATTTTTATTTATTTATTAAAATTTGCTACCATGCCCCTCCTGCCAAAGGCAGCTCGGGGCGGCTTACAATTCACAAAAACTTTAAAAAACCCACATTAAAACAACAATTTAAAACAACTAAAAGGAGGACAAAAAGAAAAATAACCCCTACCGAACAACCCACCCCCTCACCCATCTCCCCCACCAAATGCCTGGCGGAACAGCCAGGTCTTACAACTTCTCTGAAGAGGGGAGATCCGGGGCCAACCGGGCCTCCACCGGAAGCGAGTTCCACAGCTGTGTAGCAGCCACCTAGAACGCCCTCCCCTGCGTGGCCCCCCGGAGGACTCAGGGGACCTCAAGCAGGGCGCCCCTGATGACCGCAGTGGTCGGTCCAACACCTGGGGAGTGAGGCCTTGAATCGGGAAAACCAACATCTTGAATTGGGCCTGGAAAACCACTGGCAGCCAGCGTAGAGTGGCGCACTACGGTAATGTGCTCCCGGCAGCTCAGTCCTACCAGAAGTTTCCAAGCTATCACCATGGGTAGCCCCACGTAGAGCGCATTACAGTAGTCCAATCTAGAGGTGATGAGAGCATGGATGATGGTGGCCGGGTCAGAGTCTGAGACAAACAGCCAAATCTGTCGCATCAGATGTAATGCGCGAAAGGCACTCCTTGCCACAGCCTCCACCTGGACGTCCAGGCGGAGTTGCGAGTGGAGGAGCATCCCCAGACTCCGTACCTGGGATACCAATGGAGGGCAGACCCTGCCAATAGCGGGGACCACCATCTCCAGCGCCTTACCCACCATCATCACCTCCATCTTGTTGGGATTCAGCTTCAACCGGTTATTCCTCATCCAGTCCCCCACAGCCGTCAAACACCGAGTAAGCACTGAGATTGCAGGGCCTGGGTCTGTTGAAAAAGAGAGATACAGCTGGGTGTCATCAGCATATTGATGACACCGCACGCCGAACCTCCTGATCACATCACCGAGTGGCTGCATGTATATGATGAACAGGAGAGGGGACAAAACTGAACCCTGCGGGACTCCACATGAGAATTCTCGGTATGATGAAAAAAACTCCCCAAGAACCACTCGCTGCGTTCTACCAGTCAGGAAAGAGCGAAACCATTCAAGAACAGTTCTGCGCACCCCTGCACATTTCCGCAGGCGCGTCACCAACATCATGTGATCAACTGTATCAAATGCAGCCGAAAGATCTAATAGAACTAACAGGGTCGAATGACCCCGGTCCATTTCCCGGCGCAGATCATCCACCAAAGCCACAAGCGCAGTCTCGGTACCATACCCTGGACAAAATCCTCACTGAGAGGGTCCAGATAACCGACGCGGTCAAGATTTCCCTGCAGCTGCTGAGCCACTACCCGTTCAATCTATTGTCCTGCTTTATTCACACTTTGGAGATTTGTAAAAAACAAAAACAAAACAGCAACACAAAAATCAACAATTCGATTCATTTCCAAAAATGGCACATTTCTTATAAAGGGCTCTTTTCTCAGGCAGTGACCCCAAAACCACTCTATCATTTTCAGAAGGATCACAAAGTAACCAGTCTAGGGATTGTGGCCACAAACTACTTTATCCAAAGTAATCCCATAAAAATGGGCCCTTCCTCAGGTACGTTACACAGTTCTGACTTGTAGGAAACCTGAGGAAAGGCCCAGAGTGGCCTGAAAGCTTACATGCTCTCATCAACAGCAGTTGGTCCAATAAAGGATTTCATTACTTCAGTAATGAAGTAATAGGTCAAACTACTTTGAACTATTACTCCATCTTTTTAAGAAAAACATGGAACAACTTGAGCGGGCTCAGAGGAGGGCAACCAAAGTGATACAAGGTCATGAATGCAAGTTTTATTAGAGGGAAGGTTTTTATTTTTATTTATTTTGTAGATTTTTACCCCGCCCCATCCTGCCACGCAGCTCGGGGCGGCTAACAACACTCAATAAAACAATTAAAACAATTTAAAATATAAATATAAAAAATATCTCAATAAAACTATAAAAAATATCTCAATAAAACCTTCAACAAGGTTGAAGGAACTGGGTATGTTTAATTAAGGAAAAGAAGACGAAGGGAAGATAAGATAGCAGTCTTCCAAAATCTAAAGGTCTGCTCCCAAGAAGATGGCTTGGGACTGTTCTGCAGTGATATAGAGGGCAGGACTAGAAGCAACATTTTTTTTTTTCCGTTGCTCAGCCTTCACTCAAGATCACTGCCTCAAGATTAAAGTTTTTGCGGTCATTGATTGCTGATGTTTTGGTTGGTGGGTAAGGCTTTGCTGCATGGACTTCTTGGTCCAGCGGACTCTTGAGATATCAAGGGCTGTGGCAAATTTTTGTATCAGTGCTTTGTTGATTAGGCACGATATTTTAAAATTGTTAATTATATATATGGTTATTGTATTTGGCATTATATATAAGGTTGCTGGTTTTTGTATTGTCTATCTCTGTAAACTGGGTTTTTATTTTGGCTATAGCAACAGCTAATGACGCAATAAATATTGTATTGTATTGAAGTTACAGGAACTGAGAGTTGGTTAGCTATCCGACAAACAAAACAAAACAAAATGTCCTAATAGTAAGAGCTGTAATGAAACAAGTTGCCCACAGGGGGTTGTAGGGTCTCCATCCCTAGAGGTTTTCAAAAACAGGTTGGATGTAGGGCTGAAACGGCAAGCTGCTGCGGTAGCTGTTTCCGATGGAAATCGCTCTTCCGCAACGAGTGGTATGGTGTGATAGAGGCATCCATTCCGCTACTTTTGTCTGTGATCTTCCGCAATTTCTGCCGGCACATTCCGACATGCGGCCATGGTGCAAAAGTAGCGGAACAATGTTTCTTCTGACACTTTCCAAGATTATTCCGACACTTTCTGATAATTCCAATGTCGCAAAGCAAAGGGCGAGGAATTAGCGAATGCCGGTGGAAACGCTGCGGAAAGTCCCGGGCAATTCCGAAATGGCAGAATGAAATATCGGCATGGAAAAAGTAGCCGCTGCTTCAGCCCTAGCTGGAGGTAGGCCTGAAAATAGAAATCACAACAAATGCTGTTTCCGTAGGAAAAAGTTAATTTACCTTCACTGGTGTGAGAAGGAAACCTACAGGCTTTTCACTATTTTTCACTACTCCCTGATCAGGAATAGCAATTGTTTGGTACTTCTGGTAGTTCTTTGGTAGCTTGCAGAAATGACTATTCCACACAATCTATCAGTGTACTGGCCGAACGAAAAAGGAACGGAACTGTTAACACCATGGTTTATGGCTGGCTAAGTGATGTAAAATTGATGGAAAGTGACAGAAACGGCAAAAAGTGATGAGAAGTGCCATAAATTGATGAAAAATACTGGAAAATGACAAGAATTGATGAAAAATGCCAGAAATTGATGAAAAATGACAGATATTAGCAGGTTCTTATCTCAACAATGGAGGAAGCATGGAATCAATGAACAGTGATGAAATACTGATGAACAGTCGCAAGCACTCCCAAAAAGTAGGTATTTTCAGATGGCACGAGAACACTTACTCTTGCCTTAGCATGAGTTGGATGACCATCTGTCAGGGATGCTACAGCTGTAGTTCTCCTGCTCTACTTCGGGGACCAACATGGCAACTGCCCTCTCTCTCGGCTAAAATCAAGTCATTTTGAAGAGTTTCGGACTAAAACTCTCCAGGTCAAGACTGTGGTGCACAAATCAGTTAGTCTGGACTAGGATATAAGGAGCTGCCTAACTGAGTCAGACCAATGGTCCATCTTAGCCCAGTATTGTCACAACCTGACACGGCAGCAGGGTTTCAAATCCACTTCTCCAGGCCTCAGCCAGGCGCGCTACTAGAGATCCTGAATCGGAGATGCTGGGGATTGAACTTGGGACCTTTATCCATGCAAAGCATGAGCTCTACCCCCTGAGCCATGGCCCACTCCATGACTAGTCTCATGGAAGCCCAGTTTGTGGCCCAAATCCCATGATGACTGAATATCATGAACTGTATTATGCAGTAGACTTTCAAAGGCAAAAGCAACACATCAGTTGTGTTATTTTGTGTTACACCCAATGCAAAATGCAAAATACAAGGGGGTGCGGGGGGTGGAGAACCAGGAATTACTCAAAGAAACTGGAACAAAATATCAAAAACAACAACAGGTGCAGGAAATTTCATTTGGAGGAAGAACATAATTCGGATATTGGTGCATCTAGCCCCAAATGCAAATTACATTCATGAATATTATTAATGTTTTATTAATTATTATTATTATTATTAAGCATTTATACAGCGTCAGTGATGTACCTGGCGCTTTACAGAGAACAAGATAGACACGGTCCCTGCCCGAGAGCTTACAATCTAAAGACAGGGGGAGGGGAGACAGGGAAGGGGGAACAGAGGGAGAGACAAGGGATGCAACATTCATGAGGATGCGCACGTTATTGGCTTGGTTTCAGTAAATTGGGAGTTTGCAGATAACAGGTGGGGGATAATCCTGGATGGGGATGATTATCAGGAGTTAGGAACGGCAGAGCGGAAGAGGTGGGTTTTGAGGAGGGACTTGAAGGTAGAAAGGGAGGGGGCGAGGTGAATGTGGGCAGGGAGGGAGATCCAGGCATGCGGGGCAGCGAGGGAGAAGGGACGAAGGCGGTTGGAGGAGCAGGGGAGCCCGGAATTAGCCATTTGATTCAGGCTGCTCTCCTGGAACCAGAGACACAAAAGGAATCCCAGAGCCATCGTGTCAAAAAACACTTCATTGACCTCACAGCTCAGGATTCCTCTGCTGCAGATTATCCTTAATGTCGGATCATGCGCGTGCACACGCCTGCGTACTAAGGTTGCAATTAAAGGCAAGAGAAAAGGCCTGCAGTTTCATCACTGGGAGACTTGTAATAATTCATCGCTGCCTTGTTTCCTTGCACAGAAATGGTCATGGGGAGGCCACGCATGGCCAGCTGAGACAATAAATGTTCAGATAGCAACTGCTCACTGATTCCAATCTTGGGCTGGTGCGCTGAGGAGTGAGAGTGAGAGGAGGCTCCTCTCCCCTGATGGTTGATGGCATTCTGTCAATACGTCGTGTCCCTGAGTCACTTTGGGTGTTCATTAGATTGAGATAGTGCCTTTTTTGCATGCTGGCTGATGCTTATTAACGGCCTGCAAAACACACCGTGGAAGATGGAACACTTCTCCAGGCAGCCTGCGAAAGCAAACAGCCGTGTGACTAGAACTTGCCACGGGGGTCAATTTAATGTATTTATCTTTCTTAATTCTTCAAAGTCTGATCCTGTTAAGAGACAAGCTCGTAACCATATAAAACAAAGGTACAGTGCATGTTCACAACTGCTCCGATTTAAACGCCGGATAGCCCCCCCCCCGGTCTTTCTAGTCAGGACTGAGCCTTGTGTTAGGCCTCTGTCGGGGATCCTGGAGGGTCTCTGGTAGCACACCTGGGTAAGGCCTCTACTGGGGACCTTGGAGAGCCAGATTCGAAACCCTGCTGCCGTGTCAGGTTGTGACAATACTGGGCTAAGATGGACCATTGGTCTGACCCAGGCAACTACCTACTTATTTATTTGAAAATGTTATACCCTGCCCCTCCTGCCACAGGCAGTCCGGAGCGGCTAACAACATTGATAAAATATACAATATATATAAAACCTTATAAAACAGAATAAAACAGAGTAGAACATCAACAGCAATAGCTGAGATTGTAAGCCACAGGCAGGGACCGCGTCTATTTCTATGTTCTGTACAGCGCCAGGTCACACGACTGGCGCTATATAAATGTTAATAATAATAATAATAATAATAAAAGAAAATGAATCCTCACCCAAGACTTCCCAACCCTTACCCCTCTCCCTCGCCAAACGCCTGACGGAACAGCCAGGTCTTTCTGTTCCTACGAAAGGCTGGGAGTTTTGGGGGCAAGCGGGCCCCCACCGGAAGGGAGTTTCAAAGGCACAGCACGGCCACCGAGAACGTCCTATCCTGTGTGGCCAGGAAAATGCAGGGGACCTCCAACAAAGCGCCCCTAGATGACCGCAGGGGCCGGTCCAGAACACGGGGAGTGAGGCGATCTCATAGGTAGGCAGGGCCCAGGCCGTGTAAGGCTTTATTGGTCAAAACCAACACTTTGAATCGAGCCCAGAAGACTCTGGCAGTCAGTGCAGAGATCGGAGCACTGGCGTAATGTGCTCCCGGCGGCCCAGCCCCACCAAGAGCCGGGCCGCTGCATTCTGCACCAGCTGCAGCTTTCGAGCCGCCACCATAGGTAGCCCTATGTAGAGCGCGTTACAATAGTCTAACCGAGAGGTAATAAAAGCATGGATGATTGTGGCCAGGTCAGGAACCGAGACCAGCGGCCAAAGCTGCCACACCAGATGTAACTGGTGGAAGGCACTCCTCGCCAGAGCCTCCACCTGGAGATCCAGGCGGAGCTGCGCATTGAGGAGCACCCCCAGGTTCCATACCTGGTAAGTCAGTGGGGGTCAGTTCTCATCTACCGAGGGAGCCGTCACCTCCACCGACTTCCCCACTAACATCACCTCCATCTTGCCAGGATTCAGTTGCAGTCAATTAGCCCTCATCCAGTTTCCCACAGCTGCCAGATATTGGGTAAGCACCAAGACAGCCGGGCCTGGGTCGGTCGAAAAGGAGAGATACAATTGGGTGTCATCCGCATACTGATGACACCTGACCCCGAACCCTCTGATCACCTTGCTGAGCGGCTGCATATACACATTGAACAGGAGAGGGGACAAGACAGAACCCTGTGGAACATGAGAGGTCTCGGTAAAATGAAAAACAATCACCGAGCACCACCCACTGAGGTCTCCCGGTAAGGAATGAGCAAAAACATTCAAGAACGATCCCGCCCACCCCTGCACTATCCCACAGGCGCGTCACCAATATCTCATGGTCAACGGTATCAAATGCTGCCAACAGATCTAACAGGACCAATAGGGTCGATCGATCCCGATCCTTTTCAAGGTGGCGATCATCCACCAGAGCCACAAGTGCTGTCTCAGTGCCATGATCCGGATGAAAGCCAGACTGAGAGGGATCAAGATAACCGACGCAATCAAGATGCCCCTGGAGCTGCTCAGCCACTACCCTTTCAATAACCTTCCCTAAAAAGGGAAGGTTAGAGACAGTCTGATAGCTGGCATGGGAGTCATCGTCAAGCGATGGTTTCTTGAGCAGAGGCTGCACTACCTCCTCCTTGAGGCAGCCTGGCACTCTGCCCTCCTGTAGGGAGACGTTGACCACCCCAGCCAGCAACGGCCCCATTGTCTCCTGGCAGCTCTTAACCAGCCAGGACGGGCATGGATCTAATTCACAAGAGGTGGCTCGAATGACCCCAAGCACACCCACCACGTCAGCGGGTATCACCGACTGAAAGCGATCCCACAAAATTGGACAAGCCGGGGCTTCTACAACCTCTACCTCCCCAATTGTGTTAAATGCAGCATCGAGGTCCTGGTGAATACGAGCGATTTTCTCTGCAAAATAATCCGCAAAAAGGTCACAACGGGTTGGAGATGACACAACCCCAGGGTTGAGGGAGGCCGGACTGACCAGCCCTCGAACAACCCAGAACAGTTCCGGTTATATCCTTATATACCCTAAGTATAATATATAAGGACATAAGGAGCTGTCCTGAATGTGGTCATGATTGGGGTCCCATGGAGAGGGAGTGGTGTCCCCACAACCTGCCCTGGTGAAAATAGAGGCCGCTGTGGGGCCTTCAGAAAGGGTACCAAGTAGTAGCCGATGTTACTGGGTGATTCGTGATTCTGATGGGTAGGCCTGTTTTTGCAGGTAGACATCAATTTTTTTACAGTATCCTCTATCGCGTATCAATGATAGGTTTGAAATGGACACTCTTTTTGTGGGATCATTTTTAAACATCAAAAGAAATTGTGGCTCGAAAATTCTCAATTCTCAGCCCCCTCAATCTTGGGGAGGGTTTAGAGATAAGCTCTTCAATCCATATTTAATGGATTTGACTTGAAAGCCCAGTTCTCAGAATATCTGGCCACGCACAGCTGCTACTGAGGTTAATGACTCAGGCCTTGGGTCTCTTATTTCTGTGCCAAAATAGATATATCCACATGCCTAGCGGCAGTCCTCAAAGCGAGAAAACAATGGCTTGGAAGAGAAAAGGAGACCATACATGGGAGGGCTGAAGCTCTGGATGCTCAGCATCTCCAGCTCTTCAATGTGGCCAAGTCCGAACCCTGAGACACTCCACTGGATGCCGGCAGCCGACAGAAGAGTCACGCAAGTGAAGCAAAAATAAAATGTCACGGGGACCCGAATAAAGGGCCACGCCAGTGTGAATGTGGGGCAACCTGGAACGAGATGTGCATTTGGATGGATCAATAAAAACTTGACTCAACAAAGACCTAACCAGAAATGGATCATTAAAAAATCCTAACAGTGGGGCAGCCTCAAATAAAACCAGTCAGGTGTAGGTCAGTTTAACAGCGTTCAAACAAACAGGCGGGAGCGGAGAATGGGGCGAGGGATGGAAGGAAGTACCAAGAGCAATCACAGCTGCTTAAGTACTTTCTATTGGATGGCTGTTGTCATAACCTGGAAAGTCACAGAAACCCTAACAGGTCCATTCAGCCGGCCACATATTGAATTTTTGGATAACTCATGTGGACCCATGAGTGTCACTGGCCTAGACTCTGGGCATCTTTACACATAACAATGATTGGGTGTCAAAACCCCTAAGCACGTGTTTGGCCGTTGTGTGTACGCACCATAACAATCCCAACACCAATTTGGCGACCCGTTGAACATGCAATGTGAACACCATTGCGTTACAAGGACAATTTGCGTATTTCGACTGAACACGTGGCCAACGTTGTTTCTAATGATATTGTGTGGCATGTTAGCAGGTATAACACGGGGAACGAGATAGCAGTACTTGCATGCTGAGATTGCGTGGTGAGCAAAACACCAATATGCCCCGAGATGGGTTGTGTGTCAAAGCAACAGTGCATGGTGAACACGGGGCCAAACCAGTGTTCATATCAAGGTCAGAACACACATTCAGACGCCCGTTGACGTTATCTCTAAAAGACACCCAAACATTTCCCATCTTTCTTCTTTACTTGATGGAGCTCTAGAAACGAGGGTCACGAGAAGGCAATCTTGTACAATGTGGACACTGGGACTGTATCTAAACTCGGAAGGGATTTAAACTGAGATCTGCATGTGAGTGTAGAAAAAGCAGAACCTTCAGCAATAGGGATGAGAAATCAGATGGAAAAACAAAATTTGATTAAAGTTGGAATCAGATTCAATTGCTCTGGATCTGAATTGGATCAGAATTGGTTTTATTTGTATACCCCCCTGCCCAACCGATTTCAATAGGAAATGTTATTCCCATTGAAGTCAATGGGAAACTTAACTTATTCATTTCAATGGGGAATGCAAGGTGTTTCGGTTCCTGCACTGGAATTGGATTAATCCGAAACAATAAAAATCGGGTGAATCGGATTAATCAGATTCTGATTTTTGAACCCCTATTCAGCATTAGGACACTTGAAATCTTCATCCTGCGTTTGCAGCTTCAGAGTCCATCTCTGCTAAGCTCCAGTGCCATCCCAAACTTTACAAAATCTTCCCCACTTTAGGATTCACTGCTTCAAGCACACATGGAACTGGAAGGAGAGAGACAGAGGAAATGGAAGCTTCATGGTACCACAGAGTGAAGTAGGTCCGGATCGAAACAGCCCTTCTCTTTCCATGGATTTGTTTCATGGTTTTGTAAAATTTTGCTGGAGGTTTAAAAATTCTGATCAAAATTCCAATTGGAGGATTTTGCCGCCTGGAGAGCGGGCACAAAGGGCGCCACCACATTGCTCTTGCGCAGTTCGGGTAACGCCGTTTTGTGCCTGCCTACTAGGTGGTGAAATCGTTCCCACTGAGCCCGCAAAACGGGAATCGGAACACATTCCTGTACCAGTTTTGCCGGATCAAACGAAATGACTGGATTCCGTCAAAAACTCAATCAGGTCAGAAACTTTTTTTCAGCCCTAGGGGAAGGTTGTAAACCTACGGGGCTCAAAAGAGGTCCTGTATTTTTATAACTGTGCTACATATTCCCATTCGGAGTGAGGATCTTATTCCGAATCAGCATCACCGGGCATCCTTTCCTGCCCCGAGCTCAACACCGATGCTGCACTAAGGTTTGACACAGCTGTGTGCTTTCACCACATGTCACTGCAGCTGCTGTATGTCCATCGTGTCTCGGTGCTCCAAGCGTCTCCTGCCTGGTTGTTCGCCGCTAGAGGGACTGAGCTGGCCTCCACAGCGTGCTCGGGAGAAAACGGATGCTTCCCTGAATGTTAAAACACATTTGCTGAGGGACGAGACTGCTGTTTCCCTCAAACGCAGCACTGCAGAGGCCCCCCGCCATGCTGTTCTGTACATCCCGTCCTCCCCTCCGCAGCTGGCACCCCACCAGGAAAGGTAACTGATATGGCTGGAGCAACAGGACGGTAAATGGCCACAAATTAGACCTCGTAGCAGTATAAACTGTCGTGCTCCCAGCACAAGCAAAGCAGGCTGTTAGCTGGAACACTGGCTCCGTCTGTCACCACTCTATCGGCACTAGGAAAGGAAGGCTTTAATGACAACAGACTTAAGACCGGCAGAGAAGCAGCTCATGTTCTGATGATGGGAAATGCCACAGGATTCTGGCAGGATTGCAACCCATCGAACTAAGCAGGGCAGATCGACCTCTGGAGCACGTACAGGACTCCAGCTGAAGCCCACAGGGATGCAGCTGAGCTCAACTGGCTCAATTTAGGGTTTGGCACAGAAATGATCTTGTTCCTTTGTATGCGGGTGGGAGGGAGAGTGAGAGACTCTACTTAAGAGTAAATGTCATGCTAAGTTGGTGAGCCAGGAAACTTATTTGGACTTTGGAATTCCCTGCTTCAGGAGACCACTGGGCTCATCACTGCTCTCCTCCTGCAATGGGGTTCACCTCATCTCCATCTGAATTCCAGCCACAATAAAAGCTAGTGGCTACTTACGGCTTAATTCTAAATGGGGTGTCAGGGAACGCGGCAGGTCCACACGCAACGCAACCCCCGGTAGATCAGAGCGTGCCAACCTCCCATGTTGCCCGGCATATGCCAGAAGGATTAGAGATGTTCCTGGAAGCAGAGTCCACCAAGAGCTACTAGAGGTGACGGTTGGGAACGTGGGGGGCAAGTCTCCTGCAAGGTGGAGAGAAGGACAGGAGGACGATCATCCCAAAATGGCACTGTAGACTTTTCTCTGGCCACTGTTGGAAGCAGGAGACTAAGACAGAGGGGCCACTGGTCTGACCCAGAAAGGCAGAAGACTTCGTCTGAATGCCTATATATAAGAACATGATAGGGAGAATTCACCACAAACCCACACACCACGGAGTGGACCATAACACCAGGTCCCTCCGCTGTGCACTCCCATGCCCTCAGCCGGACTTCACAGACAGTCACCGAATGCTAGCCTCCAGGTATGCCCAGAGCAGATCCTGTCTCGACAAGAGCATTCTGCTCAAGTGAAGAAAGTTGTGGATGGCAGGCTACCAAGGAACCAGACTGGCTTTATCCTTGTTTGCTGAACTCTTGTGAGGAGGACGGTGTGTGGGGGGAAACAATCATATTGTTTTGATGACAGGTATAACAATGGGATAATAAATAACACAATTGATTTTTAGGCATTGTGTTTTGTTTTTTCCCCCTCCTAAAAAAAGGCAAGCAAATGTTTGCAATCTCCTCCTCTTCTTCCCTCGGGTCTGAGAAGAGCAGATGCGTCCTGATGTACAAACAAACACAAATAAAAAGGGGGAAAAAAGAAAAAAAGAAGCTGTCTCGGAGCCAGATTAGCAAATATTGTTTTGCAATTTCTTAGGAAAGATCCACAGACAATAATTCTGCAGTATATCCAGCTCTCCCCAAAACATCCATCAATGACAAATGCTTAGCCACAGTGGCTGGTGTATGCTTGCACAAACAAGGAGCGTGCCAAATAAAGGAACTGCGGGATATACAGCTTTAAAAAAACAAAACAAAAAGCAGATAGTTTAAATGAATTTACAGAGAGGTCTCGACAAAACAAAAAACAAAACCCCAACTGTTTAAATGAATCTACAGAGAGGTCTCGACTGAAGTTAAAATGGGTACCCCATGAGGACGGGTAAACACGTCAGCATCTCAGTAATTGAACCAGCCTGGTATCGTCAGGTACTAAGCGGTACATGTTTAATCGCCCAACTTGTGCAACCATTACCAAGTTACCATTATTGTGTTACTGTTTACACATTTCTGTGCATTTTTTGCATTTCTGGGTATTTCCTCCTGCGTTCGTCAGGGGACACTCTCCTGGAGGCCCCGAGATATCATCGGGTGGCCTCGGACAGGAGGGCGTTCTTGGAGGCCGTGCCTGTGCTGTGGAACTCACTCCAGGTGGGTGTCCGCCTGGAAAGTCTAACTACCTGATAACGGTAATACTTGGGATTTGAGCTCGTCAGTTACCGAACTCGGTAACTGAGTAAGTTGACTGAGTAACCAATAAGTGTCACCAAATTGAAAGTATTATCTGCAGGCAGAAAATCTACAACTTGTTTCAACTTTAGTCTTATCTCCTGACAAATATGATGAAAAGTCACGGATGGCCCTATCCTCTTGGCATTTATCTACTCCTATCATGGACCAATAATGGCCTATGAATGTATATAATTCAAATTTGATTTTTTTTAAAAAAATAATAATATGTAAACGGAAGTGAAAAATAATTCTAGGGCATATTTTTCATCTTAAAAATAAATAATAATAAAAAGATTTTTTAAAAAAATTAAAATACAGAAGCCTTCATCATTCCCTTCTCTTGTCCTCACATTTTTCCATTTTCTGCTTCTTTCTTCTGAGCAGAAAAGGGACATTAAAGAAAGGTGGGGGGAGGTTTGCTCCCCCCAATCCACCCTGATTTTTAGATTTTGGAAATCAACCCCTCTCCCTCCAAAAGAAAAAAAAAAATCTGGAACAAGAGGAACAAAGATTTTGGGTTTATGTAATTTTTTAATAATAATAATAATAATAATAATAATAATAATAATAATAATAATTTACTTGGCATTTACAATTGTTGAGGGTAGACAGGGTCCCTGCTCCAGGGGGTTTACAATCTAAGAGAGGGGAGATGAGGGGTCGGGGCAGCAGAGGGAGAGACGAGGATACATTCCTGAAGGCGTGAGGTTGCACGTTTACATGCTTGGCTTAGTTACACAGGGTAGGTGATGATGGGAAAAACAGGAAGAGGACTAAGGGGGATGAGGAGGTAGAAAAAGGCCTGACAGAACAGGTAGGTTTTCAGAAGGGATTTGAAGGTGGGGGAGTGAGGGAGAGGAGCGAATTTGTTCGGGGAGAAAGTTCCAAGCTTGCGGGGCAGCAACAGAGAAGGGCAATGCCAAATACACTTTGAAGAGCAGGGGAGTTATTAGCAGGCGAGGGTAGTGGAAGAGGAGGAGTGGAGCTCCCAGACAGGAGTGTGGAGGGAAACATATGCAATGAGAAAGGATGGGGTTTTTGTTCAGAATTAGGGCTGAAATTCGATTTTGACTTTTTCTCGGTTAAAGCCGAGAATTGCTATTCTCATCTTGTTTTAAACGAGAAATGATAACCATGAAAACTGCCGTCTCGCAACAATTCTCAGTCAAGAATCTTTTCTCAAATTACCATTTACCATTGGATTGCCAGTTACAATTTACTGGGTTGCTGGTTACATTTTACCGGGCTGCCTGTGAGCCAAATCCAATAACCAATAAACACGGTAACCAATATATCAATAACCAATAAACCAGGGGCGGCTGGTGGCTTTTGAGTTTGGAGGGGCAGTAAGGCCGGCTGGCGAGCCGGTGGGCGGAGCCAGGGTAATGGTGGGCGGAGCCAGGGCAACGGTGGGCGGAGCCAGGGCAATGGTGGCATTGCATAACCATTGCATAAAAATACCAAGACTATACTAAACGGGCAGAACCATATATATCACCACATAATAAATCTCCCCCATGTCTGTCAGTGCAGCACCCACCCCCAATTAGGGTTGCCATAAATGCTAATCTTTAGAAGGCAGATATGATATATACAGGTTGCAGGGCTGCATTGCTTCCAATGCAGTCTTGGAACCTGCATATCTCATATGGGCCCTATAAAAGTTTGCGTCTCAGTCCCCTCCCCACTCCAGTGCACCACGCAGTGCACACCCCCTTCCTCCCCCCATCATGTTGCCCAGTGCACCGGCCCCTCCCCCAGCTCAGAGTAGAGCAGCTCTCTCAACACACACAATCAAGGCTCGGGCCGGCTTTTAACAGTTTTTAGAAGGCAAGGCAGTTATGAGATACACAAGTTGCAGGACTGCATTGGTTCCAATACAGCCCTGCCACCTGCATATCTCATCAATGATAATAAAGATTATAATAAATTCAAAATGGATTAAAATCACAATTCATAAATAAAAAATAATCACTGACATCCCCCCTCCTCCCAAGACAAGTCTCCCCCCCCCCCCCAGCACCTGGGTTCCCAACATACTCACCACCAGCAGGATGAGGCCAGACAGGGCACTACGCTGAGCTCGGCAGCGTCTTCTTCTACTCGAGTCTTCTTCCTACTCGAGTGACTCGAGGACAAGATGAGATCCACTCCACTTGGCTGTGCCAAGTGGGTGCCGTTGTGGCACACTAAAACTACAGTACCTTGCTTCCTTATAATTACTTACTAATTTAACACACACACCCCACACACAAACTAACTAACTAAATAACTGTGACTATATAATATATGATCCTGAATGGATTAGAATGAATTTGTAACCAACCAAACTCTCTCAGAGAGAACCAACCACAACAAGTGCTGTAGTCACACACTCCTCCGAGAGAGATAAAATGGCGCCCAGCGGTCTGGAGTTTATATATGCTCACTCAGCTCTGCTCCATCTGCAGCAGGCACCACCCTCTCACCTACGTGAGAAACAAAGCCCGCGCTCCAGGAGACAGACTGTCTCTGCACTGCAATTTAAAAAGTTACTGTCAGTCAAGCACTCCCTCCCTCCCCCCCCTTGCTGTTCCACCGGCCAATCACTCAAGCAAGACACACACACATCATCATGGCCCGGCCCCTGTGCTCTCCAGTCTCCCCCGAGACCACCCCCCTGCACCGCCTGGGCGTAAAGGGCTACAGCCCATATTGATTTTTAGAGCTGCCGCTTCTGTTCCAATGCCTCCCATTAAAGACTGCCCCTACTGGCAGCCCTACACTGAGGAACGCGCTGGACAGCAACCTGAACCGCCCACTGCGCATTCCTATTAACTTTGTCCCTTAAGGGCTCCCACCGTGATGCCACATGATGTAAAGGAAGGAATTCCCCCTCCCTTGTCCTCGCCCTCACCTCACGTGGCACAGCAACTAGCAGGTCCAGGACTGAGGACACACTGGATCCTTAGAGCGGCGCATGCGCGAGCGAGAGACCAGCCTCGTGCATGTGTTCCAGCCCAGGAACCCGGAAGTTCGGCGCAAGCAGCACCGCTGTACAGAGACACACCGCGACCGGCCGGCAAAGCCCTGAGGTGACTGGGTGAGCGCAGCGTGGAGGCAGGGGAGGAATATTTTAAACATTTTGGTTATTTTTACTAGTTTGGGGGCAGAGAGGCCACGGTAGGGCACTGCCCCAGGCGGCCTAGGGCTAAAGCCGCTGCTGCAATGAACGTGGTAACAAACCAACAAATCAAACACCAATAACCTATAAACCAATAACCAAATCACAACAAAAAAAACCAAACCAATAAACCAATAACCAATAAATATAGTAATAAATCAATAAACCAAATAAACAATAAACACGGTAACCAATAAACCAATATCCCATAAACACGGTAAATGGAAAATCCCAGTAACTGGTAAACATGGCACACGGTAAATCGCAAAACTGATATAACCGATAAACGGCAAACACCCACAGTAACCGGTAAACGATAAATGGTAAATTGTGGTAAATCAAGTTTTGCCCGAGATTGGGGTTTGAAAAATCTGTAAAATCTCGGCAGCAATTCTCGATTCCCACGAAATTATCACAAGAATCAATTTGATTCTCGTATCAGCACTATATCTTTCTAAGTGCAACGTTATTGTTAGATGTTTTGAATTAGGAATATCCCTTGGCATTTTGAGAAGGAAAATATATATTCTAGCTAAAAAACAAAACAAAACAAAACAAACAAAAATGTCAGTGTGTTCCAAACCCTAATGTACTTCCAAAGTCTTACACCCATTTGGAGGCTTTGCCCCCAGGTTTGGGCAGACTTGAGCTTTAGTTAATGGCCCATTTTTAACTAAATCAGAACAGTGTCGCCAGGTTTCGGTAGCGATGCTAAGCACTTGCACTCTTCCTTTGAAATGGTCTCCTGTGTACACTGCTGTCCATGGTGCTGGCTCAGGTGGCGTGGCAATCAGGGACAGAATTAGTGCTATCTCTCACCTCAAACTGCGACTGTATTTTAGCTTGTGCTTGTCGCAGAAGAAGCCGCCGCCATATCAGTCTATCGACTGGTTTGCTGATACAAGTGAAAGGGTATATGCATAAATGCACGTTTTGGGGTTTTGTACTGTTTTCAAGGGTTCTTTTTCATACACGGTTTGCGTATCCAACTCTTTGCCACATGCTTGCTATTCGGTTCAGGTCATTTAACTCAGTTAAAGCTTTAGTTTCCCCCTCCCCACATTTTAATGTTAGAAAAGCAGGCTAATGGACCCTACTCTCTGCACAGAAGAGCTGTGGGGCATAATTAACCTTATCTGGCTGTTTTTGATGGACCCGCCTTCTGGTCAGGTGCTAAACCAGGATAGTTCAACTCTGTTGGTATTATTAGATCTGTCGGCTGCATTTGATACTATTGACCATGAGCTGTTTTTTAAATTAATTTATTTATTTATAATAAAATCTGTATGCTGCCTCCCTCCCCTGCAGCTAACAACATATTCAAACAAATATGTTGGTGGCTTGCCTGCGGGACCGGCCTGGGGTAGTGTTCTTGAGTGGTGCCATTCTTTCCTGGCTGGAAGGACCTAGCATGTGGTCTTGGGTGATTGTTCATCCTCTCCCCGGGATCTCACGTGTGAGGTCCGCAAGGAATTGATATTGTCTCCACTCCTGTTCAACGTATACATGCAGCCGTTGGGGGAGGTCGTTAGGGGGTATGGTGTGAGGTGTCATCAATATGCTGATGACACCCAACTATACCTCTCTTTTTCATCGGACTCAGGCCCGGCAGTCTCATTGCTTACCCGGTGTTTGTCAGCTGTGGGGGATTGGATGCGGGTGAGTCGACAAACTGAATCCCAACAAGACGGAGGGGATGGCTGTGGGTAAAGCAGGGGGTCTGTCCCCCCTTGGTGGCTCAAGTCCGCAGTCTGGGAGTGCTCCTGGACCTGCAGCTTCACCTGGATGCCCAGGTGATGGCTGTGGCAAAAGGAGCATTTCACCAATTACATCTGGTGCGTCGGCTGAAGCCATATGTCTCAGATGCGGATCTTGCCACAATCATCCATGTTTTATTACCTCGAGACTAGATTACTGCAACGTGCTCTACGTGGGGCCACCCTTGGTGACGGCCCGGAGTTTGAATGCGGCGGTTCGTTTCCTGACTGGGCCGGGCCGGCGCGAGCACACCTGTGCTCCGTTCTCTGCACTGGCCGCCAATGACTTACCGGGCCCAATTCAAGGTGTTGGTGATTTACCTTTAAAGTCCTAAACAGCCTTGGCCCGACATACCTCAGAGACTGCCTCAACCCCCGGGTTCTGGATTGGCCCCTGAGGTCATTGGGGAGTGCCCTCCTGCAGGTCCCCCGAGTGTCTTCTGTGTTGACCATGCACCGGGCGTTCCCGGTGGCTGCAGCACGGCTATGGAATGCCCTCCCGTAGGGAGTCCATCTGTCTGCAGACCTCCCTCTTTTAGTAGACAATATAAGACCTGAATGTTCCGTCTGGCCTTTGGGGAGGGGGAAGGGCTGTTAGATGGGGTATTATCGCTGCTTTTATGTATTACTGTTTTAAATTGTTTTTAGATGTTTTATGTGTTATTATTGTACGCCGCTCTGAGCTGCCTGTGGAGGGTAGCATAAAAGTTGAATTAATTAAATAAATAAATAAATAAATAAACAGCCCGCCAGCGCACTCCCGGCGGGGGATGGGGGGGCAATTCACACAGTGGGGGATGGGTGTACACCTGCACCCACGCCCGGCCCATTCATGCCCCCGCATGGAGCAAGTGGGGAAAAACATGGGTTGCTCTGTGCGGGGGCATGGGCAGGTGGTGTGTGGGTTGCGGGAGCGGTCCTCCACCCATGCCGCCTTCAGAAGGGTACGCAGGCCCGTGGGGGATGGGTGGAGCCACGTGGGTGTGTCCCATCTAAACACAGCCACCGTACACCACTTCGATATCAATGGACGGGAGGCAAGAGAGAAGGGCTAGTTACCTCCATCGCAGACTCAGCGACAAGTACTCACCGGCCACACACAGTCCCCAAACCTGAGATTGTGCCTGGAGAGGAGCCTTTGAACCACAGCCCATAGAGACAGAGCTGTGGGCACGGTGTACACCAGATTACCGGGGAAGGGCTTGGAATAATTAACATTCTGTGTCCTTCGCATTTTAGTTGCCAACCCGTTCCGCTCCCTGGACCAGGTGCTCTCTCCCCCATCCCAAACTCATTTGGTGGGGCATGCATTCCTCTCGACATCTTTCCCTCTCTCAAACTGAGGCCGGATAGCGACAGCCTGTCACCTCACTCTCCTGCCATCAAACTGAAGACCATTGCCATGCATGGAAACACATCATTGGCGGTGGAATAAGAACAGCCCAAGCAGGGGGGAAAGGGAGAACTCCATCTTCTTAAACTGCCTCAAAGCTTTGCCCCGCAAGCCCCTCCCCCATTATTTTTTTTAAGTTGCGAAAAGCTAAATTTTAAAATGAAACCATTCCCAATGTAATGGGCTGGTTGCCTGAGACTGGAGTTTCTCTGGGCTTAACTCAAAGTGGGCCTTTAGGAGGGACTTGAATACAGACAGGGAGGCGGTCTGACGCGCCAACTCAGAAAGTTTGTTCCAGGCATACAGTTTTTATATGTTATGTATGTATGAATTAATTAATTAATTAATTCTTTATTTAATATCAATTTATCCTTTGTTTCATAGCTGGAATTTTCCAGCTATAACCTGGACATAATGCTCACTCTCTTTTCAGGGGTGTGACAGGGACTGGTTACCATTTGTAAAAGCCTCTGAGAACATGGGTCACTAAGACTTGGGGTTCCCCAAGGCTCTGTCCTGGGCACTCTCCTCTATCTACATCCTGTCCCTCGGCAAACTCATTGCCTCCCATGGCTTCCAATATCACCTCTATGCCGACGACACTGAACTCTGTCTTCACCCCCTCTCTCCCCCCTTCTGTCCAAGCTCGCCTCATCAACTGTCTCTCTGATATCTCCGCCTGGATGTCCCAACGTCAGCTCAAGCTCAACATGGCTAAGACCGAACTCCTTATCTTTCCTCCCTCCCCTTCCTCTCCCTCTTCCTTGTCCATCCTTATCGATGGGGTCACCATCCGTCCTGTTCCCCAAGCCCGTAGCTTGGGCTTCGTCTTCAACACTCACCTTTCTTTTAAACCTTACATCAACTTTGCTGCTAAGTCCTGTTGCTTCGCCCTCCATAACTTTGCTCGGATTCGCCCCTTGCTCTCTGTGTCCTCAGCCAAAAACCTTGTTCATGCCATGGTCATTTCTCGCCTTGACTACTGCAACCTCCTCCTTGCTGGCCTCCCCTGCTCTCCCCTGTCCCCCCTTATCTCCATCCCAAACTCTGTTGCTAGGGTCATCCACTCAGTCCGTCACTTCAACCATGTGCAGCCTCTCCTCTCCTCACTACACTAGCTCCCCAGTTCCCCAACACATCCTTCACAAACTCCTGGTATTCACTTACAAAACCCTTCACAACCTGGCTCCCCCTTACCTCTCAGCCCTAGTCTCCTTACACACCCCTGCATGGACTCTCCGCACCTCCTCTATCCCCTCCCTCACTCTCCCTCGTCTCCCCTGCTCCCCTAACCACTTTTATCCCTTCTCCCCTGCTGCCCCCCGTGCCTGGAACTCCCTCCCTGCCCACATCTGCCTCGCCCCCTCCCTCCGCACCTTCAAATCCCTCCTCAAAACCCACCTCTTCCTCGCCGCCTTTCCTGAAGCCTGTTGCAACTCTCCTCTCAATATTTACTGTCTGTCCACCCCGCAGACTCCTGCCTAACCGCAACCAAGCCAAGCATGTGCACCTGAGACTTTGCATCCGCTTGAATGTTATTTATCCCTTGTCTCTCCCTATGTCCCCTCTCCTTGTGTCCCCCCTCTGTGTCTATTAGATTGTAAGCCGTAGGCAGGGACCATGTCTATCTTACTGTTCTATAAAGCGCCAGGTACACAGCTGGCGCTATACAAATGCTAATAATAAAATAAAATAAAATAAAATAAAATAATAATAATAATAATAAACAACTTAATTATGGTTAGGCTTGGTGTTTCCAGATTTCAATGGGCTCTCGTTTCATTAAGCTGCAATTAAAAGGCTCTCAAGCCAACACCCACCATCGCTGTAAAGGGGACAATGCATATCCCTTCCGTCTCCATGAGCCTTTGAAAAATAATGCTTTGCATACATATACTTTCAAAGCGCCCTGAAAATTCCTAGGGCACAGCTCACCCTTTCGCTATGATATATGAGAGTCAGACTAGCTTTGCAGGGGAAGAAACATAAGAACATAAGTGCTTTATTGGGTCAGACCCATGGTTCATCGAGCCCAGCATCCTGTTTCCAACAGTGGCCAGCTACAGTAGCTCGAGAGAAGTACAGTAGAAGTCATGGAGGTGTGACTCTTCTCCTGCCAACTACTCTCAACTACTGACAGCCAGGGGTTTAAGGCCCAACTAGTCAGCATTTATGGCTCTATCCTCCTAAGAATTTATCTAGTTTCCGTTTGAAGCTAGTTATGCCGCCGACTTTCACTGCCTCCTCTGGCAGCGAGTTCCACAACTGTATTGTCCACTGTGTGAAAAAGTACTTTTGTTTGTTTTAAACGTGCTGCCATTTAAATTCAGAGAGTGTCCCCTTGTTCTCTTATTGTGAGAATGGGCAACAACAGTTCTTCATTTACTTTTTTCGCATTGCTCATGATTTTATAAACTTCTATCATATCCCCCTCAATCACCTCTTCTCCAAGCTAAACAGCCCTAGCCTGCTGAGCCTCTCCTCATATGGAAGTCGATCCATTCCTTCTATCATCCTTGTTCCCCTTCTCTGAACTCTTTCCAGTTCTATTATATCTTTCTTCAGATGGGGCGACCAGAACTGCACACAATATTGAAGGTGGAAACTTAAAGCAACTCACTCAGCGTGGTAACGTGAATCAGCCGCAAACCAGAAATAGAACCTGGACATTCTGGCGCCTAGTCTCCCACTTGCTCCGACTAGTAGACACTGCTCTTCCTTCAAGCGTGCATCTTCCAAATTGGCAGGGGCGGCATATTGCTAAGGCAGCCCCGTCATGGCCAATTTTCAATGGCACCAATGGATTAACCTGCTGTAGTTGCTTCCATTGTGCCATGAATTGTGTGAGGCCTTTTATTCCATTTGCTGCCAGTGTGTGGCTGCAGGAAAGTTGTTGACAGCTAAAAGTTAACCAGAGAGTTTATTTTTAGCCCCGAGCTCTGCCTTTATAGCGTCTGGACTTGTAACTACCCATTTCTTGAACATTAAACTGAGCTACCACATGAGAAAATTGCCACGGCAATAATATTTCCAGGGCGGACTGAGTCACTGTCCAACGTCTAAAATGGGAAGTAAATAATTTCGGAGACGTTCTCACTGCCATTAGGGGCCAGGATTTCTGGGGCAGGATAAATGCAGTTTCCTTTCTCCAAGACATGTTCGTCTTCAATGAAACTGACCTTTAATTTTTGCAACGCGGCACCAGCTCGTCAACAAGCTGGCTGTTCATTGGCTGCATGTTGAAAATGGTTATTAAATGTCAGAAGCCAAAAGACAGCAATTGGTTCCAAATACTACCATGACTGGTGAAGTAAAAAACAATCAATAAAGCTATGCCCATTACAGTTAGCTCCAATTGTCCGGTGGTGAGTGTTTTTTCTGTGCCCAGATGCAGGATAAGGGCAAAACTTCCATCCGTCACCAGCATGAGTCCCAGAAAAGTCATCAGCGACAGCGACAGAAGCCACTCCCGGATGCATGCCAGATGGTGCACCAGGGAGATAGACCATAATCAGATCACAAAGTCCACCATCGTTGGATCGGTCATACCGGATGGAACTAATAGTCCATAAACTCTGACATTCTGCATTATGACACTGGGTAGAAGTTAGCTGATGCTTCAGAAGAAGATGCAAGTCGTCGTCTAAGTAGAGAACCATGAAATAACCAATCTGGAACAACACAAGGCATTTCTCCCCCCACTGACTTTTGTCAGTTAATGATTGCCTTGTACCCTAAAACATGGAGGGTTTATACATTTTATGTCCGCTTTCCTATAGCATGTCATTTACACCTCAGTTTTGGGCACCCCATTTAAAGATTTGCATAGAGAAATTGGAGAAAGTCTGGAAGAGAGCAATGGAGATGGTTCTTCATAAACCCTTGTTGTTTTATAAACCCTTTATTTATAAAAGGGTTTATAAAACAAGGTTAGCATGAGAGGTTAAAGAAAGAAGGTATGTTTAGCTTGGCCAAGAGAAGAATAAGGGGGATATTATAATGGTTTTAAAACATTAAAAAGAGTGCCTTGTGGAAGACAGGGAACAACTGTTCTCCCTTGCTACATGGAGGTAGGCCCAGAGGCATTGAGTTCTAGTTAAGGAAAGAGATTTAGCTGAAATCTCAGGACAAACTTCCTGACGATAAGAGGAGCTATAAGGCAATGGAACAAATCATCTAGGGAAACTGGGTTCTCCTTCACTGGATATATTTAAGAGGAGGCTGGAGAAGCATCTGTCTGGGATACAAATGTGTAGGCAGCTGGATTCTAGCTGACGCTTAAAGCCCCATCCTGCTTTTTGATTCAATGTAAAGAAGAGGTGTTTTTACCCTTGGGAAAAAAAAGCTTCTGTGTTTTCAGCTCTACAAATCTCTTGAACTCAGTGATCTCTTGTGGCATTGAGTTCCAGAGTTTTAAATGAATTCAGTATTGCACATCTTGCCAGGAGCACCATCAAAGGAGAAATCAAAGGCTATAAGAGACTCTCAAGCCAAGCTATTCAGCCTATTGGTTGAGCTAAGTCTGAAATGAGAAGCATTTTATCTTATTGTGAGAACTACAGAGAATCAGGACCAAGTTCTCTTGAAGATCTTGGTTCTGGTATTTTTTGCTGGGTTGTTTATTTTTTAAAAAATGACTGTGAATGCACAAAATGGCCACAGAACTTTCAGCCCTAGCTGAGATCTAGGCAGAATATGAAACGCTTACCTGCCCCTACCTCTTCTGCAAATGTTAATGCCCAAGACTGCCAACCCAGCACCTTCCTCCACCCATAACTGACCTCTATAAACAAATGAAGCAGCTGATGCCACTAAATCTTGGGAGCTTCTTTAATCCCACCCCTTAAATTGATACCACCGTCGGCAGGTTATCTATAGTGAACTCTGCCTCAGCACAAAGCGTGGGACAAGAGGATCTTTGAAGTCCCTCCAGACCTGTGATTTGTTTATTTTTAAAGCTGTTTTTAAAAACTGCCTTTCAACATGCATTTGTAGGCACTTTCCATCTTCCATGCGTAATTCTGCTCAACACCCAAGGGGATATTAGTAAGCTTTATAGGTGCATTCGCCGATTTTGAACTTCTTTTTATAATAATAATTATTATTATGTTTTTACAGTCACTGCAGCAAAAAACAATTTTAATTTATAACCATGAAGCCTTGCAATTTTTTTTAAAAAAATTAATATATATATATATATAAAATAAAATCATATAATGAAAACATAACAAAAGGGAATGTTTATCCTGTGGCTCCCATAGAGCCTCTTCCGTTCAATGCTTGAAACTAATGACTTGTTTTCCCCACTTTTGTCCTGGTATCCTTATTACCAGGCTAGGCGAAGCATGCCTTACTTTTATTTCCCTAGCAATGGAGGCCCCTCTTTCCGAAGCCTGTAATTAGATGTTTAGGAAATAATAATAAAATCACTGAAAAACTCCCGTGTCTGGCCAACAGAGCCCAGAAAACGGACCGTGTTTATATAAAATTACGCAGAATAGAGCAGATTAACTGTTCACTTTGATGCGTGCGTCCTTCCCACTTCTAACCAACATTCCCTTTTTTTTGGCAACGAAACCCATTGTACTTTGGGAGATTATTGACTGTGGAATATAATGTTGTTTATTCAAAGCAGGTCACACAGAAAAGAGTTGCTCGTCGTCTGTATCCCCCCACCCCTTTCTTATCCCCATGGCATGCAAATTCATGATTTTATATATAGAGGTATACATTTTTAAAATCAAGCCTGTGCTTTTAATTGCGCCTCAGCATATAATTGCAATAAGGTGACCTGAAGCGACGGAGGTTTTAACAGTGGATTATTACTGAGCTGATCTCAGGTAACTATATTCAGATTTATTCATCGGCACAGGAAAGAGTGAGAGAGTAGAAAGAGACATGCACGCGCTCCGTCTGAATGGAATTTTCCATTGTTCAAAAGGGCCAGGTTTGCCACAAAGAGAATTGCTTGAAGCTTTAAAAAACACTAAAAAGCCACTAGTAAAAAAGAAGGTACTATTTTCCAAGTGCTCTGGAGAATCGTCTGCAAAATTACGGTCAAGTGAGCTGTTCATGGATTACTTCTCAAGTCTTATCCTGTGACTTGAGCACGGGCTTCATTCAAGTCAAGGGGAGAGCTTGGTCTTGTGCCTAAATGCACCCAAGCCAGGATACATCCGATGTGTTGTTTTGAGTTGCATTAATAAAAGCTTTGTACCGTATCCAAGACACAATCAGCACCACCGTTCCGGCCTAAGCTAGAGTGTGGCGTCCAGTCTGGCTGCTGCTTTTTAAGAAAGACCTAAACAAACCAAAGAGGATTCACTGGTGAAAAGCAAAGATGTTGAACAACAAGGGGTTTGGACTTTGAACCATAAGAGGAGTGGCTGAAGGAACTGGGTTTCTTTACCAAAGGAAGAATTAATGAAAGGGTACGTAAAAGTTTCCCAATATTTAGAATGCTCCAAAAAAAGAGAAAAAACATTTGTTCTATCTGCATGCATTTAAAATTTCAATTTGCACATTCAACCAGCTCATTCTATTCCATCTCTCTATATTTGTCCCAACCTTGGATCCTGGAACTCCAACCTCCAACTGCAGTGTCCTTTATTTTATTTGTTTGTATTTTTTATTTATTTTTTTACTTCTGACCTAACGGGTCGCATGGTGACAATGCACACCGCTGTGTTTTACCCCCACAGGGCATCGTTTCACTGGTGACTCAAACGCCCACACTCCTCCCTGCCACGTATTGGTTTACGGGGACATTCCATATTATGGAAAGACGGTCAATTCCAAACAAATACAAGGAAAGGTTTTCTCGTATAACGTATCATTAGGCTGTGGGACTCACCGTCACGGGATGTGGTTGAGGTCAAGAATTTAAATCAAATTCAAAGGGGGTTTGGCCATTTCGATGGATGACAACAGTATATGCTAGCAAATTTGGGGGATAGAGAGAAAGCTCATATTTCAGGGCTCAGCCCATTCTCCTAATTCAATTGCCTTAAGAACTGGCTTCCTTCCTTCCCATAGTGAAAAATTAAATTATCTCACATCTGCCTAGTGGAAGTTAACATCCTAGAATACGCAGACTCAAACAGACCACCTAGTTCACTCTCCTCCCTCCTCCTCTCCTAAGTAAAGCAAACTGTACTTAGAAGGGCTGAAAGAGAATTTTGGCATAGATTCCATCTCCAATAGATCTGGCCGTTCCTATTCATTTGGCAAAACACAGATCAGAATGCAATCTGATCCACGTTTCACCAGAGTTCTGGATGGCTGTGGCCCCATACTGAACAACATGCATAAAATGGCGGCACACTATGCATTAGACCCACCTTGCACAAGAGAGCAGCAGTCTGCACTCAGAATTTCACATGGAGTTCCGTCATGGACTAAATCCATGTTGAAATTCCGTGCAATGTTCCGAAATCACAGAAAAAGCCATGAAAACAAAATAGTTGATCTGTTTGAGCCCTCGCACTTAGACTATCCCTGAAAGGTGTTTATTTGATCGGTTTTTAAAGGCTTCCACAAGCTCCCTTGGCAATCTATTCCTGACTGTCCTAATGTTTATCTTAAATTTCTCACCCTAGAGTATAATAAGCCCATTTCCCTCTAGTCCTGTCCTCAATGGCCACAGAGAACAAATGGGTCCAACTTTGGTTAGAACACCTTTTTGTGTATTTGGAAACTGTATCCCTGCACCCCCCCAAATCGACTTTCCTTTAGGGAAAGCATCCCCAGGTTCCTCAACTTCTCACAGGTTTTGGTCATTACATAGGTTGTAGGTCTTGCATTAGAAACTGTGTCATTTTTGCTGATTTTCTTTGATCTCTCTTCAGTTTCTAATGTCCTTCCTAGAGTGAGGCATCCCAAAATGGATGCAGAACCCCATGTACGGATCCAGGTTAAGTCCGACACCTTTGGGCCCTAGGCACAGCGACTGGCTCTGCACCATCACTGGTTCCCACTGGCTGGGGCCCAGTATTGGCTATCCCACCTCCCTCAGCACTGGTTAAGTCACGCCGCTACTCACTACTCCTACTTATAATTTCTATAGCACTACTAGTCATACGGAGTGCTGTATAGATTGGTGTTGAAACTTGGTGTTCGGAAAACTCTGAAGATGCTTGTCTTCGGTTTGGAATGTCCAAGTTCCAAAGATTCGAGGACGAAGGTCGTTCTTTGGAAAACTTCGGAAGCTACTGCAGATGTGGCTGGAGTTGAGCTTCTGGAAATGAAACTTAGTGCCATATTTGGTAGAAGGGGGGTATGGGAGGGGAAAGCTGAGTGATGGTAAGCTTTGACTGGCTGACCAAGCCAGATGGCAAGTTTTGATTGTTCTGTAGGGCGAAATAAAATGGTTGCACAGTCATTTTCCATTCTCTTCAGTGAATTTGGCTGTGTGCTACACTGCTAATCTATAGGTAATTGGTTGGGAGTGGGGCCTAGTATGGCATGGCATAGTTTGGCCTGTCCTGTCCATAGGGTCAGTGCTGGGGGATGGGGGTTACGTATTCTACCATGCCATGCTTTTTTAAAAAAAACAATAATGGTTTGCTAGTGCCACATTTCAGCTGTTTGCTGTCTGGTTGGCAGCACCATGAAGCAGAGGGATCTCTCTGCCTGGCTCCCCTTGCCTGGGCTGTTCAAGTCACCAGCACACCACACCAATCATGCCATGCCTTTTAAAAATAAAATAATAATAATAATAATAATAAGTGGGTGCCCCGGTGTGTGTGTGTGTATGTATGCGGTTTCTTTCTTGTGGGTGTTATAATAATTTTGTCGGCTGGGCTGGCTGGTTTTTGGTGGGATTTCTGCACGCAGTTGCACACTGTTTTGTGGGGTTGTGTGTTCTCTTTCTTACCAAGGCTGTGGCTGCCACATGGCACAGCAGAGCCAAATTATTTAAGTGTAAGCTAACTGTGACTTCTACTGTTCTGCCAGCTGCTTCGCACCATGAGGCCAGAGGGATCTCTCTGCCTGGCTCCACTTCCCCTTGCCCGGTCTGTTCAAGTTACCAGTGCCACAGTACCAATGCCATGCCTTTTTAAGAAAATAAGACGGTGCGTGTGTATGTGTGTGTGTGTGTGTGTGAGTGAGTGTGAGAGAGAGAGAGAATGAATGAATGAATGTCTGGTTTCTTCTCGGTGTTATAATTTTGTCTGCTGGGCTGGCTGGTTTTTGGTGGGATTTCTGCATGCAGTTGCACTGTTTTGTGGGGTTGTTGTGTTCTTCTTGAGTGAATGTCCCACTCTTGCTAGACTGCTTTTTTGTGCACTGCTTGGTTGGCATCATGACTTTAAAGTGCGTGCACTCACTGCTGATGATGGGCCATGCTGTGCGTACGTCAGCCGCCCGTGGCAGTGCCGAGGCTAGAGAGGCTCCCCGAGACGGGTTGCGGTCCCCGTTGGAATCTTAGCGTTTGACTGCCCAGGGGAGAGCCCCAACTTCCCCCCACCCCCAGCAGACCATGAGGAACCCCTACCCCAACCGTCAGCACAGGGAAAACCCCAGCAGCAGGCACAGGAAGCAGAAAGCCAGCAAAGACAATCAGCAGGAGGGGTGGGGCCTGCACCTGTGTGGCACTCTGCAAGGCTCTCGGAGCAATGAGAAAAGAAGGAGGGTCTTAGTGAATAAAAGGAAATGAGAGCCCAGAGTCTGAGAGGCTGGTCCTGCTGCGTGAACGCTAAGTGTGCTTTACTTGTTTGTTCTTGTGCTACTTGTGCTTGATCCCTATTTCCTATTGCTTTCTGTAGAGTATAAGTGTGTTGCTCCCAGGACCCCTTCCCTTCTTTTCCCCCTCCGCAGCACTGTTCTTCCCTCTCCCCACCTAGCCCTGAGTGCTTGTGCTAGCCTGTACCTCCCCCTTTGCCAGTGGTTCTTCGAGAGCTCTGATCCTTATGATGATAGAGGCCTGCCTTCGGTGACGTCATTAGGCCATAATTCTATCCTGAAGGTATCTTTAACCCCATGTGCAACCTATCCGAGTCTTAAGGAGTGTGTGCTTGGCTTGGAGCCCTACTCCCCCCCCCCCCCCGACGGACAGAACACTAACGTTGGCTTTTTTTTCCTTTTTTAAAAAATTTCTGCCTGTAGTTGCACTTTTGTGGGGTTGTGTTCTTGAGTGATTGTGCCACTCTTGCTAGCCTGCTTTTCTGGGTAGTGCTTTGGCTGTGGTTCAAAAGAACTTTGCCAAGATGCCCTGCCGGGGCCCTGGGGGAATACTTTCAAGTTTCGTTCTGGTTAATGGTGTGTGGGGAGGGGGCTTGCTTTGCATAGGTGGGCTGGGCACAAACAATGGAGGCTTTTTTGGCATTGGGCAGCGCTAGTACAGATACACATTGCATAAAGACAGCCCCTGCCCCATGGAGCTTACAATCAAATCAAGACACAAAGGCACAGACAACTACAAATAAGAGTCTTCCTAGGAATAATGGACTACAGGATGCAAGGACTCAGTAAGTTTATTTATTTCAGTTAAAATGGTTGACATCCACATGGCTATGGTACGGAGAGGGCTTGGATTTAAAAGCGATCTCAAAGAAGTGGGCCTTTAGGTGGGACTCCTCAGCTTCACTCCATGCCCCCAACTTCCTGATTGGCTGCTGACCTGCATTGAGCATGATTTCGACTCCGCTACTTTAGAGGCAGTGGCAGAGCCAGAGGTTAGGAATGCCCTGTCTGGTCATACTTTAGGAGAGGATTTTCAATTGGTGACACCTGCTGATTTTTAAATTTTATTTATAATAAAATTTATATGCCGCCCCCTCCTGCTAAAAGCATCTCGGGGAGACTAACAACATATTAAAACAATTTAAAACAACAATAATACAATTTAAATCACAATTAAAACACAATGTAAAAATACAATATACCCCCCACCCTAACCCAACCCACCCCCCTCAGGAAAAGCATGGCGGAAGAGCCAGGTCTTACACTGTCTACGGAAAGAGGGGAGGTCAGTAATCAGGCGGATCTCCAATGGGAGGGAGTTCCACAACCGCGCTGCAGTCATAAAGAACATCCTCCGCAAGGTCGACACCCAAGAAAGCCGGGGCACCTCGAGGAGGGCACCCGCAGTCGACCGCAGGGGCTGATCCAGGTCCCGGAGGGTGAGGCGGTCCTGCAGGTAGGTGGGGTCCAGGCCATTCAGGGCTTTAAAGGTCAACACCAACACCCTGAATTGGGCCCAGAAGACTATAGACAGCCAGTGCAGAGAACGGAGCACTGGTGTAATATGTTCGCGTCAGCCCGTCCCCGTTAGGAGACGAGCCGCCGCATTCTTCACCAGCTGCAGCCTCTGAGCCAACACCAAGGGTAGCCCCACGTAGAGTGCATTGCAGTAATCCAATGTCGAGGTAATAAAAGCATGGACAATTGTGGCTAGGTTGGAGTCTGAGACATACGGCCAAAGCTGACGCACCACGTGTAATTGACAAAATGCCCCTTTCGCCACCTGGACATCCAGGCAGAGCTGCGGGTCCAGGAGCACCCCCAGACTCCGAACCTGAGATACTAGGGCAGGGCAGATCCCATCAATGCGCTCTATGTGGGGCTGCCCATGATGATGGTTTGGAAGCTGCAGCTGGTGGAGAATGCAGCGGCACACTTCCTTACTGGGATTGGTCGCAGGGAGCACATAACACCAATGCTCTGAGCACTGCACTGGCTGCCTATTGTCTTCCGGGCCCAATTCAAGGTGCTGGTATTGACCTTTAAAGCCCTTCACGGTCTAGGTCCTATTTATTTATTTATTTATTTATATGCCGCCCCCTATGCCTACGGCATCTCGGGGCGGCTTCCAACATAAAATAATAATTTATCACAATATATTAAATATATAAAAATCTACACAAACATTTTAAACAATTTTAAAATATCCCCATACAAAAATTTAGCCCACCCTCCCCATTTGAGTGATCATCTCACCCCCTACTAGGGCTGTAGCGGAATGTCGCAGCGGTAGCTATTTCCGCCAGAAACAGCATTTCCGCAATTAGTGGTACGGCATGGCAGAGGCTTTCATTCCGCTAGTTTCATTCCACTACTTCCACAGGTTTCATAAAATGGCGGAAACATGACATTTTCGCTACTTCCGCCATTCCGTCAGCGCCACAAAATAGCGGAACAGCGGTTTTCCGACAGTTTCCACAAATTTTCAACAATTCCGAAATTTGCAGAATGCCAGCGGAATTAGCTGAACGTCCACAGAAAAGCCACGGTGTGGTGCGGGCAATTCCGAAATGGCAGAATGGAATCACGGCGCGGTAACACCTGCTGTCACATCAGCCCTACCCCCTACACCCCTGGTTGGCCCCTGCGGTTGTCCGGGAGTGCCCTCCTGAAAGTCCTGCATTACTGATGGTTTCGGACGGATAGGAGAGCACTCTTGGTGACCGCACCATCACTTCTGGTGGAGGTTCGCCTTGGCACAAATCTTCTCGCCTTCTGATGAAATTGTAAGACCTGGCTTTTCCACCAGGCATTTGGCAGGGGAGGAGGGGAGGGTGGGATGGGTATGTCGGGGTAAATTTGGGGGGTTTGCACTGTGGGTTTGATTTAGCATACAAGTTTTAATATGTTTTATATGTTTTGTATTTTTATATTTACACTGCTTTTATTATAAATTTTGTGAGCTGCCTCAAGTCGCTTATAGTGAGAGGGGTGGGGTAAAAGTGTACAAGTAAATAAATAAATAAATAATGATCATAATTATAATAATGATAGCCAGTAGACACAGGACGTTGAGTGGATCATCATTCAACTTCCTGATCACTTCCTGATTCTTGTCTTGCATTCTTGTTTCCACCTTCTGTGTCTCCCCCTAATGTCTCAATGCACCTTCGACGGGCTCTGCACACCTTGAACCGGTAGAGTGTGTCCTTTGGGCCAGCCTTCAGCTGACCTCCCCTCCGAGAACACGGTCCTTCTGATCTCACTGGCGAGTCTGGCCACCAGGATACTTGGGCTCGGCTTCTGTTTTGATGGGGGCTTGGTGTCTCCTTTGATGGGGGCCCAGCATCTGTGGGATGTGCCCCCTACGCAACTGCCCAGCGAGCCCCCTATGCGACTGCCCAGGGAGCCTACGGCACCTGGCGCCAGCTCTGCCCGATCTCAACCAGTCCAATCTTGCCTCGTCTACGCCTGCCCCCTTAGTCTGTCTGCCGATCCCCACACCACGACCTTTGGACCTTGGTCTGCAATCCTGCGCTGTTTCCTCGACCTTGGATCCTGATCCTGCTCCAAGTCTCCAGACATGATGCTGCACAAACTCTCCCACCATGTTTCCTGTGACCTCACCTACTCCCCTCACCCGAGTCCGCAGTCTGGATGAGGCCCCACCAGCGCTGAATGGAGGGCTCTTGCTCTCTCTCATTCTTCCATTTTGGTGCGGAAAATGAGGTTCAGTTCAGTTTATTTACAGCATTAGCTATAGCCATAGCCGAAGTCAAAAACATACATACGTGGAAAAAGAGGTAATGGATTGTTTGAAAATGGATGGTGGAGCTGTGTAAGAAACTTTCTGGTAATGTCTGGGTTTAAGTTGCTGCTTTATCAGTTTAGTTCTTCTTTAAAGTTTCACGATCTGCCAGCACAAATGGTGTTCTAGAAATTCAAGATAGCAGCAACAGCAATTTGTCTGTGCTAGCCATCCTTGGTAATGGTAGGCAGATCAGCAAAGATAGAGCTACTCTGCCTTTAGCTTCTGCTTCACGCGGATGGCTTTTTTCAAGAGGATTTAAAGCCTGGCCTCTTATGAGGATCCATGCAAAATTCACTGGCAGGTCAGTTGGTCCTGATAAGGGGCTGTAAGAACAGTCTACAATTATGCCACCATGGAGCTGATAGTTTTCAGAAAGACAGAATAAAACATGTCTGGAACAAGACAAAATGTAAAGGCCCCTATTTATAATATCCCATTATGTAACCGGCTGCCGAGCCAGACAGCAACTAGGTGAAATAATACAAAGTATTATTGTAAAACAATTTTACAACTTTATAATTCATTATTATATTCATTTAAGAAAAAAAATGCCAGTGTAATTGCTGATGCCTCTGCCTACATGGGGTTCTCTTTGTTGGTGATGGGAGTTGTATAGCTTTTAGGATGCTATTTCAGTTAATATACTGATTTGCATTACAGTTATCTGGAGGGAAGGCTCTGCGGGGAGTAGAATTATGTAGAGGTTTAAGTGAGATTAATACCGGGATGCTGGTTCTTAGTAAATATAGCTCCAGCCCTCTGCAGACTCTTCCATGTCATTAGGCAGAGAAGCATACCCAGAAAACGTATTGGATACAGAACTTTCCAATCCATACCGTTGTACTTGTACCGCAAAAACCACCAAGTGTTTTGGCCCACTTGCCACACCCGCCTTTACTGGTGTTACCTTCTGTGGAAGGGTAGCAGAGACCAAGGGCCTTGAAGAACTACGCCCCCCCCAAAGAGGAGAAATCAACAATGCCAAGTCTGGGTAATGTAAGCAGGTCAGGATCTTAGATGTAGGATCCTCGGGGAAGGAAATCACCAGCCCTTAATAGAATAATTCCAACAAGCCCAACCATTCATTTATGTGTATTAGTCACTAACGAAGATAAGCAGTAATCCATGGGGGCAGCCAGTGAGAGAACGAAGCCTAATCTCTACCAAAGTCCGGCAAATTCAGAGCAATGTCCTGTGGCCGTGATATTACTCCTGCTTCAGAGACTGAGGCGGCAAGGAGGTGACTTTGCCCAGTACTACCTTCAGAAATGTGTGGAATATTACCTAATGTTCTGGTTCCTTTTGGAGTATTTTAAATTAGAGTAACTTGGTCATTTTCGTCCACTGGCCATGACATGTTGGCAAATGAAGCTTTGCTGTAGGTATAGGCTGTGCACATTTTTTCTAAAAATAAAATATGATATCCTTCCTCCAAACCCTATAAGAACATGGCTAGTGCCATAATGGGTCAGGCAAATGGTCCATCGGCTCGATTGGTCAATCTTGGTTGTGTGGAAGAAGTACCCAGCAGGTCATAAATGAGTGATCCATTCCCTGCTGTTCACTCTCAGATCCCGTCAGTCAGAGGTTACGTCAACCTACTTGGCTAATAGCTATAAATAGGCCTATTCTCCAAGAATGTATGTCACAGAGGAACATAGGGTCACACACGTGTGATACTGGCCTACATGTAGACTACAAGCCTAGTAAATATGTAAAGCAAAACATGCAACATGCAATTGAGAACTGTAAAACTCAAATCAGGACTGACACGTGACCAAGCTCCAGGAAGTAGGGACAGTTAAAAGATTGTGTATTGGCAACCCTTGCCAGATGGAACCCTATAGAGATGCAAATGGATCTTCATGTTTGCCTGGGTTGGCTACATGAGGAAAGACACAGGCTCATGAGCTGGAAACCCGAGACAAAGAGACCATGAAAGGTACTTAAGCAAGGGCTATTAAGCCAGCTGGAGGGATCGCTTGGCCAGAGCCAACTTGAGCACTCTCATCTGCATCCTGCATCTTGACAGCAAACAAGGCTGTGAAAAACCATGAACTGAGAGAGGGGACTTTGCTTTCTAGGAACTCTAAGTCTGAAGACCCAGTCACTTACAGCAAGGACTGAGAAGAACTTATGGACCTCGGTAGAGTAAGATGCTTATTTAGGAACTCAACCAGTATAGGTTAGGAATGCGTTATATTTACCTTTGATTTCTAGTAACCACTCTGTATCATCTATTTTGCTTATGTAATCAATAAACTGACTTCTTAACTTTATGAAGAAGTGTCTGTGTCTAACATTGGAACACAAGTGAGCAACAAGAGTTCTCAAGCTCTTGCAAACCCAGAGAGTAAAGAGTCTGTAAATGGGAATGAAGGGGCCCTTGGGTGACAAAGGGGTTGTCCCTGCGGCAGGCTTCAATCGGGCAGATAGAAAAACTGATTCAAGTGGGCTGTACGCGAGGGAAACTGAGTCACTCAAACCTGGTAAAGTGGGGGTGCGGACCTCCAACCCGTGACAGTTGGCGCCCAATGAGAAGGGTCAAGCTCAGTTTGTGGACCAATGCATAGAAGGTAGAGGAGCATAGCCAGGTGACTGGACTCCTCTGAGGGGAATAAATCCCATACCGGCAGAGACTGAAAGTCCCAGGAGTCGGGAACTCAGCTCTGAGAGAGCTTTTTTAAACCCAGCCATACTACTGGCCTTGACCACCCCCCCTCCATTCTTTCTAATTGCTACTGACATCCAGGACTATTTGTGCTTGTAAAATGAACCAATTCACAAACTGTCCCCATTTCCCCCAAGGGAAAAACGAAACAAAACTTTCAAAGTTCAAAAACCTCTTGAAGAGGAGAAACGTGGTTCCCACATCAAGAATGCAATCTTGAAATTGCTGCATGGCTTTCATGTGAAATTAAGTTTACAAAAATGGGGGAAAACTGAAACAACAAAAAAACCCTCCCAAGATTTCTGAGACTCCAAATTGCTTGGAATGAGTTTATGGAGAGAGAGAGAAGAAAAATCACATCAAAATGTAATGGAAAAAAATAAGTCATTTCTTTCTACCTCTTGTTGTCAGTAAAACTCTGTTGTTATTCTCAGTACCAGTTGGCAGAACAGAACACCACGTATCAGGCCAGATCCTCAGTGCGGGTAAACTGGCTTTAATGGTGTTACACCAATTAGCTGGCTCAGTCAGTGAAAACAAATTCTTATTAACTGCCATGGTGTTAACCAGATTCCCGGACTGGCTGTACTCTCTTAACCCAATCACTTTGCACGTCTGTTGTTCCCTGGATTAACAAATAACTTTCAACCTTTGAAAGCCATTTTATTTTGTCTGCTGGGTCCATCTGGTTTTAAGGTGAAAGGAGGGTGAGGAAAGAGACAGCATTGATATTAAGACAAATTCTTCTTGATCACTGGACCTTGGAAAGCGCCCACGCCAGAGTAAGCCCCGTTCATGTTGGCAGTGCTATCAGGAACTGGATGGATGCCTGTGGTGCAACTCAAGGTTGACATGGTCCTCTGAAGCTGAGGAGGTCTTAGTTGTGAGACCAGAAGCCTGGGCTTTGTTCCTTTTTAAATGGACCGCGGTGGGTGGGGGGATGGGTGTTCGGCCGTGGTGGGTGTTTACCCGTTCCCATGGGCGCATACCAATCTCCACCCACGGAGCATCGGGCACTGGAGCCCACTGCGACCTGGGTTGAGGTGTCTTGTGCGAAAAGGGCTTTTATTTGCACCTGTGCCATTAACTGCCTGTATCACCTTGGGGAAGCTCTACCACAAATTCACACCTCAGGTTCTTTAGCTGTAAGTACGGACCCACCTACCTCTCTACGTAAATGAATGGTATTTTGGGGGGATATAAAAGGGAGCATCTCTTGCTTCCAGGTGTACGTCTCTGATGCCAAATCCCATGTCTGTACTCATTTTGGGGCTCTCTGACTCAGTACCAAATTAGGCTGAGATTGGCATGTGGGATCAAAAGATATTAAAGAAGGGGGAGGGCATGTGTGGATGCAGACGCACACACACACACACACACGGAGTGACTACCTGATACTCCTTTACAGAGGAAGCCAGACTAAAAGGTGCTTTTGGGTCTTCAGACAGGAATCAGGACACATAGCCCCGTCCATGACAGTTTCTGGTTGCGACCCACAAACGACTTATTCCAGGAGCAGTCCCACCGAAGCCGACAGACATTTGGCAGACAGAGACAGGGATCTGGGGAGAGGTTGTAGGGTTGTTGTTGGGTTTTTTTGGTGGAATTATATTTAATGTCTTTTAATTGTATTTTTATGTTTTTGTAAGCCGCCGGAGGTGTCAGGGAAGGGTGGGATTAAAATGTTAATAAATAAATAAACAAATCAATCAATAAATACAAGTAGTAGGTAAGTGATTTTGTGGGTCACAACATCTGCATTTTTAGAGAGGTTCCACTCACTGATTATCCCTGGACAGAATACATGTTTTTTTTACAATCTTACACTGCCGACTAGTGGGGCTGAGACGAGACTAAGTGTTCCCGTTTCGAAGGGCAATACCAACCTTTCGGGAGGGCTTGCGAGTGTCCGTCGGGACTTCAGCACTTTCCAGCGATTCTTCGCTTCTGCCATTTTTTCATCCCTTTTGTTAGTTCCTGGGATTATTTTTTAAAAGATTTTTTGTGTGTGTTACTTTCTGGGACTTTTACGACAGTTTACCGGCAGTTATACAGCACTTTTGGCAATTTTCAGCACTTCCCCAGAAGTTAGATGGCACGTTTTCATCCCCACAACCCCTGGGGGTGCAGGCAGGGCACACATGGGGCTTGGGACAGCCCCATGCAACACGCAAAAAGTATTGGAAAATGGCAAAAACAGCAGGAAAGCTGGTACGTTTCCCGTGTTGCACAAATCTTGGCGATGGAAGCAGCATGTGCCAAGATTTTACATTTCAAGTCTACAGACTAGCACTATTAATTGAGTTCTTTGTAAGAATTAAATGCCACACAAAAGTGCAACATTTAATCACAGCCATTAATTAATCTTCTGAACACCCTGTGAAGTAGGTTACTGTTATAATCCCAATTTTACAGATGAGTAAATTCAGCTACCTGACCAAGATGCCAGAAGAGCAGAAGGGAAACAGAAGTCTTGAATCCTGACTTCTGCTCCAATCCCTAAACACACCAGGGCAGCAATGCACAAGCCACAGGCTTTACTCCAGAGTCAGTTGTCTGAAGTAGGGGTGGTTTAAATCAGCCATTGTGGTTCCGCGGAAATTTTTGCAAAATCGGAATGGTGATCGAAATTTATGATCAGAATTCCGATTGAACACATTTGGAATGTCCGTTCATTCCGCCAGAAGGAACTGAATGACCTTATTCCACTGAAAATGGAATCCGGTCAAAAACAAATTGTAACCGCTGGTTTCATGAGCACAGCTTAAAAACAAAACAAACAAACAATCCTCAAGGCCTGTAGGAAACTTACTGGCTAGTATATGCAGGGTAGCTTGAACAGACTATAGGTAAGGCCACACGAGACATTGGGCAATCTTACCTTACATTAGACCGCAATGCAGCTGACCCTCAAGCCAGCAGCTGCCAAATGTTTCCCCCTTCTGTCCCGAAGCAGGCAACTGGCTGCTACGCGATTTGTCCAGCAGAGAAGACCAGTGATGCATCACGGGCTACTGTTACTCCACCCGGACCAATGTGGGGTATCAGGTTGCTTCCCGTCAGTCTGGTCCTGTGGAGGTCCGCGGGCAAAGTTTGCCATCCCTGTGCATCTACGGCATAGCAGTGGCTAGGATAGTGGGCAGGGCAGGGACAGGGCGGTACCTGCCTGTGTGGACAGCTCCTCAACCTGACCCGGGACACAACAGCTGTCGTCAAATATCTGAAGGACTGTGTCAGGGATGCTGCTGCTGTGGATTTCTTGCACTGAGCAGGCGGTTGTTCTAGATGACCTCTGAGATGGGACTTGGGATGGTGGCTTGTCCACCTGGTTTCCCCACAGGGGGGCAACTCGTCTGGACTGCTCTCTCCATCGGCCCAAAGTGTGGTGGCTGTGGTCACCCTGCTTGGTGGAGGCAGGTGATCCAGCTGGCCCTGTCTTGTGTGGCTTTAACCTAAAAATGATAGAACTTTTAGCTGTCAGACTACGACGTCAATATCAAAATAAATTCCCAACCGTTTTAAAACAAAACAAAACAACAAAAAAAGGTAGTATGTTTTATTGGCCATTTGACTACTGAAAATTAAACAGGCCTAAATCGGAGCCCTTGAATAACTTTCAGGCTGCCCATATCCTTATCATGTATAGAGGCATTGTCCGGAGATTATTTTAAGAAGGAGTGAGAAAGAACATCCCGGTATTATGCCAAAAGACTCTTGCTCAATTATTCCTCTCCCACCACTAATTCATTGTGACAGTCCAAAGGCTAAGAAACTGAAAAAACCCAAGCTCTGAAGCTGTAAACACAAGTGGTTTTCCTGGTTGCTCACTAGCATGTTCTGACCTTATCTACCCCCATAACCACGCATTAGCTCTCACTCTTTAACTCATTGAGTGGGTCAGAGGTTAGATGACTCACCATCTTGAGTCCCTCACCCCCAGGTAGACTAAAAACCCAGCTGTGGGCTGCCCCCCCCCCCCGCCCGCCCCCTACGTTCTTGTATACATTAACTGCAAAGTAATTGGACTAACTTTTGTTTGGGGTGTGAACCGGCAACCCCCACGACTCACCCCAAGTCTCCTGACACCTTGCTCCACCCAACGTCTCATTAGAGATAGGCTACATCTTCTGCAGAACAGGAATTTTAGGGAGTATTTTTATTAATTATTATTATTATTAGGAGGAATTACCATGTCTAGGTGGGAATGCACAATGCTTGGAGAGGTTATGGTTCTTGAAGTGGGAGGATATGAAATGAGAAGCCCCAGATGGGGATGAGGAGTTACCACTTTCACCTGTCCCAACTGCTGTCCCTCCAGGTGTCTGGTAGCCTAAATCTCTCAGTTTAATGGCAACATGTGACAATTGCTGCAACAGCCGTGTGCTCCTCAACCTTCTCGGGCTCAGTCATGTGTTGGATTAGAGACCCCGTAGTCTCTTTGCAACAGCAGTGTGATCGAGCCATGATTCCCCACGTCCACCCCCAGTTCCACACTGCAGTACATCAAGGCCTGCCCCCATGGAACTCCAGTCTAGCTGTTAGTGCAAGCCTCTTGGAGCTTGAGATGAACGGTGGCCCAGGCTGACCAAAAGCCTCTGCAGGACCGGAACCACTCACCATTCCACTGGATGCCACCTCAACTTTTGCTGGTCCTGTGGCTGTTCTCTTCCTTCTGGTCGTATGGCACAGCGCTCCCTTTCCTTCCTAGTCCCGGCTGGCAAAGGATGAAGTGCTAACGGACCTGCTCCTGCAGCAACTCACCCACAGTGCTTCGCTGCAGAGCTGTTGCCATCTGATCTCAGAGCTTCCAGTCAATGATATTATTGATGTCTCTTCCCCCCTCCCCCACCTCTTCAGTTCCATGTTAGCAGCTCTGGAAGTTTAACTATTAAGACACAAGTTCTATGGCTAAGCTAACCTGGCTCTTTCTCAAAACAGGAGGCGGCAAAACTCTAGCTGTTAAGGAGACAGAAATTCTTCTTATGGATTACCATAGACTGGAAATGGAATGGTATACATATCTACAAGTAACAGCGGCTACATGCAAGCAGTAGCTACCGGCTGCCCACCAGTTAATGTGTTCTTCCCTAGCTGTTGCAGCAGGAAGGGAATAATAACAACAACAACAATCCAGTGACATAAAAGACTCAAGTATAGGGTGCCAAATCAGGTAATTCACTCTCTCAGCCCATGCCACCATAAAGGAACTGGCAAGCAACCTCCCCAGAGGTTGAGGGCACCGCCAACTCTTCTCAGCCACCAGGAAAGAGAGCAGCAGCTCAGAGTTCCAGTTTCACCCTGAGTCCCCGAGTACCCCTCAGAAGGGGCAAAATAATACAGAAGTTCCATATTTTTCAAAATATATTTCTCTAGACGAGGACTCGCCAACCTCTTGGCCACTTCCCCAAGTTCCTACGCCACAACTGGCCGGTGGGGCGCCAGCTGGACAGCCCGGCACCAAACAATAGTATGGCACTGGCTTCCCCACCCTATTTTGAGGGCATGGAAAAGCAGTAATATTTCCGCTGGTAACTGGAGCACAAAACCAACCAGACTTGAACAGCAAGGATTCATCAGTAATTTCTCTTAATCAACTTAAGTAGAACCAGGCCGTACAATTACATCTTGGGTTCGTTGGAACAACATGCTTATGGTCTCAGACCCTTACAATTCCTCCTCTCTTGCAGGGCGAATAACACAGGGATTCCTTTCTTGTAGGGGAGGCGCAGGGAACCTCAGGTCCGGGGGCCAAATGCAGCCGTCGGCAAGTTTTTATGCGGCCCCTTTCCAGTGCCGGGTTCTTGCTCTTAGAGCCAGTCTCTATCCCCAAGCACTGAAAAACCTGAGCTTAGGATAATGGCACAGAGAGGAGGGCCTGCATGCAAGGATAGGGGACAGATCCACAGCACAGAGCCATGATCTTGACCCTTCTTTTCTTGAATCCACCCATTAAGCACCCCTGCCCCCTACCTGTATGTGGCCCTTGGCGCTCGTACTAATTTTCATGTGCCCCCCGGGACAGAAAAGGTTCCCCACTCCTGTTGTAGAGGGTGAAGGGGGTGGGAGCATGGCAGTCATTTCAAATATCTAAAAGGTTGATGCCCTCCTAACCCTTTCAAAAAAGAAGAAAAGAAAAAAAGATGAAAAATGATTGGTTTCCAGTGCTACAAAGAGAATGGGTTAAAATTGCAGAGAAGTTGAATTCAGTGAAATATGAGGGAAATCCTTCCTACCTCAAACAACAGTTGGGCAATGGAAGAGGTTGCCTAGAGAGGTTGTGGAGTCTCCATCATTGGAGGCTTTCAAACCCCACCCCCCAAAATGTGCTTCTACCTGCTATGCTGTAGGTCTAGGTCGTTAGCGTTAAGGGTTGGACTAGATGACTCTTAGATGCTTTCAGATCCTGTTTCTGTTATTCTGAGTGGGCTGTCTAGGACCTCAGGTGGTACTTCTATGACCAGACTGCAAGTTCTGCTGATCAGTAAAACTACACCAAGTCATCAGGGCAGAGAGATACAAAAAGTAAAACACACACGTGATGGTGGCGTGGAGGCACCTGATCCGGCCAGGGGGAGGAAAAACACGGCGGACATGGTCTGCGTTGGGTTGCCGGACAAACATGACCATGGTTGGGGTGCCAGAGAGGGCAGGGAGAAGCACAAATGACTGGCTGGCTGGCTGGCCGGCCATGTCACAGGCTATGTCCAGCGCCCCACCATGAAGGGCAGTCATGGTGGCCAATGACGGCCAGCTATGGCTGTTGGCCATGGCGGACCCAGACAGATGTGATAGCCCACTGTGGCATGCTTTGGCCTGGTCGGGTGGGCCTTAACCAGGGCTGTGACCTTGGAGGATTTCCAAGGTCAGAGCCTGGGCTAGCCGTTGACATAGCCTGGGGTAATCCCAGTCCAACAACTGGTGACGTCTGCACACCTGAGCAGGCTGTATCACATCTGGCTTTACCCAAAGTATCTAAGATGATACCCTTACTGGCCCATCCATTGTTCTGTCCAATAGGCATCATCTTAGCTACTCTCTTTCCCATCTCTCATATTTGGGACCATCAGAACAACTACACTAAGAGACATTAAGGAACAGAACTCAATGAATGGCTACTTGGCATAGCCTTTAGGAGTGGCTTCTGTCTGTGTCTCTTACCTTTGGTTGCAGGGAAGGCGGTTGAGATGCAGAGACCGGATCTGTGATGTAAGTCTTCTTAGATGGTTGATACAGCCCAGCAGGGTTTTGTGCTGTGATGCCAGGGTTAGGATAGGCCGGTTCAGGCTTCCAGGTATTTTGTGGTGCATAGAGTGGTTCTGAACCATTTCTTCCCCCATAGCTTGGACCCCCTGGGTAATAAGGCTCTTGGAGATGACCTTGCTGTTGGGTGTACCCATAGCCAGGCTCCAAGGGGCGCACGGGCTGCGGGTTGTAACCGTATTCAGGACCACGTGGCTGAGAAGGAGCATAATGTATTGGTCCTGAGGGACGAGCAGGCTGAGGAACATACGGCTGGTTTGGGCCGAGGCTGCCATAATGGAGGCCTGGCGGTTGGAAGTGAGGGCTAGGCTGGGCTGTCTTCACCTGCACGTTAAATGTCGGCCTTGTGGGTGTGGTGGCCGTGCTATAGGAAGCTGGAACCGGCTGAGGTTTCAAGGTGCCAACCGGAGTCACTGGAATAAGGGACGGCTGAGTGGCAGGCTTGGCAGTAGATTTCTTGGTGGCAGTCAGAGGAGGCTGGTTTGGAATCACCATCCGCTTGTGCCCAGTGACAGGAGTGGACATCGGAGGGGGGATCCCAGAGACCTATAGAAAAGAAATAAGAAAGGGTCATCTTTACATGGACACCAAGGAAGGAAGCAGTGGTGGTGGTAACAAGATTGTACAGGCCACTACAGTGGCTTAGTGAAGCAGGGGTATCTTGGACAACACATTACAAACTGGTAACTGTAACCTTTCCAAGCTCTGACAGAATGACGACAAATCTGGCACAAGAGATGAGACTGACTAGGAACAAGATTGCACCTTTTCTGCCCCTTCCCCTCCAGTAAAACTTTAGAAAAGGACAAACGTGGAGAAGAGCACCAAAACCTGATCTTGAGAACAGAGAGGGAAGCAGGGTGAGCGTTCACAGAGACACGTTTCCTGGAACACAGTATCAGTACAGAAAGCTGGCAAGATAACCTTTGCGGACAAGGAGGCTCCTTTAACCGTTACCGTTAGTTCGACCGTTAGTTTGACATAGGGATGGTTTAACAGTAGATCTCATGGAAAGGATCCCAAAGAAACGCATGCGGGCCCAGAGAAACGCCAAAACAAAAATACAGACATACGCCAATATACACACTTTGGGCCTGATCCCGCTTCCAATTGCCTTGTAATGCCAGCAAGGTCAGGAAATCCACTCTGCCGTCACATCAGCTCAGTATTCCTGAAGGCTTAAAGCATCCCCTGCGGTACAGTGGCTAGGATGCAGGACTAGGATTGAGGAAGCATGGGCTTTATCTCTTGTAGGTAGACGAAGTCTACTCTGGAGTTATATGGATAAATGGGGAATGAGCGATGAGCAATAGAAAGAATGAATGTTCGATATTAATGTCTTAACCACGTGCCCCAGCAACTTCTCAACTTCCTTAATGTATCTCTGCCTATCACTAAGTCCCCTCTCCTTTGCTCATCCTCGATTATAAGCCTCCCAGAGCAGGAACCTATCTCTAATTTGTAATTTGTCCAGTGCCAGACACATTATTATTTATTATTATTATGGGCCACATGTTTATTATTAATTATTATTATTAGCCATGTGTCCCAGAAATAATAAATAATACTAATAAAATAATACTACTAATAATACATTGTTACTGTTGTTATTATTTATTACTACTATGTCAGCAATGTGTCTAGACAACAGAGACAAAGTAGTAAAGTGATCTCTTTTATTCAACCAACTCCAGCTGGTAGAGCGATGCAAGCTTTCGGGCCTCAAAGGGTCTTTTTCAGACTTGCCCGATGAAGAACCCTGCGAGGTCCGAACGTTTGCATCCCGCAACCAACTGGAGTTGGTCCAATAAAAGAGATCACTTTATTACGTTGTCTCTATTGCCGATATTTGGGATCAACAGGGCAAACCCTATTTTCTCTTCACAGCAACGTGCCTGGCACTGGAAAAAAAATAATTAGTATTTATCATGAATTATTATGATTACATTAATAACATGGAATGATTAATTTAATATAATAATAATAATAATAATCTGAAGCATGGGTGAGGAAGGTTACCCCCTCATGGAGCACTTTGACAAGTGGTACAAGGCTTAGGGCCAGTTGGAGGTGAGGGGCACAGGGACCCCTTCCTGGGTCAAAAATGCAGGGCCTACCAATCTCTGAGTTCAAAGCTGCCTCCTTCCTGAGTTTCCACAGGGAGCAATAGAGATCAGCGACCAAAACCAGAAGAGAGGCAGCCGCAACCACTGCTGAGCCAGGGAACACGGCCAGATGCGTCTTGTGGCAGGGGCAGCAGGAGTCCGGTGGTGATGTGGTCTCAGAATGATGTAATTCTTTCAGTCCTCCGCCTTCCTCTCCTCTCCAGGCATAGCAAGGTCTTCTGAGAACTACTCGCTGTCAGCGGATCACGCTCATGCCAAACCGCAGTAGCTACTGGAGGATGGAGCTTTCCTAGGGGCATTTTGGTTCCCAGCCCCCCCCCATACCCGGGCGCCTGTGTTGGGTTTCCCAGGTATGGAGTTTCCCCCTGCCCGCCCCCCACAATGAAATAGTGCCCCCTGCCAGCACTATTTCATTGTGGGGTCCCTTTATGCGGAATGCACGGCGCTTCTAGCTGCCCCATTCCGCATAAAGGGAGAAAACGCCTCCCTTTTGACCCTGAAGGCTTCCTTAGGAAGCCTTCAGGGGTGGTGGTGGTGTGAGTCACTGGTTTGTGTGTGCACGCACACAAACCAGTGACAATGTTCTGAGCCAGCTCGAAGAACCTTCAAAAGGTTGCTACTTCAAACAAGGTTCTTCAAGCTGGCTCCGCACATGAGCCCAGGCTCGGGCCGGCGCAACTTTTTTNTGAATGTTTGGAGCCTGACTGAGGCTCCAAACATTCAGCGCGGCGCGCACAGCCACTCCCCCCCCCTTTTTGGACTCGGGCCGGCCTGGCCAAGTCCTGGGAGGGGCATTGCCCCTGACGCCCTAAGGGGCGCACCGCCACTGGTCAAACCAATGTTCCATCGAGCCCAGCAGCCTGTTTTCAACAGCGGTCAATCTTAGTTGCTTGGGCGAGGTACCCAACAGGTCACAAGGGGGGGATCATTTCCTGTTGTTCATTCCCAGCGCCTGCCAGTCAGAGGTCACATCCTCCAAATAGGACCTATCCTCCAGAAATTTGTGTAATCTTTTCTTTGTTTAAAAAACCCCCAGCTCTGCTACTGGCCTTGACCACCACCTCTGGCAACAAATTCCACAAAATAATTTTGCACTGAGTTGGAGGGGACAACAAAGAAACCACCACCACTTTTTTTGTTTGTTTGCTTTAAATCTGCTACCAGTTAATTTCATGGAGTGTCCACTAGATCTAGTGCTATTTGAGAGGGTAAAGAACAATTTGCTCCTTCCTTGTTCCAAACTTATAAACATCTATCATATCCCCTTCTCAGTCATCTGTTCTCCAAACTGAAGAGCCCCAATGTATCCAGCCTCTCCTTGGAAGGAAGGCGTTCTACAAGCTTTAGTCAACTTTGGGTATTTTCAGACGTGACGGGAACGCTGCTAACCACACTGAACCACAGTGGATTCGTTGTGGTGGCAGCGATCCCATGCACATCTATTTGCTCCCAGCCAAATGTTCATCGCAGTGAACACCTGGCAAGGATCAAATTGACCACGGTTGTGGAGGTGAGGCCGGCCTCACCTCCAGAACCATGGCTAGTTTGGGCATGATCCGGGATGGGGCTGGGAATGGCCGCTGGTAACGACTGGTACCCAACCCCGTCCCGGAATCAGGTCCCAACCATGGGACGGGATCGGACGCAGTGGCCTCATTGGCTGCTGCGCCCGCCCGTCTCCCCGAGGGCAGGCGGCAATGGACGCGTGGGGGGGGGCAGGGCTGAGCGGCCGCACATTGTGCCGCATAGTCCCACCCCTCCCCGATTACTCACTGTGATCAGGCTGGCACATCTAAAGGACGGCTGGCCTGATGACGGACTGGGATCCATCCAGGTTTCAGCGTGTTGGGCCTGGAGGCCCAGCACGTCTGAAATTACCCTTTGCGTATTTTCCGATGTTACGTGATCACAGTCAACCACACTGAACCGCAGCGGATTCAGTGAAGTGGCTGTGATCGCGTGAACGTCTGTTGGAGCCCTGCCAGATGTTCACCACAGTGACTACCTTTCAGGGATCAACACTGACCACGGTTCTGGCCCTGAGGCCTTTGTTGCCCTTGTCTACTATATCATTTTTGAGCTGGGGCAACCAGAAATAATATTCAAGGTGCGGTCACACTACAGATTTAGAGAGAGGCATTATGACATTTTCTACTTTATTCCAGGGCCCCTATTTAGTTAAGGAGTCACTCTGCAAGCAGCAGGAAGAGGACATTTGTAGAGTTTAAGGAAACTTTGCTGCCAGTTTGTGTCCTTGGCAATTCCTCTGCGCGAACGTGGCATTTATGCCTCCGATGGTTGGAAACTTTTCTATTTTTCCTGCGTATATTTTTCTTGTCAATGATAGTTGTGTGTCCACTCATTGTAATGGGATGAAAGGGTTGCATCACGGCGGAGTGTAATTACCACTCCAAAAGCACTATTTGCCATGCGGAGCCAGGAGGAGGTTGATAATGTTTTAATGATGATAGGGTATTAGGGGGCAAGGGAAATATATATATAAAAAATAAAATGTACAAAAAAACAAGGGCCCTATTCAGGAAACCTGTACACAGCTTTTGTGTCTGAAAAGCAGGCTCTGAATGAAGATAATAAGCGACTGCCACAAAAACACTCCCAATCCGGAGAAATCAGCAAAGTTAACCCTTCCCCCCCAAGGAGCACATTTATTCCACAGAATGAAGGAGCCTGTTGAGTTGAAACAAAGCAGAGGTACAAACATCTGCCCCAGGGGGGAAGAACTTTGGCCACGGTCGCAACCAAGACAACACCTACTCCAGAGTAGACCCACTAAAGACTGCAACGATCCAAGGGAGCTCCATCAGAATCAATGTTTTTCACCTTGCTGCCGTTGTGTCTATTGAAATTTAACCTAGGGGTTGAGAACGGAGCCCAAATTAATCTCGTAATTTAAGAACATAAGAATATAAGAAGTGCCAGACTGGGTCAGACCAACGGACCATCGAGCCCAGCATCCTGTCTCCAACAGTGGCCAGTCATGGGGGCCTGGGAGAAGCACCCAACAGGTCACCATGCTATCCATTCCCTGTGGGTCATCCCCAGGCTCCCGACAGTAAAGGGTTTTGTTCCCCAATCCTATCTGGCTAATAGCTGCTAATGGAACTATCTTCCAGAAACTTGTCCAAACCTCTTTTAAACTTAGCTATACTGCTGGCCTTGACCACCTCCCCTGGCAGTAAATTCCACAGCCTAATTGTACGCTGACTGAAAAAATACTTTCTTTTGTTTGTTTGTACTCTGTCACCTGTGAGTTTCATGGAGTGTCCCCTAGTTTTAGTACTAGCTGAGAGGGTAAATAACCGTTCCCTGTTTACAAGTTCCACACCACTCATGATTTTATAGACCTCTATCATATCTCCTCTCAGCCGTCTCTTTTCCAAGTTGAAGAGCTCGAACCTACCAAGCCTCTCCTCATACGGATGCTGTTCCATACCCTGGATCATTTTTGTTGCCCTTCTCTGTACCTTTTCTAGTTCAGCGATGTCTTTTTTGAGATGGGGCAACCAGAACTGCACATAATATTCAAGGTGCGGTCGCACCATTGATTTGTATAGAGGCATTATGACATCCTCAGTTTTATTCTCTATTCCCTTGGGAATAATTCCTAATTTGAATGACAGGAATGGATTTCTCTCCAGTAATCTGGACATGGCTAGAATAGAAGGTTGGGAATCAGAGGGTGTTTTCAGACATGACAGGGCCACTTGGCCCCGTCACGAAATCAATGTATTCATCCCCCGCCGGGATGACCCCGTCACGCCCTAACAGACGTGCCGGGGGATCCCAGTGGGGAATCAGGGAGGGGCCGGGGCCACGCGGCACAACGTGCGGCCGCACGGCCCCGCCCCCTCCACGCTCCCCGCCCTCTGGGGAGACAGGCGGCCGCCGTGGCCAATGCGGCCACAGTGCTCGCCCGATTTGGCCACGGGCCGGAATCCCTGCGGGGATTCCGGGCCGTGGCTGCCGTCCAGAAGTGATGGCAGGGTTCACCCCGGTGGGGAATCACATTCGCCACGCGGCGGCCTCCGGTCCCGCCGCTTCGGCCGCTTGCGTGGCGAATGTGATTCCCCGCTGTGGTAACATCTGGGGGGGAACATACGTTCCCCCCAACAGACGTGCCGTGATCACAGCCAGCACCGGGAATTGACCGTGGTTGACTGTGATCTTGTAACGTCTGAAAACACCCAGAGAACCCATGTTCTTCAGCTTGGTCTCCTGGGATCTGCAGGTATGAAATGCTGCTGGGGGCTACAACTACCTTTGGAAGCAAACACATGGAAACCTTATCCTCCTAGAGGCACTAACCCCTCATTACATCACTGCTGCAGCACATTATGGCAGCATATCTGAACCAAGGAGGTTGATGGGGTCAACATGGCCTGGAGGGTTCTAGGGGACAGAGCAGCTGGCTCTGTGGCCATCTTGACCTGGTGACCTGAATAGCATGCCATCACAAGAACGGTAAGACGGGGTTTATCATTTAAGCTGTTACCACCCAATAAGGGGGAAACCCTAGAGAGAATGTAAACCTCACCTGTGTAACTAGTTCACGAGTCCTTCTTTAATAACAGGAAAGCAGATTCTGGAATTTGCTTCTAAACCAATCATTGGTGTCCAGCCTCCTTCGCGAAGGGCTCCTGAGTCAATCACAAGGCCATCCCATAGCAACAATTCATTCCTTTCGTGCATACTCTGTTGCTCACGGTCAGTGCACTGCACAGCTCGTGTGACATTAACCACAAAGCAAAGGGGGGAAAGCCCAAAAATTTGCCAAGTTAGAATCAGTCATCAAATGTGGTTGCCTGTGATGGCTGTCTTCAGTGTGGTTTCCCCAGAGCACAGGCATAGTTGTCATATGTGCACCTGGTGCAGCTGCTCCAGGGCCGACGTCCACCACCTGCACATATTCTGTAGCTACGTTGGGTGACCCTGACTGAAGGGCATAGCTATTAACAGGGGCAGGTTGTTCAGTGGCACCAGGGCCCCTTCCAACCTAGCTACGCTAAGCCTGATATTTGCCTGGTTCACATCTCTGACAGAACCGGACATCTTGTTCGTTTCAATCAGAAATTGGAACGAACTATAATTTCAACTGTTCCGATTTCTGATCAAAACAAACCACTCCCCTCCTCCCTCGGCCATTTTGTGCCTGAGCAAGATAATGGTCGCGATTCTGTGCAGGCACAAAATAGCACCCACTGTACAAGCTGCCTGCCATCTGGTTGTACGGTGGCAACCGTTGTGCAGGTGCAGAATCGTAGCCGTCATTGTGCATGTGTGTCAAACCATTCGTCCGGAATTCCAACTGAAATTTCAACAGCCATTCCGATTTTCGTGGAAGTTCTCCATGAAATTGGGAATGGCTGTTTTGAACCAGGCCTAAGTTGCATCCCTGCCATGCACGCTGCGGACCAGGGGGAAACAGCCAAACCTGCATCGTCCAGCACAAATTATCAATCGGTGCCAGTTTCCTTCCCTCATTATTTAAAAATCCATATTTGCAAAAAGAGAGTAAATTAGAAACCCCAGAGAGTGATAATGTTGAAGAGTTATTAAGAGGGAGAAAAGCAGGAGGGAGTTCCATTCAGAAGCATCTCTGGTTAAAAATAAAACACTAGAGCAGAATCCTTTAAAATATTGGCGGGAGGGAGGGAGAGATAAGAGCCTAATTAAATGAACATAGAAGGACCAAAACACACTGGCTACAGCACTCAAGCCACTTATTCCACAGAAGCCCCATTGAAGTATGTTGGCTTTCAGCGGAACTCCTCTAGAATAAGTGGCTTTATTGAAGCAGACACCTCTGCTAGAAATCAATTAGCTCACCAGCTTAGACAAACATAAAACCAGAAAATCATAGTCACAAATCCAAACAAAACTTGCATCGAGAGAAGAGCTGAAACTTGCTCTTGCAAAAATCTTGCAAATCTTGTTGAGAATGGATCTCTCAATATTTTTGAGATCAAGAATATTCTTAGACATGGTCTTAGCCATGTTGAGCTTGAGCTGACGTTGGGACATCCAGGCGGAGATCTCAGAGAGACAGTTGATGAGGCGAGCTTGGACAGAAGGGGAGAGAGAGGGGGTGGAGAGATAGAGTTGAGTGTCGTCAGCATAGAGGTGATATTGGAAGCCGTGGGAGGCAATGAGTTTGTCAAGGGACAGGGTGTAGATAGAGAAGAGGAGAGGGCCCAGGACAGAGCCTTGGGGAACCCCACCCGAGAGGGGGAGGTAGGAGGAGTTGGAATTGGGAAGAGGCACATTAAAGGAGCGGTCAGAGAGGTAGGAGGAGAACCAGTCGAGGACAGAGCCGCAGAAGCTTAGGGAGCGAAGAGAATCCAGTATGAGCGAGTGGTCGACAATGTCAAAGGCAGCAGAGAGGTCAAGGAGGACAAGAATGGAGTAAAGGTGCTTAGATTTAGCGACAAGTAGATCGTTGGTGATCTTGGCAAGGGCAGTTTCAGTGGAGTGAAGCGGGCAGAAGCCAGATTGGAGAGGGTCCGGGGAGGAGTTGGCAAAGAGGAGATCCAGGCAGCAGGAGTAGACAACACATTCCAGAAACTAACCCATTAAGCCATGTTTATCAACATGCCCAGCAATTCTGTTCTTAATTATAGTTTCCACCATTTTGCCCTGCACAGACATCAAGCTTACTGGTCTGTAGTTTCCTGAGTTTCCTTCACCTCTGTATCCCTTTTTAAATATTAGGGTTACATCTGCCACCCTCCAGTTCTCAAGTAGAGTGGCAGATTTTAGCGATAGGTTACAAATTACTAACAGTAGGTCTGCAATTTTATATTTGAGCTCCTTCAGAACTCGGGGGTGAATACCAACTGGTCCTGGTGACTTGTTAGATTCAGTTTGTCAATTTGCTCTAGAATCTCCTCCAGAGTCACATTGATTTGTGACAGCTCTTCCAGTTCACCACTTACAAAGTAGGGTTCCGGCGTGGGTATTTCCCCAACATCCTCTGCAGTGAAAAGCGAAGCAAAGAACTCATTCAGCTTCTCTGCAATGTCCTTTTCCTCCCTAAGCGCCCCTTTCAGCCCCATGTCATCTAACGACCCAACTGCCTCTCCAGCAGGCGTCCTGCTTCTGATGTACTTGAAAAAAAAATTATTATTAGTTTTAGCATCTTTAGCAAGTTGCTCCTCAAATTCCTTTTTGGCCGCCTGCCTTATTAACTTTTTACATCTACTTTGGCAATGCTTGTGATCTTCCCTATTTACCTCATTGGGACTCTCTTTCCATGTTTTAAAGGATGTCCCTTTGGCTCCAATAGCCTCCTTCACCTCACCATTTAGCCACACAGGCAGACGTTTGTTCCTCTTCCTACCTTTCTTAATTTCTGGAATACATTTAATCTGAGCTTTCAAGACGGTGTTTTTAAATATTCTCCACGCTGCCTGTAGACATTTAATTCTTAAAACTGTTCCTTTAAGTTTCCCTCTAACTAGTTTCCTCATTTTTACATAGCTCCCCTTTCTAAAGTTATATGTCACCGCAGTGGTTTTATTTGGCATTTTCCCTCCTGTGAGTATGCGAAATTTGATTATATTATGGTCGCTATTGCCCAGCAGCTAAAACACCATTACCCCTCGCACTAAATTCTGCACTCCACTTACGACTAGATCCAGAGTGGCTCCTTCTCTTGTTGGTTCCAGGACGAGCTGCTCCAGGAAGCAGTCATTTATGACATTTTAAAAAAAAAATAATTACGAAAGATTTGTAGCATGCACCCTCTTGCACATTGGCAACCTGGGACGGCGTACAACATAAAATATAACACTAAAATCATTAAAATACAATATCATAAATATAAATAAAATGGGCACATAAACTATAAACAATGGCTAACCAATACCCCACCCCCCCAAAGGCCCAGCAGAACAGCCAGGTCTTAGAACACCTACGAAAAGAGGGGCGATCCGGGGAAAGACGGGCCTCCGACGGGAGAGAGTTCCACAGCCGAGGCGCGGCCACTGAGAACGCCCTCCTCGCAGCAGCCACCCGGCGTACCCAGGGGATCTCAAGTTGGGCGCCCCCGGCCGACCCCAGGGGCCGCGAAATGACCCGAGGCTTGAGGCGGTCTCGCAGGTAACCAGGACCCAAACCGTTTAGGGCTTTATAGGTCATAACCAACACCTTGAATTGGGCCCGGAAGACAATAGTCCTCTAGAAATGGTATCTCTGCATCTTGCCCTGAGGAGACATTCACCCAGTCAATATGAGGGTAACTGAAATTGTTCATTATTACTGCGTTTCTGACTTGTAGACTTCAAGTATCCTGATTACACCACCTTCAGACTTGACAACTTTGTCCTCTCATTGAGGCTGATCCCATGGCCTGTGGATGCGTACGGTTTCTGCATGGCACAGTGGACCCGCAATGGAGGTGTGCAATGATCCTGCACAGTCGGGCCATGAGATCAGCCCCATTGCTACTGTTTGATATTTACAGCAGATCAGAAATGACATCCCAAGGGCAATCGGTTTATTTTGGAGCTTTGTGTCCGTGGGGAGTGCCATGAGGATGATGTGGAAGGAACAGATCACCAAACCATTCCGTATAACTAGACACAAAGCACACATTCTGTAGAGATGAGAAGTATATCCAATGCAGAAAAGTGCGTGGCTATATACATACTTTCAAATGCCCTTCTGGAAAAGTCCTATAGAATTTAATAGAAAAAGGCTGCTCTTTCTTCTCTGAACCAACCGACAGAATTCTATCCCTGATGTAGATAGAATTCTATGTAGATAGAATTGATGTAGATAGAATTCTATCTACATCAGGGATAGAATTCTCTATTGAGTTCTAAAGCATGGCCCTAAAAGCATTTAGGGTACGTTTTAGAGAATGCTGCTGCTGTCGTATTCTTTTAAATTGTGTAGAATGTTAACATGAACGAACACACACTATGAAATCTATTGCCCTCACATCATTCACTACGTGTTGTTTTTTTTTTTAAAATCATTTTAAAAAACAGAACTCTTATTTGTTGTGTTCACTGTAATTCACTTGAAATATACCTCTTGAAATGGAAACCACCCATCTAGCCAGACTCAACGGGAAGCAAGGAGGGGTAATCCCCTTCTATGGGGGACACACAAAGTTTCCAAAGGCGCAGACACCTGGTTTTACCCTCCCCTCCACGCTGCGATCTTTTTTTGCTGCCCCCGAAAACAAGTGTGTGCTTGCAGCAGCTGTTCCGCGCTCACGCGGCGCCTGCTTGCTTCAGCTACCAAACTGATCATGTGCCGAGATTTCTCAGTCGGCTGCAAAATGATTTGATTTAGTACCGTGAATGCAAAGGACAAGAGGAAAATGATACCACTTTTGCTTTGCAAAACATACAATGAGAAATGTATGTTGTTGGGGAGCTTTCTTCCTCCCCGGTTTGAAGACGCATCATCCTAATGGAAGACAATTTTCAAGTAACAAACCAGATTAGGGTGGTTTGCCAAATGGTCCCTTTTTGAATTCACACCGTCTCCTGCAAATGGCATGTTGCTTTATTAAATAGCTCAACGCTATCATATCCCCTAAAAATATTTCAGTATTCACGGATGAGTTCCGCTTTCAAAGAAGTTCATAAATATATTTGGTCACCTTCTTCCATCTGCTCCAAAATTAATATATACCTCCCCACCACCGTTGCAACATGTTCAATGAAAAAGCAGAAGGAATGTTTGAGGAGTTGGGGAGGAAGTCTATGATAAAACAGAAGCATATTTTGTTTTCAGACTATGAACTGGCTGCAACCTTCACCTCACTTACTCGAGCGTAGGCCCACAGTCTTAAGTGGAACTATCCTGGAATAATTTAATTTGGGATTTTGTGACCTCTGGCATCTAAAGAGCAGTGACATTCACATCAATCACCATTGCAATGGCTTCAGAAAATGATGTCTTTTAAGTTAAACAATCCAATTAAAATGATGGCTTGTTTTCTAACAACTTCAGAGGGTCAGTCTGTTTTACTCAGCATACAGCTAATAAGAAATTAACTGAAAATAAAATAAAATAAAAATTGGGCAAATCGAAAAGAAACATCTGGTTCTTCTCGGTTACAGAGTTAATATCATAGCAACGATCAGCCTGAAAGTTCTGCTGCAAAGTAATCTTTGGCCCTTTTCACACAGACACTCTAACACTGATAAAATGGGTCTTACATTTTATTGTGCATGTTGTAGGGCACCCACAGAGCACACCTGCAGCCCTGCAACATGTATAATAAAACGTAACACCCGTTCTATCAGTGTTAAGAGTGTCTGTGTGAAAAGGGCCTTTGATTTATTGCCTCCCGTGCCCTGGTAAACTTGGAAATTGCATTGTCAATTAATCTACTTTTTCCTAAACATGCCTTTGGGAAATGAAATCAAGTAAAATAAAATAAAAATACCCATTCAGGGAAAGAGCGCCTAGTGCAATAGTTCATTTCTAGTTTGATCTGGCGTGGAAGTGTATAAAAAAAGACTGAATATCTCAGAGCTGGGTGATTACTTATTCTAAAAAATCAACTTTCTTCCCCAGCAACTTAATCTCATGTATTAGCCTAATAGCAGGCTTCTTTATTCATGGCACTCCCCCCAAGACTGCAGCTGGGGGGTGGGGGGGAGAAAGTCAATTAAACTTCATCAATGAAAACCTAATGAGCCTTATTCATTAATGATTTATAATTTTCTTCACTTATACTGTTCTTAAATCAAAATCATATCAAGAACGGTTGCTTCATGCTTACTGATTGGGAATGAGGCTACTGTTAAGGTGGAGCGGAGCTCAGCTGTATTTTAAAAGTGCATGGGATAGCAGGCCAGCTCTCATCTACGTTCACCCCTCGGTAAACTCCAAGACTATTGGCTTCCATGGAATAGCATATCGCTGTACGAAATTGGAAACGAACAAATTATGTTGGTTAAAATAACCTTATGGGAGAGAAGGGCGGGAGTGGGGGGGGGGGGGAAGAGAGAAATTTGGGATATTGTTTTAGATTAAATATTAGGGAGAATGTTATAACGTTTAACCCAGGAGTGGGAGAACTCAGGCCTAGAGGTCAAATGCCACCTTCGGTTAGTTTTTATGTAGCCACTTTCCAGTCCCTGGATCCAGTTCCTACTCCCAAGCACTGAAAGGCTGAGCTCAGAAGTAAGGGAGAAGAACTGAACGCATGCACACGAGAATAGGCACGGGGGGCAAACACATGGCATGGACCCTCCTCTTCCTGAGCTCACCCTGTAAGCACCTCTGCCCCCAACTCATACGTGGCCCTTGGAGCTGGTACTCATTTTCAAAATGGCCCCTGGGATGGAAATGGTTTCCCGCCCCTGGTTTAACCAACAAGCACCAGCCTGCTAATAAGGTCAATTAATCGGGCAGTGATAGTTGGCCGATGGAACCAGTTACTGGGGGCGGCAGGTTCCCAAAGCTCTTTCACTGGAGGCTGTTTAAGAGGAGGCTCCGTAAATATTTGTTGGCAAGGGTTTTCAAGGGTGAGGAACCTTTTCCTGTCCGTGGGACGCTTCAGAAGTCAGTACAAGTTCTGTGGACCAGATAAGAGTTGGAAACGGAGTTGCTTAATGGGAGTGTTCAGGATGGGGGAAAGAAGGGAAGGGTCTAGATCAAGGATTGTCGCTCTGGATCCATCACCTACTTTTGAAGGGGTGCCCAAATCTACACAGTCTTCCCCCCACAGTACACTCTTTTGCCGTCTGACAAGAGGAATTGGATTAGGGCTATAACACTATCACTATTTTTTCTTGATTCTCACTGAGAATCACAGTGCTCGACTCGTTTTTAGCAAGAATCGATAAACGAGAAAACCCCTGGTTCTCAACACTTTCTTGGTTGAGAATTTGTCTTGAGTTACCGTTTACCATGGTTACTGTTTACCGTGATTTACCATGTACCGATTTTTCCATGCAATGCTTACTGTGTGCCACGTTCTTCCCGGTAATGCACATGTGAAAAATTGCTGCCCTTTTCCAAAATGGCAGCACTTTCTTGGAAGGAGAGTAGCTATTTTGTGCATGCACATTACCGGACCAACACAGTATACAGTAAGCAGTGCACGGTAAATCAGTATACAGTACACGGTAAACCAGGGTAAGCGGTAATTCACGGTAAATTGAGGGAAATTCTCAATCATAATAATAATAACCAAGATCTTGAACCATTAACTGAGATGTCTCGAGATCTCAGTAATGATTCATGATTCTGATGCAATTTTGCGAGGAACGAATTGATTGGCGTTTCAATCCTAAACTGGATCCATGTCCCAGAGCCAGGAATAAGAAAGGGTCCAAATAAATAAATAAATAATCAAAAAGCAAACACACACAAAACATCATAGACTGGAGGTCCCCCAACCCTCATTGTAGGTCTAACTAATCCTACCATACAGTGGGAGGTGGATCTTGATGATCCTTGATGTATCTCTAAGTGCCTACAATTCTACGGCACTGTTTTCCTCTAGTGCAAATATACTGGAGGTTTCATGGCATGCTATTAGGAAGCGTTGGAGGGATCACTTCCACTAGGTTATAATTAACTTGCTCTGCTTAAAAAACGAACATGTAAAAAGATGTCACCATACTGTAACCTGAACTGACGCCAAAGGAGCGATCATCTGTGCTATGAGTAGGCTGAGTTGGGCTGACATGGAAGCTCCTTCAAGAAACAGATGAGTTCTATATTAGCACCGGCACTGGAAGAGGATAAGGGAGGCCAAGGAGGATTTGCAGAATTAGGCCCCTCTTCCTGGCCTCTTTGGGGTAGACTCTACATGTCAGAGCCCAGGGTACCAAGTGTATTCTTTGCCCAGTATCAAAACTTGGATTAAATGAAAGTGTGACTACAGATGCACCGAGTAATTCCTACCCAGCCAGCCCTCCCCCTCTGGGGTTTGGGGGTACCTGTAAGTTGGGCTGATGCGGCAGCAGCTGTTACCACGCCGCGATTCCATTCCGCCATTTCGGAAGTGCCCGCACCACACCGCGGCTTTTCTGCGGACATTCCGCTAATTCTGCCGGCATTCTGCAAATTGCGGGAATTGCGGAAAAATTGCAGAAACTGTCGGAAAACCGCTGTTCCACTATTTTGTGGGGCTGGCGGAAGTAGCTAAAATGTCATGTTTCCGCTATTTTGTGAAGCTTGTGGAAGTAGCGGAATGAAATTAGCGGAACTGCGGAAGTAGCGGAATGAAACTAGCGGAATGAAAGCCTCGGCCACGCTGCACCACTAATTGCGGAAACGCTGTTTCCGGCGGAAATAACTACCGCTGCGACATTCCGCTACAGCCCTACCTGTAAGCCACTGGTCATGCCTGGGCTGCTTGAAAGATTTATGTCCTGTTCTCCAGCATATCTCCCAAGCTGTTATCTCTGCCTTATGCAGACCAGTTGGGGCCTATAAGCTAATGAACTGACCTTATTAGCAGGCTGGTGCTGTCCTTAGTGCTCTAAGTAGGGGCTTGCTAACAGTGCAATGGACTGAGGACACTTGCCCACATTACCTGGCCTGGCAAAACTCCCGGCGCAGAATCTCACAGCTGGGAATCTTACCGTTATCTCCTAAAGTGGGTGAGGAGGTAAAAATGTCATTAGCTGGGTCCCGGGGCATTTCCTCTCACAAATGATGGCTGGATTTTGAGCCCTGTCATTTGCAAGCGAAAATGCCGCAGGACCCGGCTGATGACACGTTTACCTCCGCGCTCAATGTTCAGATCCCCATCTGTGAGATTCCGCACCGGGAGTTTGCCGGCCAGATAACATGGGCAAACCACCTTAGTCCTGCAATGACTTAGCACTAGACTCAGCAGCTTCCCATAGGTACCTCAAGGTGCCCCATATCGCCACACAAACTGCCCCCTACACCTGGAATTCCCTCCCTAGGCACATCCACTCTGCTCCCCACTCCTGCCCTTCAAATCCCTTCTAAAAACCTACCTCTTCTCTGCCAGGCTTCCCCCCTTCCCATTTATGCCTCTCCCTATACAGTTTTATTCTCCAGAATCCCACTCCAGAATTCCCATTAGGTCTTAGGAGAAAAGGCACTATAATCGTGGAAGTGCAGATCTCTCTGGGCTGCCCAAGCACCAGAGGTATATGAGCAGATATCTCGTTTTAAAACAATAAGAAATCTGCATTGTTCCTTGAACCAAGGCGTTTTTACTCTGCTATCACCAGTAGCTGTGCAGCTGTTAAGGCTCTGTGCTTACAAACTGACTCAACACAAATAGATCCTGTGTAGAGCCAAAGATTGGGACTTACAACTATGAGCTCACACATAAGGAACTGGAGAATACGGTTGTATTCTCCAGAATCCCACTCCTCCCCTCGGAACTAAGCAAGGCATAGGGGCATCTATACAGTCAAAAAGTTGTCGATGCCCCCGGGCCTCACGTAGTTCCAAGGGGGGTGGATCCTGGAGTCCCATTCCTTCCCTCGGAAGGGGGGCGACCAATCTCGACCGGTCAGCACTAGCTACATTGCAGATTCTATAGCAACAAAAATAACAACAGTGATAATCATTCAAAAACGAAGAGAGAGATTCTTGTATGCCTGTACTTCTTTGCATGAGACAGCAACATAAGTACCTGCTGATGCCTACTGGATTTATCGTCTAACCCATTTTGACATTTGTAATCTCCAAATTTAAAAATATGTGGCTTTTCTAGCCGAGGGGCAGAAGTGCTAAATACTCCAGTGGATGGGAGATCGCAAAGTGTGGCCCGATCTCCCTCCCTAAGGTTGAGTGTGAGGGGGGTAGGCAGGAAATTTGAGGAACTGGAAGCAAAGACTCTTTTTGCCTCAAGCTACATTTCTAGAGGAGAGATTTATTTTTATTCATTTAAATTTGTTAACCCAACCTTCCCGAAATAAGGCTCAGGGCATCATACTAATAAAATATAAACATAACACAAAACGTACATAAAATCATATTAAAAACCAGAACCCCTACAAAACCTCCCCATGTCCCATCACAACCCTACCTCAAACCCACCCACCAAACCCCCTATCCCCAAGGAGATGTAAGTATACTTCCAAATTCTTCCCCCAAAGATGGCAAAACCAGAGACAGTAAGAAATGCAGTTCCATAACCCGTGCTCCCTCAACCACTTCCATATATATAGGATTCAATCATTAACTACATTGACATCTACCAACAGGTCAGGCGTGTTAGGTTAACTCCTCCCGGAGGAAAGCGTGACAGTTCACAATTCTCGCGGAGCTCTTATTCCCAGCTTTCTGCATGCTCACATATGCAGCTCTTTTGAGGTTGCAATTTTTGAGGTTTTCTCCACAGCCCATAGCAGCTAGAGACTTAAAAAATGAAAGCGGAGGTTCTGGAGAACGACATATTGGCTTCAAATAATTTATTTGTGCACCGGACTGCTTTATGGTAGCTGTGACCAAAGCCCTGGTTACGTGCAGAGTGTGCCTAGCCTAGGGTGCTACTGTAGTAATAGCACCCCCCCATCTCTCTCTCGCGTCACTAACTGCCTCTCTGTCATGTCTGCCTGGACGTCTCCTCGTCAGCTCAAACATAACATGGCTGAAAGTGAACTCCTCATCTTCCCCCCTAATCCTTCCCCTCCCTCTTCTTTTTCGGTCTTCATTGATGGGGTCAATATCCAGACTATCCTTCAGGCACGTAGCCTAGGGTTCATCTTTGACTCCTCCCTCTCCTTTAAACCTCAGATCAATTCTGTTGCCAAATCCTGTCACTTCTCTCTGCACAACGTTGCTAAGATCCGTCCTTTCCTCACTGTTTCCTCTGCTAAAACCTTTGTCCATGCCCTGGTCATCTCTCACCTCGACTATTGCAACCTCCTTCTCACTGGCCTTCCTGGCTCTCACCTTGCTCCTCTCATTTCTGTTCATAACTCTGCTGCCAAGGTCATCCACCTCGCCCACCGCTTTGACCACGTACAGCCGCTCCTCTCCTCTCTCCACTGGCTCCCTCTTCCTGAACGCATTCTGCACAAACTCCTGGGTTTTACCTACAAGGCGCTCCATGGCCTTGCTCCCCCCTCTCTCTCAGCACTCATTTCCCACTACACTCCTGTCTGGGAGATCCTTTCCTCCTCTGCCACCACCCTCGCCTGCTCATGGCTCCCCTGGTCCTCAAAACGGATTTGCCCCTTTCCCCTGGCAGCCCCAATGCCTGGAACTCCTTCCCTGAACACATTTACTCGACTTCCTCCCTCCAAATTCCTCCTCAAAACCCACCTCTTCCATCAAACTTTCCCTGGCTTCTTGTTCCCCTCGCCCCCTTGCTGACTTATCCTGAATCATTGTATCTTGTGTAACATTAAATGAGTAACTACATCTTTGTAACTAAGCCGAGCATGTGCACCTGAGACCTCACGAGTTCATGTATTTATTCTTGTCTCTTCCTCTGTTTCCTCCCCTCCCATCTCTCTTAGATTGTAAGCCTGTTGGAGCAGGGACTGTGTCTCTTTCTTACAATTGTAAAGTGCCAGGTACATTGCTGGCACTATATAAATGCTTAATAAATAAATAAATAAATAAATATGTCAAGAGAGACAACAAGCTTTGCAGCTTGCGGACAGAAAAAAAAAAGTTCAATCTGAATTTTGGGGGAGAAGAGTGGGGATTAAGCCAAGATCTAAACTTTGTGGGAGAGAAATTCATCTTTCGCTCCTGACTTTGTAAGACAAGACCCATCTCTAGCTTGTGCTGATTTTCGCTGTCTGTAACTGGTGCATTAAATTATAGGATTCTAAAGGTTTCCAAAATTATGAACGCTAAATGAATGCATGATTTTTTTAAAAAAAATAAAAAATCCTGGCAGTAAGATGTCATGAATCTCTCCTAGTTACATCCATAAAAAAATTGCTATGAGTCCCAATCATTACAACACAAAGGCAATGCTGTTTGATAAGCTTTCAGGAATTATATTCTAGCCTTTGAGGACTTGTTGAATTCTCTAAATGAGTCACTAGTCTCTCTTGGGAATTGTTTTTTAAAAAAAACACCAACAACTCTTAAGCTTAAGCTAACTTAATTCCCTCCTGCACCCACTTCTTTTTACAAGTAGAGCTGCAGTGTCGGATGCCAAAAAGGATCACTTGCCCGTACAAAAAAAAAAAAGGGAACTTGGTGGCCTGAGCTCACCTTCCCCTAAAAGCAAGAGATAAAACCACATTAAAGCAAGATGTCATTTTAAAAGCCTTGTGAGGCATGGGGTGTAAAGAATCAATATTCCACTTAAATGGTACAAAGTGTTTTTTGCTGAAGCGGCCAAAGGTTCACTGCGGAGAGATTTGAGGGTTTAAAGGTGAGGGGACGTACAACTCTTGCCAAGATGAGCCGGGGGATTTTCACGACAGCTGCGGGGGGATAAGAAGTGGGACTATAAAGGTGATTACGAGCGGCACAGGCGAAATTGTGCCCCCCCCCTCCTCACGCACATTTGGACCCAGGGCATGGAGCTGTGGTGTGTCTCTAACCGCAGCCTGCGGCCTGCAACAGGGTTGGCCAGAGTTACGGTGTATGCAGTCCACTTGGTTGAGGTGTCGACCTCCGGTGCTCTACTCTAGGACCTTCTCCTGCCAGTTCCCACCTCTAGGGCATCTCAGTGGCTGGCCTCAGGGGTGAAGAAGAACACTCCTCTTTAAGACAGTCTTTTCCACCACCTTGAAGGAACGGTCCTAGTCAGCCTCCTCCCTGGAGGAGACACTCAGTGGAAAGTAGGTCCAGATCTTCTCCTCAGAGACAATCTCCGAGAGAGGCAGATCCTCCTACCCACACGGTGATCTACTGGAGGCCAGCCTATGATCTGTCAGAAGATCACAATCTACCCCTTGGCCACTCCTGGTCTAGAACAGCAGCGAGCCGCTCAGAGCTAGGGCTGAAGCGGCAGCAGCTTTTACCACGCCGCGATTCCATTCCGCCATTTTGGAACTGCCCACGCCACACCGCGGCTTTTCTGCCGGCATTCCGCCGGCATTCTGCAAATTCGGAAGCTATCGGAAAAATTGTGGAATTGTCGGAAACTGTCGGAAAACCACTGTTCCGCTATTTTGTGGCACTGGAGGAATGGCGGAAGTAGTGAAAATGGCATGTTTCTGCTATTTGTGAAGCCTGAGGAAGTAGCTGAATGAAATTAGCAGAACTGCGGAAGTAGCAGAATGAAACCCTCTGCCACGCCGTACCACTAATTGCGGAAACGCTGTTTCCGGCGGAAATAGCTACCGCTGCGACTTTCTGCTACAGCCCTACTCAGAGCCAATCGGGAAGCTGTGGCATCATGAAGTTCTAACCAGCTCTTTCAAACAACCATTTTATCGTTTTTCTGTGAGTCAAGGAAAGGAGTTTACTGGAAAAAAAGAAATGGCTCATTTATACAGTCGCCAAGTCCAGACATTTAGCAATCCTGAGTCAGCTCCTCACCCACAAGACAATCATGTGATTGACACGTCAGTAAAATCCCAGGGCTCTCTTTGCAGGTGTCGTTTGGCTTCTGAGGGTTTTAGGTTACCGTGTAGAGACATTTCCAAGTTCTCCCCAACAACCACTACAGCAAGGAACTCACTCGGCTTAAAAAGAGAAGAGGAGAAAAAACAGAAGGGGAGATTTTCAAGATTTTACTGGGAATCTTGATTAAGAGAAAGCCTGAAATTGCAAGAACTTGAGCTCAGATTATGGCAGCCCGGGCCTCTGAGGAAGCAGGCGGGTTTCATTTTGAAAGGGATAGGCCCCTTCATCTTTTCTTTCGGGAAGATTAAAATGAAACAACCTTATTTCTTATTTCCTATAAATGGAGAGAGGTTCACCCCCTCACCCTTTCAACTAAAGTTCTGAAACAGAAACCCTGCACCATCAGTTTCAAGAGAAGATTAATCACTTTTGCCACCCACAAGGAGGAGATGATTTCTGGAAAGCATAACTGTCTGTAAATGTAAGTGACAGCTCTGCTCTTTGTGCTTTCGTGATGCCTATGAACTTTCTCGGTTCCATGACTCAGCACCAAACAAAACCAAGAGAGCTAACAGGCAGGGAACTTTCCTTCTGATCAAAAACACACCAAAAACCACAGATGTGAATAAGCCCCCTGAAAGGCTGCAGGAGAAATCTAAATTGTGGCCGGACGCCAAGCAATCAAACCTCTTTTTCCATTGAAACCAATCGCTAAGAGCTACCTAGAACCCACATTAAATTTAAGGGGGGAAACCGAGGCGACACTGGCCAACTGTGGCCCAGGATTTAGCGCACATTTGCTTCCGCGCTGGCCAGCTACTGTCCCGGGACTGACCTGGAATGTGACCCCCGGATGAGCGGCCACAGAGGGCCAATGCATCAGTTTTGCCCCGCTTTCACCGCCGTGGGGCAGGGGCTCCCATAGCCAGGGGGCATAGCTAGTTGCCATGGCTACCCATCACAGCGAGGGGAGGGACGCTAAGGGTGATGCGGGGCCAGCTGCCTGCGTGTCTGTTGCAGGACCTCTTCCCTACCTGGGGCGGCCGGTGGCGGGATAGCTGTCCGGCCACAAGCACCTTGGTCAGTGTCCCTCTCTGACCTAGAGAGTGGTGACCGCTGTTTCCTGCCCTGTCCCCGAATGAGCAGCTACCATGCTGCCTGCACATCGGTGTTCACCGTTCGTGTCTGAGCACTTCAAAACCTTGATCTTACTTAAACAACCCTGCCTCCTTATGTTATCCCAATCTGAGAGAGAGGCAGCATGACTTGCCCAGTGTGACACAGGGAGTCTGGCAGGGACAGCAACGGAGATTGCGAGTCTGCAGGCGAATGGGCCCACCCATCTTTTCTACATCCCAGAGGGATCAGGCTCCCTTTGTAGAGACAGAATCGGAATAGAAACACATGCAAACAGCAGAGAGAGGCGGTTTACTTTCTTCCAAATGAGCTTGAGCAGGCATGTCTATTTCCAGACAAAAAGAAATGGATCTTTGCTCTAATTTGGTAGACAAATGAGCCAAAACTTTTGCCCGGCTGAAATGAAAACTTCCAGACACTCAAATACCGCATGCACACTAAAAAAAAAAAGGAAAGAAAGAAAATTGCAGAAACCAGAGCAGGGGGATTTTTCTGGGGCTTCCCCTAGCGCAGCGTGGTTTTTCGGGTTTCTGATTTTAGATTTTGACTGATGAAAACCAACAAACCACCCCAGATTATTTTAATTTTTTTAAAGAAGAAATTGGTGTTGATCCAATAAACACTGGGGAAAAGTTCTTCAGTTTGTGCTGACTTCACTGTTTTGCAGTTGTTGCTGTTTTTAGAGGCCAGAGGCTGACAAACCTTTTAGACTGTGCCCCACTCTCTTTATGCCCTTACCACCCTGCTCTTCCCCCTCTATGCCCCTTTGCCCCCTCCGCCTCGCTCGTCTTCTTCCCCTTCACCCCCCGCCCCTGGCCACTCCTCTGTTATTGCTGCTGCCATAATTCCCTTCGTTCTGAGCACCAGAGGTGCAGTGATTTCCAGAGACGGCGGTGAACTTCTGAAATATGAACTTCAGTCAGTGGCTGAAGCACCAATCAGGATTTGCATTATGGAAGTGGCCAAGGCTACCAGCATATTGGAAATCTCCCCTAGCTTAGCCAGAGCAGAGCCAACCCTATGACAGTTAGGCCCCTTTTCATACGTAATCTGCAGCTGTGGAGCTGAAAAGAAGATGGCTTCCCTTATTGCTTCTGGCCCGAGACCCACTTGAACATTACTTATAAGGTCTACTGATGCCAATGTAGAGAGTCAGAGTGATTTTTTCCATCAGTTCTGAAGTAGGGTGGCTCAGGGTGTGTGCATTTCAGTCCTCCTCTGCACAGTTGAAACACGGCTTGTGGGGCTAATCCTAACCTTGCTGAGGACTAGCCCCTTGGGAAACTCACAACGAATTCCAGCTTTCTGTTCCACTACAAACTTTCTCTGTGGACCTGCATGAGCCACCGAGCCTCTTTCTGGAACATTTCTATTATTTATTTTCACCAATTTTTATCTTGCACCCTCCTGCTGAAAGCAGCTCGGGGCGGCTAACAAATATATTAATATGGATATAAAATACAACAATATAATAAATACAATGAAAATATAAGACAATAGAAGCAGCATCAAATCCGCATACTGGGGCACCACAAATATACAAGGAAAAGAAAACTCCTCCTCCCTAACCCCACACCCTTTACCGTAACCCATCTCTCTCACTGAAAGCCTGGCAGAACAGCCAAGTCTTACATTGTTGTCAAAAGGAGGGGAGGTCCAGGGCCACAGGGGCCTCTGCCAGGAGGGAGTTCCAGAGCCTCGGGGCGGCCAACGAGAACGTCCGCTTGGTTCTCATCGTAACCAAGCCAAGTACATGCACTTGAGACCTCGCATCTTCATGAATGTTAGACCCCTTGTCTCTCCCTCTGTTCCCCTTCCTATGTCTCTCCCCCAGCTCCTGTCTCTCAGATTGTAAGCCCTAGGGGCAGGGACCGTGTCTATTTTATTACTTTGTAAAGTGCCAGGTACACTGCTGGCGCTATATAAATGTTTGTTAATAATAATAATAATAATAGTCACTCCCCAAGATACTCAGGGGACTTGGAGAAAGGCGCCTCTGGCTGACCGCAGGGGTTGATCCAAAGCCAGGGGAGCAAGGCAGTCCTGCAGATAAGTGGGGCCCAGGCCATGTAGGGCTTTATAGGTATGCACCAACACTTTAAATAGGGCCCGGAAGACTATGGGCAGCCAGTGGAAGGAAAGTAGCACTGGTGTAAGGAGGCGGGTCACCACATTATGCACCAGCTGCAGCCTCCGAACTGTCCCCATGGGTAGCCCCGCTTACAGCGTATTACAATAGCCCAGTCTTGAGGTGATGAAAGCAGGGATGATAGTGCCCAGGTCGGAGACATACGGCAGGAGCCGTCAGACCAGATGTAACTGGTGGAATGTGCTCCTCGCCACAGCTTCCACCTGAGCATCCAGGCGGAGCTGAGAATCGAGACGCGCTCCCAGACTACAAACCCGAGAAACCAGTGGAGAGTGAACCCCATCAATGATGGGGGACACCAACCCCACTGCCTTCCCCACTAGCACCACCTCAGTCTTGTGGGGATTCAGCGTTAGATGTATCACCCTCAAGCAGTCCCCGACAGCCGCCAGACACCGAGTAAGCACTAGACCGTCGGGCCTGGGTCTGATGAAAAAGAGAGGTTGGGTGTCATCAAAATATTGATGACACCGAACATCAAACCCGCTCATGACCTTGCCCAGTGGCTGTCTATACACGATGAACAGGAGAGGGGACACAATGGAACCCTGCAGGGCCCCACGTGAGCGGTCACGGGGAGACGAAGAACAGTCCCTCAGCAGCACTCGTTGAGGTCTCCCGGCCAGGAAAGAGCAGAACCATTCAAGAACGCTCCTGCCCAGTGCCCACTCCAGCTCAGTCCCACAGGCAGGTCACCAACATCTCATGATCAATGGTATCAAAGGCAGCTGACAGATCTAACAGAATAAACAGGGTCAGTCGACCCTGATCCAATTCATGGCGGAGGTCGCCAACCAAGGCCACAAAGCGCAGCCTCAGTGCCATAACCTGGATGAAAGACAGAATACGAGGGATCTAGGAAACTGACGAGGTCCAGATGCTCCTGCAACTCCCGAGCCACTACCTGCTCAATAACCTTCCCTAAAAAGGGAAGGTTAGAGACTGGCCAATAACTGGCGAGGGCATCAATGTTAAGTGATGGGGGCTAGAGTAACTGTTCAAGCCATAAGCGTCAGTCTCACTAAGAAAGGCTCATGATCGTTTTAAACGCTACACTTTGGAAACCAGAAGCGAATGACATTAAATTTAAAGCAATGTCTGGAGGGAGGATTGTGTTTGTGCGTGCAAGGTACTCACCGCAGCAGGTCTTTAACCTCTCTGTTGTTAAAGATGAATGTACTTTGCAATATATAGATTTCCTATCTGTGCAAGATCTCTCTCTCTTACAATACACACAGCTTGTGCAAAGCTCAGCCCAAGTCATCGGCGATGGGGATACCCAGAGAGCGGGGAGTCAGTCATAGGAAGATCAGTTTAGAGGTCATATTAGAGAGTCCGCTTGAGGGAGGAGAGTCAGTCTTAGGGAGATTTCCAAAATGCCAGAAGTCAGTCTTAGGGATGACACAACAGATGGGAGGGGGGAATCCAGAATTACATGAAATGAAGTTAGTGGGATGGACACGATACCGCATAGCACAAGGGGTGGGGAGCCTTGCCTTTTCCCTCCCAGGGGACACTTTGAAAACTAGCACAAGCTCCAAGAGCTGCAGCGCCGTTGAAGTGCTTAAGGGGTGCGCTCAGGAAGAGAAGGATCCACATTATGGATCCGTCGCCTCTCCTCATGTGCATGTCCTCCTCTCTGCCCCCTTCCCCTGAGCTCAGTCTTTCCGGGTTTGTGGGTAGGAGCTGGGGATCAGTTGTAGAACTGGGAAGGGGTGACATAAAAACTCGCTGCACGCTGCATTTGGCGTCTGGGCATGAGGTCTCCCGCACTCCCACATTACACACTGTGCCTGTGCTGAAGGAAGGCTGACTAGAATGGCAATTTTCATTCCGTAATTCTGGAGGCTCTTGGCACCACGGGCTGCTCTTGTGGAGCTCATGGCTCAGACAGATCAAGAAAGAGAGCCAATCACAGATGTGTTCTCCCGGTCTCTTTGCTGTCTGATCCAGGGCTGAAACACAATCTCGTTTTTTTCTCTCTCTATTCTCATTGAGAATCAAGCTTCTCAACGAGAATCGAGGTGGGAAAAAAATGAAAATCAAGATAAGCGCCAACATCAACAATTTCTCGTCAAGATTTATTTTTCTGTTTTAAAAAAATCAAACAAACAAAACGAACGGCCCATGATCAAAATGGGCACTGGGGTCATTCTACGCACGGGCAGCCCCTTTCCAAAGTGGCGCTAGCAGCGTCACAGCCATTTTGGAAACGGGCAGGCGTTCTGCACATGCGTGGTGGCCATTTTCTACATGCGCAGGAAGGCTGCCTCTTTTGGAAAAAGTCTGCACATGTGCGGAATGGCCTGGCGGCCATTTTGCATGTGCAAAGGTGGGGGGTTTTTTGCAAAATTCTCATGAGAATCTCACACCGTTAGTGAGATCTCACTAATGGTTCTTGATTCTCATCAGATTCTTACGGGAATTGAATTGATTCTCATTTCAGTCCTAATCTGATCTGGTCTTCCAGGTGGAAGTTCAAAGTGTTGTCTGCTAGGCTACCCTGACTCTCTTCTTACTGTTAAGGCCTAAATGGGGGAAATAATATAGGACAGGAAAGGAAGGGGACTTGGCCAAGAATATCCCAGAAATCAATGAAATAACCTAAAACAGAACCCAGGACTTCTGAGACTTCCCAGAGGCCTCCCTTCTCTTGCCATTTGTCTACATGAGGTCACAGAGTTCTGGAATTTCCCCCACTAACCCGACAAGAGCCCTTTTTCAGACATGATGATTCCCAAGTGTGTGCTCTATGGTTGGAAATGGAATTCCACCTAGTTTCTGCTGTCGACAGAACTGGGGATTTTGATCGGTCCAATTGAAGAAAAGAAAGAAAGAAAAACCCTGGAATTTGGTGCATGTGCAAAATGCCTGTGGCCGTTCTGCCCATGGCACAGAATGGCAGCTGGCCTACACTGAAACGGCATCTGCCATTTTGCAACATGCACAAATAGGTCAATCCGAATTCACACCCAAATTCCGACAGTCATTCTGTTCTCATTGAACTGTTCCGACAAAAGCGAATGGCTGTTTCCAACCAGCCCTAACGTGATCCCTGTTAGATGGTAGCCACCTCACTTACCTTCGCTACCCCTTGTGTGGAACATTCAGAAGTGACACTGTAATTCCGAGTTCTTGGAAAGGATGCCCCTCCAGAAGCATCACTGAAAGCTTCATGAGGACTGGGGGATGGGGGAGATTTGCCACCAGTGAGAATTCAGATGTGTAGATAGATGCTATGTGGCAAACCTGCATGACACACTACCTTGTAGTGTGAATCCCAGCAGCTGTCTCTCACCAATACCTAGAATCATTGAGTTGGAGGTGACTTGGGTTCTGGTCCAACCCCCCTGCTCAATGCAGGAAATCCACAGCTACAGCATTCCCAACTTGCTGGGGACCGAATGAAACATAAAAACAGCTACCAGTGATCAACCTATCGAAACACCTACCAGCTACTTATCACACAGTAACCCTCTACTCGCAATCTCAACAAGGTTCGAGGTCGATGGAAGGATCTGATGTAAGAAACGTTCAACAATAAATATTTTAACTTGATGTTGGAGGTGTGTGTTTGTGTGTGTGTGGAGGGGGGTTCCCTGAAACACGAGCTACCTGCCTGTAGTTCCCAAACCTGCCACAGACTGTTCCATGCCACTGCACGAAAACGGTCCAACCTCTCTGTATCTCAGTTTTTCCATCTAAAAAATGGGGGTAACGGTACTTTCCTATCCCGTTGCGGGGTTGAGAGGATAAATGCACCTGAAGATTGAGTGGTTCTCAGCAAACATAGTTTTATCTAGGTCCAAAGAGTATAAGGGAATTCTGTGCTTAGTGGAAGCTTGCAAGAGAGGGCTGGCGCCAAGTTTCCGTCTCTCCATTTCTCCTCCAAGAGCTATACAGAAAGAAAACCAGCCCGCAGAGGCTCACTGCTCTTCTGTGTCGCAGCAGCAGATGGCCAAACAAAGCTCAAGACTCGAGTTCTAATTCAGCTGCTGCACGGGGAATTCGGCAGAGGGGAGGATGCAGCACGGAGCGCGCAGGCTGCCGCCGTCAGCATCGCACATAAATCCCTGTCTGTTGCTAGCAGCACAAGTTGTTCCGAACACAAGAGTCAATCATGTGTGACCTTATTTCTGCACATTTCCTGCAGGGGCCTCGCAAAATAAAGAGGAAGAAATGTTAAGGGCAAGAGTCTCTATTCGGGCCACCTTGACAGCCTAGCCCAGCCAAGCATTTACGTCACCGGCATACTAATTTAAATCCGACCTGAGCAGTGATACTATAAATGGATTACCATGCCAGCCAGCGTGGTTACCGAGGTAACCCAGGCCTTTATGCCACGGATACAATCGGCTTAATGATAATAAAAACCTCAGCACAAATGAAACAGAAGGGAAAGGCTGCCGGGTCTGACGCATCCGCGATCCACTCTCCTCCCCCTTCTCAGCTCCCTCAGCAGCACGCCGCTGCGACAAAATTAGAACTGGCTTGCTCTGTGTGTGCTGCGTCCCCGGGGGGGGAGCGGAGGGGGATGAAGAAGTAAATAGAACCTGCGGAATGGACCAGCGAGTCATCGTACCGTCAGAACGACTTAGCCGGGAGGAGGAGAGGGAGAGAGACTGCGCAGGCAGAGAGATCCTCAGCGCCTCACAGAGAGAGAGATCCTCAGCGCCTCACAGAGAGAGAGAGACACACACACCCCCACGCCTGTACACGACCTGCCCCCCACCCCCGTTGCTCCTGCAATTGCTCTCCTGGGCCACTGTCCTTTAATCTTATTTCACAAAGGGAAAACAGAGCCGTAGAGTTACAAGATCCATTCTGGGACACCGAGTCCAGCCCCCAGCTGCCAGGCCGGATGTTGAGCACCAGGGCTGGACAAAGTGCTCCACTCCCAAAATCCGTGTCCCAAAATCTCCATCCGGCCGACAGCTACAAGACGCACGCGCGTGCCCCTTTGGAGCATCTCCCAGGATGAGCCTCTCTCATTTCATGATTGGCTGGCGGAGCTCGTGCTCAGCGGCCCGCGCCGCTGGGATTCTGAGGAGCAGCAGGGGTTCAGCTGGCGAGACTCCGCCAAGACCAAGAAGGCAGCAAGGGGCTCGGTGGCTGGTCCTGGCTGAGAGCCGTACTTGAACTGTCCGAGAACCATGTGTGGCTCCTGAGCTACCATGAAGGAAGGCGGCTCAATCCCCAGGAGGCAGGAACCCATTTCATAAGTACTGACTGTACAGCATCCAGTACATTGCTGGCACTATATAATATAATGATTAACAACAACAACAGAGCATGGGCTCTGCACTTTGGGGGGGGGGGGCTTTGCAAGCAGCTTAGAAGCTTTCAGAGTGGAGGGAGAATGCCCCCCCCCCACTCTGAAAACTTCCTCCTTGGAGGGGGCCTTTACAGGCTAGAAAAGTTTCAGAGTGAACAAAGGTGGAATACTGGCCCCGTCTTCACCCATTCTTCAAATGTCCTTTCTGGTGGGGTTGCTACCACTCTGGGGTGGGTGGGGGAGGGCCCGGAGTGTGCCACCACCTTTGTGTGGGGAGGCTGAGGCTGGCTAGGGTCTTCTATGCCACTGGAGCCCCAGTTCGTCCATCCCTGCCCTAGGTTACGGCTGCGTGTTCTTAAGCATGGAATTGCAGTTCAGAGCCATTTGTGGTGGGATCCATTTGCAGTTCTGATCCCACAATTTCAGGATTTATTTATTTTATTCAATTTGTAGGTCACCCCCCTCCTGCCAATGCAGCTCAGGGCAGCGTAAAACATAATAAAATAAATATTCAAAGTGTGTGTGTACGTATATGCACACACACACACACACACACACATTATATATATATATATGCACACATACAATAAAACCCAATACACTTCCAATAAATAAACTACAAAAAGGCAGAGTTGAAAAGACTTAATACAAAAACAAAATAATGCTCCTCTCACTTCCCATAACACCCCCCCCACGTCACCCTCCCTAAAAGCCCGGCAGAAGAGCCAGGTCTTACATCTCTTACGAAAGGAGGGGAGGTTCGGGGCCAGGCGGGCCTCTGTTGGGAAGGAGTTCCACCGTCTCGGTGCAGCCACTAAGAACGTCCTCCCCATTGTCACCACCTGTGAATCCCGGGGGACTCTGAGGAGGGCATCTTCTGATGACCGTGGAGGGGTCGCTCTATGACCCGGCGGGTGAGGCGATCCCGCAGGTAATCAGGGCCTAAGCCACAAAGGGCTTTATAGGTCAAAACCAACCCCTTGCACTGGGCCCAGAAAGCTATAGGCAGAGCCAGTGCAATGAACGGAGCACCGGTGTAATGTGCTCACAGCAAACCGTCCCTGTAAAAAACCTGGGTCGCTGCGTTCTGCACCAGCTGCAGTTTCCGAATCAACCCCAGGGGGAGCCCCGCATAGAGTGTGTTGCAGTAGCCCAGTCTTGAGGTGTTGAAAGCATGGATGATGGTGGCTAGGTCAGAGTTCAAGCCATACGGCCGAAGCCATTGTACCAGGTGAAATGCCCCCTTCACCACCGTCTCCACCTGGGCATCCAGGCAGAGGTGTGGGCCAAGGAGCACCCCCGTACTCCGTACCTGCAGGACGGACCCCATCAATGACAGGAGCCACCACACCCTCGGGAGTCACCACCCCCACCAGCATCAACTGCGTCTTGTCAGGATTCAGTTTCAGACGGCTCACCCTCATCCAGTCCCCCACAGCCACTAGACACCGGGTAAACACCGAGACCACGGGGACTGGGTCAGCTGAGAAAGAGAAGTAAAGCTGGGTGTCATCCGCATACTGATGACACGGCATGCCAAACCTTCTGACGACCTTACCCAAAGGCAGCATGTACACGTTGAACAAGAGGGGGGACAGAATAGAACCTTGTGGGACTCCATACGTAAGGTCCTGGGGAGAAGATGAACAATCACTCAGCACCACACGTTGAGTCCTCCCAGCCAGGAAGGAACGGAACCATCCAAGGACCGTCCTGCTCACCCCAGCTCGGTCCCACAACCGGACCACTAACAACTCAAATGCAGCTGGGAGATCTAACAGAATCAACAGAGTCGAATGACCCTGGTCCGGCTCCCGGCAGAAGTTGTCGACCAAGACCACAAGTGCAGTCTCAGTGGCAAAACCTGGCTGAAAACCGGACTGCGAGGGATCTAAAAAACTGACACGGTCCAGATGCCCCTGAAACTGCTGGGCCACCACTTGCTCAATAACCTTCCCTAAAAAGGGAAGGTTAGAAACTGGACGATAGCTGACCAGGGAGGCAGCATTCAAGGTTTTATAAGCAGAGGCTACACCACCGCCTCTCTGAGGCAGCCCAGCACTCTGTCCTCCCCCTAAGGGAGACGCTGACTGTGGCCCCAACGTCTCCCGGCTGGCCTTAACCAGTCAGGACGGGAAGGAGACAAGTCCACAACAGGTGGCCCAAACAGCTCCATGAACCTCCTCTGCATCAGCGGGCAATACCAACTGAAATTGATCCCAGAAAACCAGACAAGGTGGGGCTTCCATTACCTCTGGCTCTCCTATTGCACTAAACGTGGAGTCAAAACCCTGGTGAATCAAGGTGATCTTATCCACAAAAAAGTCGATAAACATGTCACAGCGAGCACTGGAAGATTCCAGTTCCAGGCGAAGGGAGGCCGAACTGACCAGCCCCTTCACCACCCAGAAAAGCTCAGCTCAACGAGACTTTGTGGACGCTATGAGAGCAGCAAAGAACCTCTTCTTTGGTGCCCACACAGCCACAGCATAGGTTTGTAAATTAACTCTATGCTGCAATCGGTCGGCTTCAGCGAATGGAACCACTGTCGTTCCAACCGCCGCCCTTCCCGCTTCATCCTCCAGAACTTTATGGATCTATATTTAAATCAATTTAAAATCTTTTATATCAATTTGCTTTTTAAAAAAACAAAACATTGTGCATGCACAAAATGGCTACTGGATCATTCTGCACAAGCACACCCTCCATAAAAATGGCGGCATCACTGCCATTTTGGAAAAGGCTAGATGGTCTGCGCATGTACAGTTGCTGTTACGCACATTCTTTATTATTATTATTATTATTGATTTTAAACCAAACCACAGTACGGACTGATCCATAAGGACTTCTTATGAGCACTTACGGTCCAATCTGAATCCGTAAGGCCGCCCCAATCCTACAACTACGGCATCACGGACAGAGGCTCACCCAATCCGCTTTTGAAAGAAAACCCCCCAACAATTGTCAGTCCTGTTATCCCCATGTCTTAATATACACCAGGGATTGACAGCGACCAATCCCACCAGCTTTATTTAGGGTATGGCTCAGTCAATCCAAATCTTGTCCCTTCGGCTAGTCTGCAAGAACTCTACCATGGGTGGACAAAGCTTGATGGGGTCTAGGACTGAGGGTCCTCAGGATAAGCAGAGCTAGCCCCTCTGAACCCTGTGCATCTGGGGTCTAGTGGCAGGATAGCCAGAGCAGGCTTGAGCTTTGCCGCTGCTGCCACCAGCACCAGTCCCAGGCAATTAACCCTCTAGACAGGTCCACCAGCAGATTATTATTGTTGTTATTATTATTAATTTATATCGTGGTGTATCTCCCAACTCACAAAAAATACAAAATAAGGGACATATATACACATCCTACTCCCCTCATTCCCTCCATGCTTGAGGGATGAGTAGCTCTCTCCTTGCTCTTTCGGGGATAGCGACACCCCTGTTTTGGAACCCTATGACATTATTGCCCTCAGAAAATGGGTGAAACTAAGGTGAAAGGGTGTGAGGTGAAGTACCGTGGCCGCAAGCTCTATACATTTGCCAGAGAGGTCAGGATTACCTAGGGTGTCAATCATGATGAACATCTTGGCCATCCCTGTGTTAAATGAAGCAGAGAATAAAATGCTACTCCGAATGGATTAAATGTGTGCATTCTCCATCAACTTCAGTGAGAATGGCTGGCTCCTAAGCAGCACTGAAAAGAAGAACCCCATTTATTACCTGCTGGTAATACCCACAATTTCGGGTACTGTCATGTGACCAATGGTCAACACAAGTGCCAACCAGGTACCCGATTATCTGGAAAAAATGTGAATTATCGGAACGGAATTACCATACTCATTGGGAAATTGGTAAAGGGAAGTAGCAGAAATCAGGATGGAAAGTCAAGAAAAATCAGTACCGGAGGTCACTTTTTGCCAGGACTGGAAGGTGGAAAAAGTCAGGACATTGGGTAACCCATCAGGTACTAACCTGCACCTGTAAGTGGAAGGTTGAGTCGAGTATCGAAAATTCAACAGGTTTACCTGTTTTGTTTTTTTCAGTTTCAGTTCCAATGTTAACCACCTGAGTATCGTACCAAACAACCCCAACCAAACATTCCAGACCTACTCCATGGCCAATCCCCCGCCCCCCCAGCCCTTACTAACCAGGTGGAGCTGAGGTTGTTATAGCAACATGCCTTACTGTTGCACACTAGCTCTCTCCAACTGCAGGTGTCCAAGCCACATTACAAATGAAAAAAAAAGGCACTGATTAAAATTTACAGCCCACTTCTAACCACTATATTGTTCCAAGCTTGTTCTCCTGGCCACAGGTTATAAGCCATATGCTGGACATAATAATGATTCTGTCTCCTCCTTTTCAAAATTTAGTGCTGCTCGATGGCGCTAAGTCTGATGGCTGAGCAATCCAGCAATTGCTCTGGATTCCATCCAATAGCCTCTAAAACCATCCAGAAAGGGTAGGCGCATTACACCAGTGCTCCTTTCTCTGCATTAGCTGCCTATTGTCTTCTGGACCCGAATTCAAGGTGCTGGTTTTGACCTATAACGCCCTACCTGCGGGACCGCCGCATGCCTTGGGCCTTGGTGCGGTGCCTGCATTTGACCAGGGGCGCCCCGCTCAAGGTCCCCTGTGTTTCCCGGGTAGCAACGATGGGGAGCGCATTCTCGGTAGCCGCACCAATGCTGTGGAATTCCCTCCCGACGGAGGCCCGCCTGGCCCCAGACCTCCCCTCTTTCCGAAGACAATGTAAAACCTGGCTGTTCCGCCGGGCCTTTGGTGAGGGAGACGGGAAAGGTGGGAGGGGGCTGGGGGGGGGCGTTATTTCGGAACTTTTAGTGAGTTTTTATGTAATTTTATATTATTTGTTTGAGATATTTTATATTGTATATTTTTTATATTTCGACAGTGACCCGCCCTGAGCTGCCGTGTGAGCAGGAGGGTGCGGGACAGAAGGAGGTCAAAATAACTAAATAATCATGTGCCACATGGTAAGCTATCACTACCTGGTCGATTTGGGTACCAGAATTTTGACAGGGTAAACGTTTTTGTGGGTACCCTCTTCCAACTTTATAAAAAATCCCACCCCGAAAAAATCAGTCAGTCCCGTTATATAAAGCTGTGCTGAGGTTCTCTGGTATTTTGGCAGTTTACTCATTAATTAGTTAATTAATCAGTTGAAAAATAACACAGTTAACTTAAAATTCCTGTCACTTCACAGGCTTAATTATAAGATGATTCAATCCCTGTTTAAATTAACTCAGTTTTAAATGATGGAACCCCAGACCTTGCTTCTACAATATATTATATTATAATGGTGCAGTATAGAAAGAGCTGAAACAAATACCTAATCTGGCATCTGCAATGAACAATCAAAGATTAACCAATCATCAAACGAGTTCCATTATCAGTTAACAGACTTTCCAAAACACCAGATAATATAGATAATACCATTATCCCATTAACTGATTTCTAATTTTACCGACGTTTTCTGTTTACTTATGTGTTTGCATTAGAGCTAAAACAAGTACCCACAAAAACGGGTATACTGCCCATCCGATTTCCGGAACCCAAGTCAAGTTGAAAAAATTGGGTACCAATTTCAACCCCAATCTGAATACCTGATGTCTCAGAATGTTGACTTCTGGTACCAATTTTTCAACTTCTGATACTGATTTTGTAGTTTTCCGTTCCAGAAAGTCAATTTCTGGCCCTGAAATGTTGACCTCTGGTCACAATTTTCAACTTCCGGTCCCATTTTTGTTGTAGATCTTGTTTTCTCTCCCAACATATCAATTGGTAATTGGAAAATTGGTTCCAGAAATTACTGATTTTTCAGGCATCCAGGTATCTGATCAGTAATTGAGTAGCCCATCAAATACCCAACATGGTACTCGAAAATGTAGGTATTACCTACAGGTAGCAAATCAACTTCCCATTTCAGCTCTAGTTTTGCATCCTTCGCTCTTTCAGCCAATCACGTTTTGGGGACAAAGTAGTTCAGATGATCTTTTATTGGAACAACTTCTGTTGGTGAGAATAAGGAAGTATTTGGGTCCTACAGGACTCTTCATCAGGCAAGTCAGAACCAAATCTTCACCAAGAGAAGCCCTCCCCTCCCGCCCCCCTTTGACTATGTAAGAGTCCTTTTGTCTTTGTGGGTTATAAGAGTCTGAGGCTTGGAGCAACCATGAAATGAACAGGGAAAACACCAGCATGGCAATTGGTGACAATTAGTAACACAATCATGGTATACAGTAATTGATAACGGTATGTGCTAGTCGGTAACGGTGTGTGGTAAGTCAGTTAAGTTGGAGGTGGGGAACCTTTTCTCTAACGGGGGCCACATTGAAAATTAGTACAAGCTTCGAGGGTTGCACAGAAGTTGAGACAGAGGTGCTTAAAGGATAGGCTCAAGAAAAGGAGGGTCCAAATCATGAATGCGCACCAGGGATCTGTCTCCTTTCCTTGGGTGCATGCCCTCATCTCCCTCCTATAGCTCAACAGGTCTGGAGTCTGGGGGTGGAGTTGGATGCAGATCTCCACCTAGAGTGGCAGGTGGAGGCAGTCGCTAAGGCTGCCTTTCGCCAGTTATGTCTGCTGTGGAGGCTGCGTCCATTCGTCTCCGGCCCGGACCTGGCCTCCCTCATCCATGCCTTTGTCACCTTGAGGCTGGACTACTGCAATGCGCTCTACGTAGGGCTTCCCTTGTGCCTGGTTCGGAGGCTGCAGCTAGTGCAGAATGCGGCGGCTTGTCTCCTTTCGGGGACAGGTCGCCGGGAGCACATAACACCAGTAATCCAGGCTCTGCACTGGCTGCCAATAGTGTGCCGAGCCAGGTTCAAGGTGCTGGTATTGGTTTATAAAGCCCTTCACTGTCTCGGTCCCTCATACCTCAGGGACCGCCTCGCCCTCCGCACCCCGGAGCGGCTCCTTCAGTCTGCCGGGGGTGCCTTCTTGGAGGTCCCCCGCGTTAAGCGTTAAGCGGGGGGCCACAATGGAGAGGGCATTCTCGGTGGCCGGGCCGCGTCTCTGGTACTCCCTACTGGAGGAGGCCCGTCTGGCCCCAAGCTTGTTGGTATTTCGGCGAAGATGCAAGACATGGCTGTTCGCCCAGGCCTTTTTGAATGGTATTTTATGTGCTTTAGACTGTTTTATATTGTTGTTTTATGATTGGAAGCTGCCCCGAGATGTGTTCAGGAGGGGCGGGGTAGAAATGTAATAAATAAATAAATAAAATAAATCTCCGCTCATTTAACTTGAGCTCAGTTTATAAGCCCCTTGGTGTTTGAACTGGAAAGGGGTCATATAAAAACTTGATAGGGGGCACATTTGGTCCCTGGGCATGAGGTTCACCACACCTGGGTTAAGCCAACAGTTGCCAACTGGTGATCCTATAGACTGGTTTAGCAAATCTGACCGTTTTTGATATTCACGTGAATAACTAATTCAGCTCTCAAATGAGATATGTGTATCATCTCTCTCCCTCACACACACCCCGGCTGTCTCTATCATGGAATATTGTGATATCGTCCTCCTCTGTTTCTCATAAGGCCACCCAGTGAGTCCACCCGTGCAACCGCATAGCAGATTTCAAACAAGGGCTTAAGTAGAGGCTCGATAGCTAATAAAAAGAGTAAATGTAATGAATTGCTCCAATTTCCCCCCGATTACATACCCCAGCTTTTTCATTCCCTCAATAAAATCCTTGCACCATCCAAGAATAGCTGGCTAACAAGCTGTAGAGCAGAATGCTGGGCTCGGTTTCTTTCACGGGTAATAGAGTGGGAGTGTCCGTATAATTAGCTTTGCCAGTCTCCCTCCCTCGTTGCACACAATGTCTACGATCAACGAGCCGGATTTCTCTCTCTCTCACCAGGCCCCCTTGTTAACCCAACTTAATAATACAGAGCCCGTTCAATGACAACCGATTTGAGTAGGCGGGCTCTGGAGGAGAGAGAAGTGCTAGCGAAGTGTCCAAAACTTTTCGAAGGGTGTTAACAAATGAGACAATCGACTGCTGCTGTCTGGGCTCAGTCTGTCCACTCCCATGTTTAGCATGTCCAGCTTAATAAACAGTAGGGATGGGACTATCGACAAATTATCGGTTACCGGTTTGATCGGTATCGGATTAATCCGATATCAGATTTATCAGTATTGGCATATCGTTTTTTTAACAGTGCTGATTTTTTGGATCTTTAACATTGCGGCCATTTTAACAATGGCCGCGATGTTAAAGATCCGAAAAATCGGCAATGTTAAAAAAACGATATATCGATACCGATATTATCAGATTAATCCGATACCGCCAATTATTGGCATTATCGGATTAATCCGATACTGATATCCCGTCCCTTATAAACAGGCAAGTCCCCCTGTATTGTGGGTAGGCTACACTTGTAGTGCCAGTGAGAATGGGACTGGGAAGATAGGCAGAAAGTGGTCACTCCTCAGAACACGCTGGACTCTTTGCCCATGACTTTACGGTGCTTGTGGGCCTGCACACCTGCGATGCTGCATGTAACCTACTTGATGGGAAATGGTCAGGTGGGCGCACATTAACCCACGTCCTCTGAGACCCCAACCTTAAGTTTGGTCTGCGTGGTCAGTGGACCGGGGTCACGTGGCTGGTGGAGGTGAACACCTAATAAACGGCCAGGTGGGTGCTCACCTGCTGTGGTCCACCATCTCATTTGTTAACACCCTAAGTCAAATTTAATATAGCCATCTCCTCGTGGAGTTCATTGTAATCTAAAACCCAGCGAAGAATCCCGGAACAGGCAGATAAAGCAGAGATTGCACAGATGGCTAATTCGGTTATCGAATGCAAGCAGGAGCAAATCAGACATGGTCAGGAAAAGAACATGCACGCACACACACAAACAAGCAAGCACACGCACGCTGTCCACACAAACCATTCCTCATGCAGGGGTATTTTACCTCTGGATAAGGTTACCGCAGAGTTAATTGTATATCTCGTCCTTTGTCTCTAGAAGGATTTGTGTCGATACATAGTCGTTTTGTTTTATCTTGGGTCATTTTGATTAATAAAGTTGTGTCAAACCTTCTTGAAATGCATGATGTGAAGCAAAAACATGCATAACATTTGCATAATTATGCACACCAAGCTAATTATGCAAATTTTATGCTTATGGTGATTTTGCAGAGTTGGACATCCGCGGTTGCAGAATTTAATATTTTTGGTTCAGTCATCTTGGGTTCCTGACACACAAATATCACAGGGGTAAGTTACCATGAGCTAACTATTTCCTAACCGGGTTACGGTCACCGGGAGCAGAGTTTAGCCCCCAGATAGGAGCAGTCACACAAATAGTTTTCTAAAGTCTGGTTACCCTGGGGAAAGCTTAGGCAGAAGGAAAATACTTCCCCGTGCCCCCCTCTGGGTTAAGGGTGTTTCATGTGAAAAGCTGCATGTGCACAATTCAAATCCCAACTGTTTACTACAGGGGTAGGTCAGGTTTCCTTTAGGGTTGAGAGAGACATGACTCTTGACCTCCACATGGTTGAATCTAGAATCAGAGGCATCTCATTCTCCTCCAGAGCTAGGATTAGGGCAGGCACCTAGGGCTAGAGCTAAAACGAGAACACGTTTTCCTCTTCCAAAGGAAAATTCCAACCTTTTGGGGCTTCATCAACGATTCCATGCTTCTGCCATTTTAGATTCAATGCTTCCTCCATCCCCCCTCCCCCGGTCCCTTTTGTCACTTTCTGGAACTTTTTTGTCACTTTCTGGTACGTTTTCATCATGTTCAGGGAATGTTATGACAGCTTTACGGCAGTTTTACAGCACTTTTGGCAATTTCCAGCACTTCCCCTGGTGCTTAGCCATCAAGCTGCCAAGCTGCACGTGCGGCACACACGGGGCTTGGGACCAGCCCCTAGCAGCCCCATTCAATGTGTGAAAAATGCTGGGAAATGGTGGAAACGGCGGGAAAGCTGGTAAGCTTCCATATTGTATGAATCTCAGCATCTAACGGAAGCAGCACTCAACAAGGTTTTTTGTTTCATGTCTACCTAGGCACAGCGTTAATGTGGGTGCAAAAGCGGGGAGTTTGGGAGTTGGGGAGGGGAGTATGAACACCCTGACCAGAGCTACAAGAAGGCCGGAGGGGGGGAGGGGACATGCATTTCCCCGAAAGGAGGGGTCTTATTACAGGGTTGGCATGGAGATCTCTCCCATCCTGTGGTGTAGCAGGGGGGTTGGGAGGGTAGAGAGTGGGGCTTGACTAATCCTATTCTGGCCTGCTAGTCCATTCTGCTAAAAACATAATCTAAGAACATCATTTAGGAACATAAGGAGTGCCAGACGGGGTCAGACCAATAGTCCATCAAGCCCAGCATCCTGCCTCCGAGAGTGTCCAATCTCGGTCACTTGGGAGACTTACGCAACAAGTCACAATGGGGTGATCCTATCCTCCAAGAACTTACCCAATCTTTGTTTACACCCAGCTAGGCTACTGGCTGTGACCACCTCCTCTGTTCCCCAAGTTATTTATTTATTATGCAATTTTATACCCCGCCCCTTCTGCAAAGCAGCTCGGGACGGCTTACCGAGAACACCCTCTCTGTAGTGGCCCCCGGGACACCCAAGGGACTTCAAGAAAGGTGCCCCTGGTTGACTGTAGGGACCGATCCAGTGCACGGAGAGGTGAGGCGGTCTCGCAGGTAGATGGGGCCCAGGCCGTGTAGGGCTTTATAGGTAAGCACCAACACCTTGAATCGGGCCTGGAAGACTATAGACAGTCAGTGCAGATAACAAAGCACCAGTGTAATGTGCTCCCGGTGGTCTGTCCCTGTAAGGAGGCGGCCCGCCGCATTCTGCACTAGCTGCAGCCTCGGACCCGTCACCATGGGTAGCCCCACGTAGAGTGTGTTACAATAGTTAAATCAAGCTAATGGTGTGCTGAGTGGGGGGAAAGTAATAATATTATATTTGTTTTAAATCTGCTGCCAGTTAGTTTTGTGAAGTGTCCTCCTAGTTGTAGTACTATTCGAGAAGGTAAATAACCACTCTTTGTTTATTTGTTTCACACCACTCACGGCTAGAGTGTTGAGTGTGATGCGAGCGAGCCAGTAGAAAAGTCCCACAGACGCCACCTTTCCCGTTTTGGAAACCCCCACCCCGCGAACGCAAACACTTTCACTGCGGGCCCAGGGAACACATCCTACTGTCCATGGCTATTCTGTGAGCAATCATTCTACCCAAATAGCCTTGTGACCAGAAACCTGTGACTTGCAGGTCACACCACACTTTTCAGATTAAAAATGCTACAGGAATGCAAGATATGAACACCGGGTATCGAGACTCCGAAGAGTCATGAAAACCCCCAAGTGGCAGCTGGGAATCCCCGTACGATTTTCATTGCTTCTGTACGTTCAAGATTGGAATATCAGAGCAGACTCGGGCAGAACGGCTCCTCTGACAAACTTGAAAGTCCCCACCTCCACAGGCTGCAAAAAGGGACGAGAAACCAGAGGGTATCGCTTCAGACCTGCTTCCTTTCAGGATTCAATAGTACCAAGAGGCTGGTACCTAGATATCGGAGTCATGATTTGGCATCGGTTATTTCCCCAGACCACAAATTTCTACTGTCTCAGCTTCCAGAGCTGCAACATGGCAAGACTGGGGGAATGAGCACATTTCACATGATTAGATTGGCCTCAGAGTCTCTCACAAGGCCCTACGGACAGAGTTACAGGATATAGCTGACAAGAGGGCTGGTGGATATTATTATTAATAATAAACATTTATATAGGGCCAGCAATGTACCTGGCACTTTACAATTGTAAGAAAGAGACACAGGTCGCTTTCTGACCTCTCCTCCCCCCACCCAGCGGCCAAAGGGCGCGGTACTTTTCGGGGCACTTTGGGGGGCTGCAGGGGGTGGCAGGGGCGGTATTGTTTGTTTTTTGTTCCTGTGTGGGCTTTTGTTTATTTTCAGGGCTAGGGTGGTAGGGTGGGGGTTGTTGGTAAGGGGGGTTAAAAGAGGGGGGTGGAC